>CM042893.1:31339899-31939899 GCA_023653625.1 Triadica sebifera
TTGTTATTGGTGCCAACTACATTGCTTCTTACTCCTTTGTATTGCAATTCTATTCTAATTTTACGCAATCTAATTACATAAATTCTTCATAAGAAAACCTCAAGTTACATTTGAGGGGAGTAAGATGAGAGGAGAAATACAATAGAGATAATAGATAAGGCAGGGACTCACAGGTCCTATTTACCGAAAAAAAAATTCATGCATGATCAATCATATTGGTCTAGTCCATAATCAAGTCATCATGTCATTTCATACACCCTTAAGATGTATTCTCTAATGCATAAATAAATGTAATCTATTAAAGTAACCATTTGGGTTCTTTTTGTTTCAACTCATGAAACATTATTTTGATTGTTTGGTTTTTAATGAAATTCATCATACATATATCATTTAATCACATAAAATGAATATATGAACATTTAGAAACACTTTCTAAAAGGAAATGATACAAATTAGGCATACATTTGATCTTATCAAAAAAATTTCTAAAATTGTCTACTTAGTCAACTAGGTTATTACCAATTTAATGTATGCAATATTTCAATCCGAATTTAATATATTAATTACATTAAAATTCAAATTCAAATATGGTTAGCAGTTAATTCATAATTAAATTATCTCAATTAGTTATGAGTTTGATGTAAAATAGGATTCAACAATCCTAATTTCAATTGCATACTAGAATCCTAGTCAAATTAGAACTTTAGAAAATCTTTTTCTAATTCAAATCAAACTATTTTTAAAAATTTCCAAAATTTTTAGAATTCATTCTCATCAAAATAAATTGTTTATAATCAGTTTAAACTAATTAAATTCATTCAATAGATAATCTAAATCATTAAAACTTAATTAATAGAACAGTTGCTCAACATTACCTAAATTGAATCATAAATGAACAAGAACTATTTAGGAATTTAAGCACAAATTTTAAGCACAAATTTAGTTAGACTTTGGCATGAAATTTATATCAAAATTATATCATGAATATCTCATAAATATGTAATTAAAGTGTTGGTCACAAAATTACGTAACATTAAATCATATAGAACAAAACAATTCCATCTCATGATAGGATTTTTATCCCGATTTCAATTTTGTGCATACTATGATTAAAATGATTTTTGATTCAATTAATTCACTTTCCTTACCTTAAAACACGTTATAAAATATGTCTTAAACATGTTTGAATAATAAAATTAACAAACCAAATCAAACAGCCTCATGAAAAAACTTGATTGACTACATTTGGTTTCACAAAATCTTAATTTTTCAACAACTATGCACAATTTCGAATTTTTTCCTTCTTGTTGGGTTATAGCAAACCACAACAATCCAAATCTTATAGATTGCACTAATAGTATCCACGCGAATGAGAGAAGAAAATAACCTCAAAGGCTACCTGGTGATCAACCAATAAGGTGCTAGCAATGGAGGTTAATCTTTTGAGAGATAAAAGAGAAATAACTTTTATTTCTCTAAGGAGGCAACATAGTTTTATATGCTTTAGAAAGGTATTTATAGGTTCTCTAATCATAAATAGAATTTGACACTTAAAACTCTGCATTTAGCTTCCTATTCAAAATAGAAAACCTAAAAAATTGCACATCATTGCATGCACGAGACAGGTATTATGAGCGCAATAGTCATCTAGTTAATGTAGATGTTTACTAAAGTAGTCAAATACATTAGATGACCTACTATGAGACAATCACATAGATACTTATTCAATATCAGTGAATATCTCATCATAGCATTGATGCAATTATCCTTAGAATTAAAATGTATTGCCTCTTAGAGATTGCTCATAGAGTGATGATTGGATATAACATGGAGTATTCGAAGATAGTTAATAGTCAATGATCAAATATTCTTAGTACAAGGTATAAATGTTCTCCTTCGTAATATTTAGTTTTTTACAATTGAAAAACAAATGAGAAGCAAGGACAATGTACAATCAGTTCCTAAATACATCTATAATTATCTTCAAGAGACCATTGCTCAGTTGAACATACAATTACATGGCTGAGCAATGTTTTCTTATTAACCAATATATTATTAACACAATCCATGAATCCCCTCTAATACATTCATGCTACAATTAAATGATACTAAGATTCTTCTCTTGTTCATTTTCCTTCTCTCAATTGAGCTCCAATCTCATATTCCCTATTTGCCCTTTCTTTTTCCGATAATTGATTCTGAGCCTGAAAGTAAAGAGTGGAAAGGCATCCAAAATGGAGAATGGTCCTCCCAAATATCAGCCCTTCAGAAGCAAATATTGGTGAAAGTTCAAACACAAACATAGGTTTGGTTGCAAGAAGGGGAGTATAAATAAGAAACCCACTGTATATAAACTAATAAATAATCACCATGTGAATGGCATACCTTCAATGAACTGCAGATAGTCAATGAACAGAGCAGAAATTTTCAATGGGATCAGATTCTTCAAGCATGGAGGCTGCCAAAAAGCAGTCCACGGCATCTGCCATTCGTCCATCGACTCTATGAACCATGCCCAGGTAATACCATGCCATACGGTTGGTAGGTTCTATCCTTAATGCATCAGATAGCATGCTTCTTGCAACAGGCAATGCATCGGAGCCCGTCTTGGATAACAGGGCACCAATCAATATCTTGCAAGGCACATGAGAAGGTTCAAGTAAAAGAGCATTAACATAATCGCTCATAGCCTCCTGCAATTGTCCACGTCCTTCATACATTACTCCTGCCAAAATAAATGTGTAAAACACATATTCTTTTTGCTGAAAATAATTACAGGGTAAGCATCTCATTTTTGGAGTACATAAATCTTCTTGCTAATTGAAGTTTGAGATCCATTGGAAATAAAAACAAATAAATAAATATCCTGGAAATAAAAACAAATAAATAAATATCCTCTTAAAGACAATATGAATGACTTCAGTTAAATTTTGTCGACTTAAATAAATATCCAATAAGTAGTAATAATGGAATACATAAGTTCATAATTAATCTCCATCCTATTAGACACATCATTTCCTAAAGAAATCCTGAACAATAGATTCCAGTATTTATTTCTTAAATTTCGTCATCTTATATATCAGTTAATCAAAACCAAGCATGCATTCAATTCTTCAAATCACATATTACAATATCTAGAGCTTTAAAGTATTAGGCATATCAAAATGCACTTCTCAATCAGTAACTAACAGTTTATCTCCTTCAGTCTAAACCTTACAATAATTCTTCTTTTTTTTTTTTTTTCTCATGCACATTTATATTTGTCTTGTATTTTTTTTCTTGCCCTTGGCTTCCACCCCCTCATCGCAACTAAAGATTTAACAATATTGTAGGTATATACAAAGACAAAGTGGCGTGAAAATATAACTGAAAAAAATATTAATAACTTTTAGAAGGGAAAAGTTCACAAAAATATGTGGTTTCAGGCTTTGACAATCAAGGGAAGTCACCAATGATATTAGGAATTTTTTAAAGGAATGACTGAAACAGTAAGGTACCACTCAAACACCCAAGGAAAAAAAAACTCTGCCCACATGTGTTGAAGCGCGAAACTATATGATAAAATTAAAAATGACAAGGGAAATTTGCATACAAGTTCCTGATATTTCATATAATAGAATTACTTTACTTCCTATTGTCATGGACTTTACTTCATATAGTTTGATATCTGTACAACACTTCAATTTCTAAAACAAAACACAGCAAAACTTTTATTACACATTGGTTTTGAACTTGCAAAATCGAATAACATTTTGTTTACACAAGAACATTTTGTTTACACAAGAATATATATATATATATATATATATATATATATATATATACATTTTGTTTACACAAGAACATTTTGTTTACACAAGAATATATATATATATAGAAAAAGTGGCATGTCAATAAAATAATGGTAAACCATATTTCTCAACAAATCTAACGAACCAAAGATATGCTTAATAATTTTTAAAAATTGAAAAGACGGGAATATTGCTTACAAGTCCCTGAGATTTCACATGAAAATCAATTTGCTTCCTATTGTTTTAAGAACAAGCACTTTATTCCATGTGATTTGATAAATGGTACAACACTTTAATTTCCATAATAAAACACAACAAAAGCTGTTGTGTTTTATTACACCTTGGTTCTGATCTAAGAAAATTGGATAACATTTTATTTATACAAAAATCAATGAAACTTTTTCTTAATTTATAGAAGTGTATACATTCATCATTCTAGGCTTAAATACAATGTCCACCATTGCCTACAACACAAATTTGTTCTATTTATGGTGACTAATCATTAAGATAAATAATACTTCAGCCAACCTGAACTCCTATAAAGTTGGGTTGACCAAAAGGATCTGTTTTTTTAAAAATTTTATTGAAGGTTTTCCAAGAGAAAAACAGCCAGCAATTAAAACCTCTTCTTGATGCTAAATCTTCTGCTTCAAACCTTGTCATTGTTAGCGAGAAACACACAAACTATAGGAAAAACAAACAAACCACCAACAAATGGAACATTTTCTGTGGTTTCCTTTCTTACTAAGGTTCGTTCTATATGTTAAACAAGCCTTAAAATAAGTTCAAATTTCTGTAACACAATCCCACAATACCATTACGTCAAAATATCTCAAAAAACACACATAATGATGCAAGTAGACAAATTTTTTCTTTTTCACACCATAGAAAAATTTAACTACTATTTTGTGCAAAGCATTAACCATCTTTCAATCCCTTCACTTCAAGAAGATGCAACTCTTCAGCTTCACAAAGCGTGATGCTATTATCTCTATCCCTCCTTTGATTACTTAAACCTTCCAACCTGTACAATGCCTTCTCATTTTGGTCAAGACCACCTCAAACAAAAGCACTCAAAGCCTCAACAACAATGCACCACAAGCAAGCAAAGATCTTGTTACTTCTTCCAATTTATAGGGGTTTTTCTAGTTCTTACTCGCAACAACTACAAACTTCCTCATTTCAACTGGTAGAATTCTAAAATAATAATCCTTCACAAAATAAAAAGAATAATTGTTGCCCCACCATTGAGGTGTGTTTCTCTCTTTGTAACAAATAAATTCTTCAAATATAATTACACATTTGAAGTCCCCAAACTTCAGCAATGAAACCTATTTGACTGCTTTACCTCGCATCATCTTAGCTTTGCCTTCATCTCCTTCTATCTTGTAACTTGGAAGCGATTTTTCACACTCGTAACCTTCATGCACTCATATCCAAACAACTTAAATTGCCTGCCTCTCAAATTGATATCAACAAGTTCCACTTTTATCCTAAAAATCCACTCATTTCCCATCTAGTTTTTTCCTATACTTTTGGAGACGTTTTAGCAACCATTCCTCCCATTATTACTTTGTCAACATACAGTCTCTTAATCACCCAAAATTTACCAATATTTATCATTACAGGCTAATGTTTTCCCAAAAGGATGGAGCTAGTTGCCCATTCTTCTAGCAGTAATAAGCTTAGGCTTGAAGAAACAGATCCAATTTAGCAACATGACCAGTTACAAACCCAGATATGTTGAAGAAACACAATAGAGCAACACAACATTTTGGAGACCATAGCAGTCTGGTGGAAAAAATTGGCAGATATCAAAAGGGAAAAGACACCAATTATTAGAAACACCCTTGTGGGTCACATTAAAATTGCAAAAACTCAACATTGATCTCAGATGATGATGCTAAACCCAAAAGAAATCAAAGAAAAAACAAGTAGCAGCAATAGGCTTCAAGATTGTATAAACAATGGATTGGAAAAGCAGTGCAGTCAAGTCAAGCTTTTGAATTTTGAATCAACATGTCAGTAAATGGTGCAGAATCTCCAAAGCATATGGGTTCAGCCTTTTACAAATTAATTTAGCCAGTACATTCCAACTTGGTGGTCTCAAATAGGACAAGTAAAGTCCAAATAAGAGAGACTTACATAGGTTGCATTAAAATTGTAAAGGCTCAACACTGATTACAACTGAGAATGCTATACCAAAACAAATCCCAGAAGAAACAACTAGCCACAATAAGCTGCAAAAGTTTATGTTGATGGGTTCAGCTTTTCGCAAATTAATTTTTCCATTATGTTGCAACCAAATGGTCTTAATATTTTGCCACTTTATGCTTATAATTTCTCATGAAGCTCTGGTTTCAAATTGACTGCATGGAAGAAGAAATCAAGAAGCAGAAATTTTTTATTATTTTTCCCCATGTAAGAAGGTGTACTCCACGGTTTTAAAATGAAAGACACAGATACATATTACAACCTCAAACGAATCAGAACACTACTAAATGGCAATTCAGGTAAGACATTGGCAGTAAAAGTTGAACATGAATGACAAACATGATTGAGCAGAATGCAAGATCTGTCAAACCCTGTAAGGTATATTCGTGGAAAACCATGAAATTATCAATCCTCCTGTCTGATGAAGTTATCAATCCGACTATCTGGTTGTAATGATTTAAGCATCATGTAGCTTTCCTCCCCCTTCCAGTGGATTTCAGATTTTAAGTGCAATTTGAATTGTTTGGTGATCTTTGATTCGTGAGACAATAAGATCACAATGGTATTGTCATGGTATTATCATGATTCCAACAACAATGTTATTATCATCTCATAATTTTGACATCAATTTAAAAAAAAAAAAAGAAAATTAGTTTCCTTTCAATAAAAGGGATCTTAATTTTTCCAAGTTGATGGTTCTAATGAAAAATTATTAAAAACACTAAATATATAAATGGCTAAAGCACTCATGCGCATGACAAAGAACATGATAAAGTAGCTATACCAACTCCTATATATGCATCATTATATTGTGATGAAGGAAATTATTGGTAAGGGACATGAGTCTAGGGGATTCTTCATTCTTGATATAAAGGTGTCGAGATCCATAGCTTGTTCTAGAGTGGTCATCCATTTTGAAGCATATTGTAGGTTCGGTCATCCCTTTCTTTTTGTGTTAAATTTTGTCCTCAGTTTCAAAATTTTTTTTGTTAGATTGTGAGTTGTGCCAATTTGCAAAACATCATCATCTTAGTTCAAGTCCAAGAGTCAATAAGAAAGCTAGTGCTCCTTTTAAGTTATTTCATTCAAATGTTTGGGGTCCTTTTCCTATCATATCCAAAATTGGTTTTAAATATTTTGTTATATTTGTTGATGACATGGTTATATTTAATGAAAATCGATATGAGGTGTTCTCTCATTTTTCTACTTTTTGTACTGAAATTAAGACTGAGTTTCGTGTCTTTGTTCAAACTTTGAAAAGTAACAATATTAAAAAAAAAATTGTATGTCACTTTTCAAAATTTCATGCTCCAACATGGTATTTTTTATCAGACTTCTTATGTTGATACACCATCTCAAAATAAGGTTGTTGAGCAGAAAATAGACACATTTTGGAAACTGCAAGAGCATTATTGATCCAAATGAAAGTTCTTAAATGTTTTTGAACAGATGTTGTTTCTACAGCTTGTTTTCTTATTAATCGAATGTTCTCGTCTGTTCTTAATGATGAGACACCTTATCATGTTCTTTTTTCCAAATAAAGCATTATTTCTAGGATATTTGCGTGTATTTGTTTTGTTCGGAATGTTCGTCCACATGTTACAAAATTATATCCTAAATCCCTTAAGTGTATTTTTCTTGGGTATTGTTGTGTCCAAAATAGGTATAGGTGTTATTGTCCTACTCTTAACAGGTATCTTGTTTCAGTTGATGTCACCTTCTAAGAAGATACTTCATTTTCTTCAGCTACATCTTACACAAGTTAGGGGGAAGATGATGATTACTTAATCTATACTATTACATATTTAGTTCCTAATCCTGTTAAGTTTGTCCTTGATCAGCCTAAGCCTCCTATAATACAAGTTTATTCCCAACGAACTTCTCCCTCAAAATCATGTCCTAAGCCAGCTACACTCACTCCTTCGTCGTCAAATCCAGTCCCTCAATGTATCAATTCGGATGACCTTCCTATTGCTCTTCAAAAAAATAAACATCAATGTATTTATCATGTTTCTACTTTAGTGTCTTATAATCGTTTGTCACCATCATTTTAGTTGCACGCTTGAAAGCTCGTCTGGTTGCTAAAGGATATGCCCAAACTTACAGCGTTGATTATTCTAACACTTTTTCTCCTATTGCCAAACTTACATCTATCAAATTATTTATCTTTATGGCTATCACTTATGATTGGTCGTTGCATCAACTGGACATCAAATTTGTCTTTCTTCATGGTGATGTTCAGGAAGGGGTTTACATGGAGCAACCGTATGGCTTTGTTGCTCAGGGGGAGTCTGTGAAGGTATGTCGTGTTTGTAAATCATTGTATGGGCTCAAACAAAGTATTCGTGCTTAGTTTGGAAAATTTAGCCAAGTTGTTGAAAAGTTTGGAATGAAAAAAAATCAATCTGACCACTCAATGTTCTACAGAAAGTCTGTAGATGGTATTATTCTACTAGTAGCGTATGTGGATGACATTATCATTGCCGGTATTAACACTACAGGTATTTCATCTCTTAAATATTTTCTCCATAACCAGTTTTATACTAAAGATTTAGAGATGTTGAAATACTTTTTGGGTATTGAAGTAAACAGTAGCAAAAAAGAATTTTCTTACCTCAAAAAAATATGTGCTTGACCTATTGTATGAGAGGGAAATTGGGGGCTAAATAGTGTAGCACTCCAATTGTTTCTAATTTGCAACTCACAAAATAAGGAAAATTGTTTGAGGATCCTGAGAAATATAGAATATTGGTTGGAACACTCAACTATCTTACTGTGACATGTCCAAATATTGCATATTCAATTAGTGCTATGAGTCAGTACATGCCTTCTCCAACTATTCATCATTGGGCAGCATTGGAACAGATCTTGTGTTATTCAAAAGGAGCACCTGGGAGAGGCATTTTGTATGGCAATCATGGTCATACTAGGATTGAGTGCTTTTCTGATGCTAATTAGACGAGTTCTAAGGATGATAGAAGGTCTACTTCAGGCTATTGTGTTTTTGTAGGTCGAAATTTGGTTTCATGGAAAAGAAATAAGCAAACTATGGTCTCACGTTCAGAATATCGGGTCATGGCATAATCTGCATGTGAAATTATTTGGATATATCATCTTTTATCTGAAATAAGTCTTAAGCCTTCAATACCTACTAAGCTATAGTGAGATAATCAGGTTGCTCTTCACATTGCATCCAATTAAGTGTTTCATAAATGAACAAAGCATATTGAGATTGATTATCACTTCGTCCATGAAAAAATCCAAAGAGATCTCATCTCCACTCATTATGTTTAGACAGGAGAACTGAGGGATATCTTTACAAAGCTTCTTAATGGGGTTCAAGTTGAGCATCTTTTTGACAAGCTGGGCATGATCAATATCTATGCTCCAACTTGATGGGGAGTGTTACAGATATTGTAGTTGTAGATATAATAGCTTATTCTTAGGAATTAAATATGCTAATAGTTGATTATTATGAATTATGCTTGAATTTTATTTCCTTATTAAGTTTATGTAACTTGTATAAATACTTATGCATAGTAAAGTGATAAATACTATCAATTTCTCCAAATCTTCTGTTTCTACAATGCTTAATGAGTTTAGCTGGAAATTGAGCTCGATAATCATATAAGTGAACTCGAACTCGAACACATTAATTAATATTATTTTTATAAATAATATTAATTGATTTAATGTATTTTTTAAAGATATAAATTATAAAACATAAATACATAATAAGATATTAATAATATTAATATAATAATAAATGAGCCTTAAACGAACACGTTAGCGAGCTTTTAAACGAATATGTTCACAAACCTATATACGAACATGTTCATGAGCTAACAAACCAAATAGTATTAAACTCGAGATCAAGCTCAAAAAGGTTTTCGAACTCGGAATTAAGATCGAGCTCAATTTGTTAAGGTTGACGAACGAACGAGATTTTTTCCAATCCAAGACCTGAATAGCTCGTGAGCAGTTTAGTTTGTTCATAGCCCTACCAAAGCATGAGATGGGATCTCAAGTCACACATTACTAGTGATGAGGGATTAGGATGGCAAAATGGACAAAAGGTCCATGTAAACCCACATATTTCACCATTAAATTTCCTTTTAAGACAAGCAAGCCCAAAAATACACGAAATTAGTAAACCATCTAAAAGTTAACACATTATCTTTTGGGCATAAATTATTATAGAAAATGTTTTGATGATTGATTTATAAAATTATGAATCTCTATAGAAAATTTGATCATAATTAATCTCTATAAATTCTTAACTGATTTATAAAATTATTAAAACTAATAAAAAGAAAAAATAAAACACTTTTCCTTTTCCTCCATCCTTCAAGTCCTAGCCTCCACAACTACCTTCCTTTCTTGCAACGTTCCCTCTTCCAAATCCTAGCCATTCTCTTCCTTTCTTGCACCGTTCACCACTGACTCAAACACCACATTTTTTGGTAGCTCAAGGAATATTCACCAGAGAAACTAGCAAGCACACAATTATTCACCTACAAAAGATGTGAATCCTCAAGCCAAATACTTGATGTCTGGATTAATCATGTCTTTGAATCAACATCAAAGGATTAAACACTCATTAGCTCGCATATTGTTCTAAGAGGAGAATGTCTAGTCACATATATGGTGACACTGATACATGAGTTCTTAAAACAAACTATGAATTACATGACGATGAAAAATTGCTTCACTATGAAGCATCGACAATGGAAGAGATCTTGGCATTCAAACATTACTTCGGCTGATGAAGTCTAGAATTTGAATCTCATCCAGAAATTTTTCCTTTTTTTTCAAGAAACTTTTGGATTTTTGAAGAAATGAGGAAGGATGGGAGTGGCAGATGTGATAGTTATGATGCCTACAATGGTTAGGGTTTGAAGGAGAAAGACAACTTTGGTGATTAAGATTTGAAGGAAGAAAGAAAACTTTGTTTCTCTTATATTAATTTTAGTTTATTCAATTAATTAAGAATTCGAAAAATTTACCAATAGATAAAGATTTGAAAACAAAAAATCTAAAATCATATCATTTAACTAGTCTGGTACTTTATATAACATATACTACAATAACATAATTTCCAAAACAAATATTGTTAACTATTGGACTTTATAAACCAATTTGTTATATTCTAGGGTCTTAGTAGATTCAAAATGAAGTTTAGGAGCCACACTAAAGTAAAATTAGGGGTTTATTTAGCCCTTTGGCCTAGCAAAATAGAATTTTCCTCAAGACCCTGTTTTTTTCCCAGAAAATAATTTGCCTAATGAAAATATTTTCTTTGAAAAATATTTTCTAGAAAAATATAATATTTTCCTATATTTGGCTGCAACACTAGAAAAATTTTAAAAAAGAAAAAAGAAAAAGTGAAGTGATACTTTATTATAAGCATTGGAAAATAACTTCTCGTTCTTAGAATAGGAAGTTGTTTTCTCTTGTTTTTCAGACATTTCCGTTAACTTGGAACATATTTTCCTTTGACTTATTTTCTGGAGATAAACCAAACATTGGAAACTAAGGAAAAATATTTTTCGGAATAATATTTTCCGAAAACAAATGGAGCCTAAATCACCATATTTTTTCCCCTTTGAGAACAACCAAAAGGCACTATTTAAAGGACCATTTAAGAGAGGGAGGGAATTCATTCTGAACTTTAAAGAGCTGCACGTGTCTTTAAGGCTCTCAATTAAGTTCTTTATCATCTTATCGCTAAATACAAAATTTTAACTCCATATCTAAAGTCCTGGTTGAGAAGCCAACAAAAGCATACAGCTCAGCCAGTCTAAGTCATAGGCTTTTGTAAATGAGCAGGTGACCAAATTCACATGAACAAAACCATTAAAATAGATTAAATAATCACTAAGCACAATAAAACTGAAAAACACTTGGTAAATAAATTTTCAAATACCTTCTGTATGAAGCAATTCAGCAGAGTACTGTTTCAACTCTTTAGCTTTTCCTAAACAAACTTCCACATCCTTCCAATGCGAAAGCCTGGAGTATAAATCAGCTAGACCATGCCAAACTTCAAATTCATTGAATTTTTCATCCTCAGCCTATTAGAAGATGGGAAATAATTAAGATAAATACTGAATCGCAATTGCTAATTGTGATTATCATGCAGATTAGTCAAATTTATTGTGGGCTGATGATTTTAAAGATCGTGAAATTGGAGAGCATATTCAATTTTATCTTATATTTTAATTTTGCATTCCGTTCATTGTTGTATCAACTTTATTTGTTATTATTTTACTTTATATGTGTTTGTCTGCATTTTATTCAACACTAAGGATGTGTGCTTTGCAAATTGGCAACCGATGTGGAATTTAAAACAATGTTTTCTTCTAGCATAATTCCTGACTTCGCATTTAATACACATGTGAATGAATATTATTTCTATCGGAGATTTCTCATTTGCTATCATTTTTTGTCAATTTATTTTGTTTAAGGGAAACAAAAAAAATCTTGATTTTGGCATTTTTTTTTCAATTTTATCAATTGTCTTGACCTTTTGCAACATGATAATATATTTAATTCCACACCTTATATAGCTTCACAAATTTAATATACAATCTTTTACTTTACGAACTACATTTTTTTTTCATCTGCTAAACATTGCAATCATTGTATAAGAAATTTCAGCTCCACAACAACTACAATTCCATGGACTTATATTTTCTAGTCACGAATGTTGAAATGTAAAAGACATAGGGTTTCCTATATTTTACAATTTTGTTATTGTGGTTTATGTTACATCACCTAAAAATTCAATAATAATCATTAGGCAAAATCAATTATAAGAAGTTAATTGGTTGAACAAGAATTCAAATTTAAAAGTTATATTACAAAAGCAAAAATGATAACACTGACTAGATATGATAAGAGAAAACAAAAATAAAATTATTATACTAAGTGATACTCATCAAAATCCCTATTCTCAATCGACTAAATTTCTAACTAGAGTGAGATAGGTATTAGGTAATTGTTGTTGTAATAACAGCTTAGTCAAACCCAGAAGGACAACAGAAGCATGAACAAGAACTTTCTTTTAAAGCTGATAGCTTTGTAATTTAATCAACTGACTCTGTTTTTTATTTGTAATAAAACCTATAAAATGTCTTTAGACAGTTCAACCAGCAATCTTTGGAATTATACTGGCATTTTGTTTTTGTTATTTGATCAATTACAGAATTTGGTAAGGTTTTCTTGTTTTTGGTTTGCTTCACTAATTCTCATCTCTTAGTTTTGTACATTATGTTCTATCTTGTCACTATCTTTGTTCCTTTTCTTTATGCATTAGTAAAAGTTGAATTTCATTCCTACTTGAGCAATTCTTTTAAGGGTTTCATGACATATGTTTTGTTTCTCTAGATCGGGAATGAAAGTCATAACACACTGCTTTTCCTTTTCTTTTTTCTTTTGGGCTCATTCTCCTCCTTCAAACAATGGAATGTGAAATTTTTGTTTGCATTTTAACGGTATGAATAGTTCCAATTAGTATGAACTTTTCTTTTGGATCATACAGTTATGATTCTTTCATGAAGTCTATATACTTCTTGTTTATATTCCTCTCTGAAAGTAATTTCCTAACCCATCTCTAACTGACAATTATATTTCTCCTGCAACGATTAACTTTCTGGGATTTTGAAGTGAGTTCAAGATTTTCATCAGCACGATCTTAATTAGCCATAGTACGAGTAGAGATTAAAATAGTATGATATTTTAAGATACCAACACAACCCAATCTGTTTATATAGTTTGAGATAGATATAGATATAAAAATAAAAAAATCAGGTTGCACAGTATTCAATAAATCAAGTAATCATTGAGACTAGGCAGGTCTAGGTGAGTTCAAGCTAAGAATTTTTATGCTTATACCCAAGGTCTACCATAATAGATATTGACCAAGCACCGCACAGTTACAAATAAATATACATACATACGTACATACACACACATGCATGTGTGTGTGTATATACACACGCATATATATCGGGTATCAAAGGAACATAAAACCAAACCTCATTCAGATTTAACACTAGGGCTTTTTAGACTTGGGCCACACCGAGTCCAGTAAAAACGATTTGTTCAAGACCAATATACCATTACTTGCCCCCATTGATATGAATTATTATTTAAACATATAATTAAGGATTGATGACACATGATATTGCATTTTTGTAATTTTATTCAGCAGTTTTGATTATAGCAATGTTATCTTGATTCTATAATTTAATATCAATTTACTCAAATATTAAAATTAGTTCAATGTTAAAGAACCTAATGTAAATGTAACTTAGTAGATGTTGTTTGTTGATCATCCTATCTACTATAAAATTTTACAAAGGTAAAGTTTTGAGAGTAACATAGAAATTTACAGCCAAAACGTAAGAAAAAATTTGCTAAATTTGCCATTTATTTTTGTCTAGAATAAAACTGCATTATATATCAAAATCAAGATGAATGTCAGAAATCAAAGCCCTATATACAATTATAAATATCCCAAAAAGTTTGGAGATTTCACTCAGCAGGCACAGAATTAATTATTTTTTAAAAAACTATTGATTAAATTTTGATATGTCATATTAAACAAAAGAGGAATTTAAATATATGTATATAATAAGTTTAAAAAAATTATTAATATTGATTAGCTAAATACTTTAACAAATTAAAGGGGTTTAGATAGCTTATTAACATGTAAGAAAGTTGGTTTAATTGTTCCAGAAATAAAAGGTCAATGCCAATTTGACCCAGAACCTACTTTTAGGTCAACTTGTACACGACAAACAAGTTCATGAGGCAACCACCTTTAATCAAATAAGAAAATACAAAATTTATGTACCAAATTGATAAAATCAGGAGCATGGGATACAATTGAAAGCATGCACCAAATTCATAATTGTTTATCCCATTAGGCCTTTGATTGAGATGGAAGAATAAATAGTTAGAGGCCTCTGATTGAAGAATAAATATAGACAATGATGCTTATATATAATAATAAGAAATTACATAAAAATGCCATTATTCTTTCAAAAGAGAGACAAAAGAAGTAGAATCTTTACCTGAGAAATACTTCTGAGAGGACCATAAGATTTCCTTTGAGCTTGAACCAATGCAAGAAGGTAACGATAAGTTTCAATAGCTTCCATGGGTAGTGATTGGGCTATCTTCAGTTTTGCTTTTAGCCTGAGCAATGGTCCTTGTTCCCATTTTGCAGTCTCATCTAAAGCAGCGTCAGTGACTACCTCAGCCTCTGGGAACCGCTGTTGAGCAGACAAAACCAGCACAAGCAATCTCCAACCTTTTAATATGGAGCCACCAGTTGCATCAATGAACTTCTTAGCACAGTGCAAAGCTGCATTTAAATTCCGCTGCTCTGCATATTGAACTCCCAACTCAAAAATTAGATCTGGATTGTTTGGCTCAAAGGCAACTGCACTATCTAATGATTTCAAAGCTTCAGATTGAAGACAAGACCTTTCAAAATCAGAGGAAGAAACTTTAGCTTGCCTTCCCAAACAAAGACCCAGCATATGAGTAGCAACACCTTTTAGATGTTCATTAACTCCCTGAGCATTTCTGACTGCCCTTTGTGTATATCGCACTCCCTCTGCAGCAAGATCAGAATCCTCACTACAGATCTTGCCAGCTAATAACAATGCCATGAGATCATCAGGTTGTTCATGTTTGTGTAGAGACTTCCTCAATAGGTTTAGAGCAACATCATTTTGTCCAGCTCCATAGTAACAAAGTGCTAAAGTATTCCAACGGTCAACACGATGATACACCCCAGGCATGATCTCTTCAAATTGTTTCGCTAAAATGGAAGTTTGGCTACATATGGATAGTGCAAATGTGAGATGATCCATAACTGATGGATCCCATTTGGTTTTACCAAGGTAAAATTTCCGAATTAGAATCATCAAAAGTAAAATTGCCTCTTCCAGATTATGTTTAGGAACATATGAACCATCAATCTGAGCTGCCAAACTGAGTGGGCCAGCCTCCACTCCACTGTGCAATAAAAGAACCGCAAACCGTTTCTGAATTCTTGCACAGCATTCATTATCAAGGTTCCATTGACTGAGGAGAGCACGTCTATAAGAAGACATTGCTTCACCATAGCAACCAGCCAGCTTCCAGAGCTCAGGAAGGAGCTCTACAGCTTGACTAACTGTATCTTGCAATCTATTGTCTACTTGTGCATCAGGTATGCCCTGATGAAATATCTTCTCCACTGCATCAAGCACACTTCTACATTCATTAGCAGCATCTGAAAGACCACACAAAACAAGGACTAAGAGAAGAAAAAGAAGAATAAGGAAAATGGTAAATCTGCAAAAGTTTTTTTTTTTAATTTTTAGCAAACATCAGAAGTATGAGCCACCATTTAATCTTCCAAGTTTTTGAAGAGACTTGGCTTTTAAGTATATTGCTTCAAGCACCAGGCTAGCAGCATGCTGTGAGACAGCATGCTGTGAATCACTGCGAACACGACCCTTCTTAGTGGACTTGTTATCGGAAAGGGATGGTTGTAATCTTTCTATAGCAGCTTGGAGATCAATACCATCAAAAACACGAAGGGCTCCTTCAACATTGCCTCTTTGATATTCTAACCTTCCAAGAAGGGCTCTTGCTTCCTGGATTATGGGAATCAAAAGCCAAAGATATAGATCAAAATTAAGAAAATTATTATTTACAAACAAGAAATGAACACAAATAACTTAATAAATTCGATAATTTTTCATGAGATCCTGCACCTTTGGCACCCAAAAAAAAACAGCAGAAACATATTATAATAAGATAAAAACTCATGCAAAGCATTCATCAATGCCATGAGCACGGGATTCAAAGAGAGAAAGAAAGAGAGAGGGAGAGAGAGAGAGAGAACCAACACTTCTATCACCACATTGCCTCTGCCACCACTACCATCAATATCCACACATTGAGTTAGAACACCTTGTTGTGCTTTCATACCACAAACAAAGTTTTAGTACCTCTTCATAGCTAAAAACCTATCCACAACAACCCTACATCGAGACTTCAATTGTTTGATAGCAAATGACTCTCACATGGAAAATGAATTAGTCTCCACAATATGGAGACAAAAACAAAGATTAGGTTAGACTATTTTTTTAATGTTGGGAATACACAAGAAAAGGTTGATTTTCACTATTAAAATAAACCCTATAGATGTTTAGACCTATCATAATCTATGTTTGCACATATATGCTACATATAGGAGTACAGACCTAGGGTGAAACTTCCAGGACAAAAAATATATTCAAAAAATAAATTACACATAAGAAATGGAATTAAATATATATTCATTCTTGAATGTATGACTTACTAACAATCAAGATAAACTCATACTTGTAACTACAAATACATACATATAAAGACCATATATGTATCCAGAGATATATATATTGGTAGTTGGGATATTCTGATTCGTTTTTTATCCTAATCTACTATTGTGGGTTTGATTTTTGTTGCTAGCACTCAAGGGGTAAATCCTGAATCCATGGCCAAACATGGGGGTGGGGGTGTGTCCTTGCCAAAAGAGGTGGATTAGTGATAGTGATTCTTGAGGCTATTACTCGAGAATGTGTTTGCTCTTTTGTGAATTGTATAAGTATGGAAATGGCATCCCATTTTCATAAACAAAAATGTCGGTCCCATTGAAACTAGCTTTAGCTTTTCCTTTCACTAAAAAACAATTTTCTTTCGTTTACCAGTACTGAACATAAATGGAGCATAAGATAAACACCAAATGGCATAGCCCTCTAAACCAAAATTAATATCATAGTAGTGTATGCTAAAATTATCAAATAAATTTAGTAGTACATTACAATCCTCTTAGAAAAACATCACTCTTACAAACCATAATTATAAGCAACAATAAGCATCCTAAATGATATCCAGCCTTATAAAACCCAATCATTCATCTAGAACCAAATAACCAATCTAATCCCAAAACACGCGATCTATAGCAACACCAGCGCCAATGCTCTACAGAAGATAAAAGCAATAAGCCACTAAATCTGACAGGGGCAACCAGTTCAAATAATGAGCACAGAATTTGAACAAAGCATTATTTGGCTATGATTAGCATTAGACAATGGACATTATGTTAATAATTAGATATTAATTTTCACTTGTGGACATCTAGTGCATTAATGCAATTCTGACAATATTTCTATAGATGTTAAGATTTTATGCAAGAGTAGGATTGACACTAGTCTCCCAATGCTTTATCTCAATCTTGAGGAACAGGGTTGACGCAGAGAAGGAAAAGTAAATTTACTAAAGTGAATATTCAATTATTAGGCTAGATTCTTTTGATATTTCTTAAATTTAGCAAGTACAAGTTTTGTTAGGGATTTTCATATTTTGGCAAAGTAGTGTTATAGTACCATATCAGCATTTGCTTAGCTTCATTATTTCTTTTTCAGAGTCAGGTTTCCTCCTGTTATTGAATTTTGGTGCCCCTAAAGCGCACTAGTGGACTTTCGGATTAGGATTATTAAATGATTTTGAAGATGAGACTTTCAAGAAATAATTTCTCTTTAGTTTTCATTGAATTAGTTCTACACCAAAAGTACAAAGGATTAACACAAGAGCTTCACAGTATGAAGCTGCAGAATCCACTATCACCCTTCTGTTAATTTGCACAAGCAGAAGCAAAGAACTAATCATCCAATTCAATAGTGCATATGGAAGTGGCAAGCCATTAGGAATTATTGACAGGTTTGAACAAGCATTAAAGTTAAGGATATGACCTCAAAATTAAGTGATAACCCCTCTCGTAAAGAAGATTCCGCTTCTTGAATATTTCCTTCATCAAGCTTCGCTTCCACTTCATTTGTTTGCATACATAATCCATTTGCATATACTTCTCGAACCGCTGTTTGTTCCTCATTCTCACCAGACCCGGCAGATTGGCTCCCTACCATTTGTGCTCTCCTTCCTTCTTTCTTTATATATTTTATACTTTGTCTTTAAAGCTTAAACCACCCTGCGGCATAAATGATCTTATTAATGGATGTATAGTTTAGCACTAGATCAATAAGAAGAAAACAAACGGATCTTCTTTTTACGATATAAATACCATAAACAGCATAAAAGACACTAATTTTTCAGCAAAAAATTCAAGAAACAGATAGATAAAAGAAAAAGTAGTGGGAAAAAAATTACTAAACCACTCGGACTACGCCATTATCGGGCAGCCACACAATGTATTTCACTCCTAGCGGTAAAAAGAGAGGGTCAGCGTAACACGTCCCCAGCTTGATCCCTTGTTTCGACCTCAAACTGAGGCGGTTAACTCGCTCACTAGTCACTAGTAAGAGGACAAAGGACGAGCTTTCGCAAAGGTTAGCGAAGAAGCAAAATTTCTCCCATCCATCCTCTATCTTGCTCCAGAAGAGAGATGTAAGGAAAGATAGTGAGACTAATGGTGCGTAAGGAGGGGCGAATGTTTTTCTTCTTATTTGTTATGTAAACACATCAACACATCTTTTTATAGTATATTTGGATCTTGCAGGCAGAAGAGGCAACACAGAAGCCAGTTGTTTTATCTGCTTAAATCTACGAGTTATTACCAGAATTTCGTGCTGCTGGGGAGCTTGACCGAACATGCCGAGAGGCTCGGTGCCCTTTTATTGATGAGTTTATCCCGGACTGGAGTCCAGATTTCTTTCTGTCTCATTCAAATTGTAGGCATTTGAAAATGTAATTTTCTCTATGCATTCCCCAAAAATTGATCTTCAGCAATAGAAAGAAAATCTAAAAATCTTAGATCTGCATTCACAAGAGAGCAATAATATGAACATTAAGAGAACCTAAAGGTAAACATTACAAATGAAGGAAATTTATAAA
Organism: Triadica sebifera; assembly: GCA_023653625.1. Taxonomy (NCBI): domain Eukaryota; kingdom Viridiplantae; phylum Streptophyta; class Magnoliopsida; order Malpighiales; family Euphorbiaceae; genus Triadica; species Triadica sebifera. The sequence continues at coordinate 31,359,804 of CM042893.1, forward strand.
GTCGCCATTGATAGGCAAGAAGAAATAAGAGATTAAAATGCAATTGGATACGTTTACAGCTATGAGTTTAACAATGATAACATAATAAAAATTTGGAAAAAACAGCATTCAACTCCTCAGCTTTCACTTTGTTTGCTACTCAGCCCTCCACCTTTTATTTTGTACAATTGAATCCTTATCCTTTTAACTAACAGATTCTATTTTATACCATTAAAATAGCGGAACATTAATTAAAAAATAATTTAGGGTTCAATTTCTAAATTAGTATTTTGGGATTTTAATATTTTTATTTAGTATGTTCATATAATAAAAATTGAAATTAGATTTCATAAATAAGAGGAATAGAAATTAAAAAATAATTATTTTCCATAACCATCCCAGTTTTTAATGGTCATATATTTTATAACAGAATTAATTAGTAATTATTTTTTAACTCTATGTTTTATGTTTTATTCCTTTTAAACTATTTTTCACATATATTTTATAAATTTTGATAAAATTATTGTTGATATTATTTAAAATTTATAATAATTATAAAAAATACTACAAACTATTATGTATAGTATGTATTGATTACTGATTGGCAATTAGGGAAGAAATTTTTACTATGACGAGACCTTTGATTAGCTAAACTCTCCATTCTCACAATTGATATCTCGTCTCTAGTTTGAATTTTTTTTTTTTTTATTAAAAAGTGTTAATACAGATCACGACATGTCATTTTGCTTTACATTTTCAATTTTTCCAATTATAATCCATTTGGATTGAATTATATATATTTAAAAATACATTAAAACGGGGTAGCAACTGCCACTGTTCATCAATGTTCTTAATACAATGCATTGACAAATTTGCCCCTTCAATAAAACGGCGTCGTTTATCTTGAAAAGATATTTACATTTCAACGTCCAAAAAAACGACATTGAACTCTCCAATTCCTTCTGAGGCCTTATTGAGCTCGATTGTCGCGACAGCCTCTGCCAAGTCCGACTGCATCCTCCAGTTACTAAATTCATCGATGAAGCTAAACGGCTTCCCAACAACCTTGACTTAAATTTTCAGCACAAAGACATCATCCATCTACTGGCTACTGGCTAATGGCTACCTGCGCCAGAGACAGCCAGTCGCCGGTGATGAAGCCATGGTGGGCTGCACGAGTCTGATAATAGGTGGACATTTTATTCTTAGAGTTAGGGGTTTTCGAGAGTATCGACCATGAAGAGAGGTGGCGAAGAGAGAGTGAGGGTGTCGGCGTTGGGCTGTGCAGTGTCATTTTGCTGTTTGTCCAGAATGAAAGATGCTGATCTCCACCACATTTGATGTCAGCGTTTATGGGTCTAAAAATGGTATCAACGGCAATGGTGTGCATCACTATCACCTGCAAAATCGAAGAAAAAAATTGGATGTCGAACTGTAAAAGGGATTCCAGTGAGTGTTTACCACAAAAATGTGGGTTATTATCTGCAAATTGTGTTATTAATGCAGCCCGTACTATTTACTTCCTCTTAAAGCTAAAACGTTACCGTTTTATCCTCTAATCCAATTAATCATTAATCTAAGATGGGGTCAGTCAATTTTGTTTCTTGGTATTAATATGACCTAATTTCTTTGATCAAGAGAATAAATTGTTTACAAATAAATAAATAAGTAATAAATATATAATTGATTGTAAATAATTATATATATATATATATATATATATATATATATATTAGAGTTTATCATTGATTTTCATATATCTGATGAAACTATTTTTTAATATATGACACGTTTGACATTTTTTTTTACATAAATATATGTAAGAAATTTTGTCTCGCTAATAAGTTATTTACTTTTTTGTTATAATTTTTAATAAAAAATTATTTCTTTACTCAATTGAAAATCGTGCAATAAAAAGTAGTAATTGCATTCCACAACTTTTATTATGAAAACAATAAAGGATTATATTGTTTGATGAGTGAAGTCAAAAAAAAAAAATTAGTCTTCTATTTTTCTTGTCCTTAATTGAAAGGACTTAAGAGACCAAATTAAACCTTTTTCTTACGTAATTAAACAAACATACATTTAGGAATTGTTTAGTTTATTAATTTAAATACTATAAAATTTTCAAATATTATCAATTATCAATTTATTACATACAATACAAGTTGATCCAATTCATAATATAATTATTTGAAATTCATTAGCTCAAATTTAGTCTCTTATTTAAATTATTTTAAAAATATATATAAATTAAGTTACTTTTGATCGAGAGCCTATTTACTACATCAGCAAGTCGCGAGTACACCGGTGATATTATGCTCAAGACGTTTAATGTTCTTGGGCTCTATATTGCAATCAATGTGGTGCTTGCTCTAGCAACCGGATACACAACATCCAAAGTTGGTATTTTGTGTATCTTAGTTGAGACTTTGAATGAAATAGATAGTGAGCTGGAATGAAAGTTGTTGTAAGGCTGGCATTTTGAGTTTTAAGTGTTGTTTGTTGAATTAGAGCCATGATGTGGATTGGAACTTGAAAGTGAGTATGGAAATGACAATTACACAAGATGTGTTATTGGTGAGGCAATCATATGAGAAATTAGATTGCTGAAATTGAAGTAGAATGTTGATGCTATTGAATTGTACATCAATTGGTTAACCCCTTGTGAGGAGGTCCTGTAGTGTTTGAGTTTGACAAATTGTAAGCTGATAGATGTTAACTTGAGCTTATGTTTGTTGCATAGCTATGGTAATTTAGTTTAATGGTCCAACAAATCAATCAACATGGATCTTTTTCTTTTTGCCTTTTATTGATATTTTCATTGAAAGGACAAATAATAGTAGTGCACAACTTTGGTAATGAAAGGACTCTATATCAGTACCATGTTAGGATATCCTTAAAGGAATTGTCGGAGTCTGGAATTGTTGATGGTGCATATCTATACCTCAAAAGCTTTTAAGAAAATGCAAATTGCACGTATTTTTTATGTTATTTAAATAATTTATATACTTACATTAATTACTTAATTATGATGTTACCGGTTTTCTGATACTTGACTCATGGTCATTATCTTCAATATCCGAGTTTTCATTTATACTACTTTATAAGACTATGACAATCTTTATATGTTATATAGAATATCTTTATGATGTTTTATAAAACTTCTTTATGGTATGTATTTATATTAATAACTTTTGCACTCATCATGAAACAATAATTGTTCAACTATTAACCAAATGTTTTATATTATCAAGTTTTTTCTTTCTTTCAAACCAAGAAGATACTGAATTTAAAGAAGTTCCAAATATAAAAGTTATATTTTTATGTCTTAAATTTATGGCTATATAAATAGTTTTGCAAGATTTAAAGCGTATGAAAAGATATTAGCATCTAAATGAAACTAGTTCGTGTATGAATCCTGACAAAGTCACCTACTTTGTTCACTTGTTTTGAATATGATAGAGTTTGTATCTAAGAAAGCTCAAAGCATTAAAGTTATATCTACATATATTATCTAGCTTTATACCAAATTTCAAGTTCATATATGGTATGGATATTGAGTTATGGTAAAGGGAACCATGACTATTTCATAGTTTGAGCTGCCTACTTAATACCTTGTACAAGACAAGCAAATTATTTGATTATTTTGAGCTCTTTATAGTCAAAATCTATAATTTATCAAAAAATAAAAGTTATAGGTTTATGTCTTAGCTAAAGTTTTTAAAAACATCACCTTAATATATTATGTATAATGTAAGATATGACCTTCAAAAGTCAAACTGATCTAGAGGTCAACTCTGTTATGGACTAGTGATATATTTCTTATAAATTGAGGACTTTAGAGACAGAATTAATAAAAATTGTAAACATTAAAAATGTTCCATTTCAACCTATATAAGTACTTACAAAGTTTCAATACAATATGACCAACATATTATAAGATATTAAGGACCAAAATTGGTATCATAAAATAGCCTAAGGGCAGAAAATAAAATACAATTAGAAATCGCACAAAAAATTGTACAATACTCCAATCACTCTGAAATTGTAGTATGTTATAAATTTATATGTTAGCTTTAACAAAAAAAAATAATCATACAAATTAGACTAGTATAGAAAAAGTTATTAGTTGGTCAATCCCGAAAGGTCACACTACCACCTATAAGGAAACCCTAATTAGTTATTTAAAGCATGCATATCAACTTGTTTAAACTCTATTAAGTGCATTTAACCATCAATTGACCAATTATATTTTCAATTAGGCTCATAGCAAATTAGAGACCCATAAAAGTAGATAAGCTTCATAACTTTGGATTTTGGTAAAACTCCACAGAGGTTTGTACATATACGCATTTTAGTTCACTCTAATGTGTACTTGTATGTGTTGATTTCACGATTTGTATATTAAAAAGATAAATTTGGGTATTATGGCATATGAATTCATGTTGAAAATAAATTATTTATGGTATTAATTACCCATGTCTCTACCTATGGACTACAATTAGGATACATGGTGCACCATTAATGAGGATTACAGTACTAACCTAGATTTGACTTTAAGGATAGGGTGGCTATAGATCCGCAAGTGCCCTTGATCCTATTTATTCACCAATCATGATGTTATACTGGGTCAAGGTGGTTCAAGCTTCTCGAACGCCCTTAACTTGAGATTATAATGAGTATGGTGGCTGAAGCTCTGCGAACCCACCTAATTCACACCCCATGTCCAGATAGTCCAAGAACAAGATTTTGGGCTAATAAATTGTTACCCAAAACAATAATCAAGAAGGAGATTGAATTAGTTAGCAAATAAATTTTTTTAAACCAAATGAATAAAAATAGATAGAGAAGAAGTAGAGAGATGGAGACATAAGATTTATAGAGGTTCAAATGTTAACAAACATACTTCTCTCCCCAATCTCAATTGGGTATTTCACTAATACTCAAAGTATTATAAATGGAGTTTTCTAAGCTCACTCCCAATTATAGTGTTTTACTCTCTTGGCTAATACCTAACCCAGAAACCATTATGTTTTAATGGCTAACACAACAACTAAATCCTTGTATTTTTAATGGCTCACACAAAAACTCTTACAAGTATTTCACTCACTACCCAAATCACTCAAGTCATCTATTGAGTATTTGATTACAGGAATGAAATCACTCACTAACCAAAAGAGCTTAACAACTGAGCTAAAATGGTTTTCACAATAGAGATTATAAAAATCATATTTGAATAATTGCAAAAACGGCTTTGTAAAGATTGAATGCTTGATTTCTTATTGTCTAACCCTAGGAAGTTCATAAATGAGTTATATTTATACTTCATCTGAGAAATAAAGTCGTTTTGGATGCAATTAATATAAAATTAGCTATTAAATCACTTTCTAATTTGTGCCTGTCAATATTAAATACGCAAATTCACGGGCATGATTGATTCTTCATGGACATGACAGTTTTTGGTGAAGTCGTGACTGAATTGGCGAAACTAACCATGAACGCTTATGTCCAAGAATGCACAAGCGTGACTATTTATTCACATGCGTTACTATTCTAGCTTCACAGTTTGGCCATTGCTTCACAGCTGTGAACATTTGAACCTTAGAGAATTGGCACTAAGATTTTCATGGGCATGGCTTTACAAGTAATAGGAGTGAAACTCAAGTTTCACGGTGGTGGTGATTATTGACCACGAGCATTACTTGATTCACGGGCATGAAAAACTTTGTCACGGGCGTGAATCTTTGTTGATTTTCAATCTTTTGAACTTTAATTGATTTAAATCAACTTGCTTTAAGGTCTTAGGAATATATAACCCATCTAAAACACTTAGAACACAACATATGATTAAATTTCTTATTGCTCAATTATTTATGATCATTAAAATGAAGGAAATACCCCTCAAGGTTCAACAATCTCCCCCTTTTTGATGGTGAAAAATAATCTTGCAATATATGACTAAGGAGAAATGAATTTCTCCCCCTCAAAAGATGCTTATTAAAAAGTGAAAAAATAAAAGCACAATAATGCGACATTATAAACTATAAGCACATAAAGAAAGAAGTTTAAAAGAGATTTAATCAAAGTATTGATCACAACATATGTCAAATATATGGAAGGTATATGTCAATTATATGTCAAGTATAAGTCAAGTATATTTATATTTAGATGCATTTTATTTTCATATATCAAGATTTGTTTATTATTTTTTTCCCCCTTTATCATCATCAAAAAGAAACAAGTAAAGAAAGAAGACAATAAACAAGATGAAAGCAAATATCATATCCATTACTTAAACAAAAAGAAATTACAAGCAAAAGTTTGATTTTAAAAAGATGTTTTTCTATCCTAATAATCGCAAAAAGAAATTTAAAGCTAGGATAGTCATGGCTTAAAGCCAGATAACTACTCGCGAAGATAAGCGATCTCTTCCTCTAGACTATCAACTCTAGACTCGGTGAAGTCTTTGAGGTCCTCTAACTTCTTATCAACTGATTGCTAAAATGAATCTATGCTTGCTTCAAGCATGTCAAATTAAGGAGTGATCAAAGCCATAAGTTGCTGAGCCAAGTCCGCTTGAGAGGCTAAAGATGTCGCGCTAACTGCTAGGGCATCTAGTATATCTGTAGGAGGCTCAATTCTAGCCCTCTTCCTCTGTTGTGGCCCTTGAAGACCAGCTTTGAATGCTTCGGGGTCCTCTAGCTCCCATGTTATTTCTCCTTCAAGTGTGATAAAATGATAATAAACATCATCCTAGTAGATGATTCTGATAATAGCTCTCATGTTGATAAAGGATTCAATGTCAAATCGATCTTTAAGGAAGCTGAAACGATGGTATAAATTTAATCGTTAAGATCCAAAAGTCTTAGCTCCACAACCAAATGAGTGACATAGCTTTCAATAAGGATGTCACCTAAAGGCTTCATCGTGATCTATTAGAGATGAGAGGAAAACCATCAGTACAAGTCAATCAATTGATTTGATCTACCCTATTTGAATAACAACAATTCAAACTTCCGGATTAAGTCATTGTTATCACTTCGGGCAAAGATCAAATATGTCAGAAATCAAAAAATATAGCGAAGAACTGGATTCTTCAAATGAGTGCTCTTGGTCTTCTTGACATCCCAACTGCAATTGCTACTAAAATAGTGTCATACTGAAGAAGGGAAAAAATCTTTTGCCTCACTTTCATTTATCAAATCTTCATGTGGCAGCTTGAAAATCTCTACAAATTCAGTGGTTGTAAGAGTCTTTTCTTGCTTACAAAACTGGAAAGAAACCTTTCCCACTGGAGACACTTGCAGGGTGCTGAGAAACTCCAATGTTGGCTCTTTAAATGTGGGCTTGTAGATGTCAACAAAATCTAGGATGCCACACTTCTAAAGCCAAACTTTCATATCATATTACATTTTTAGTGCCCGGATACAATTCCAGTCAAAGGTTCTTGTAGACATAATGGGTCATTTCTTGAGGGCGGAGTACTTTTGATGAGTGTGTTGGGGTAAGACATTGAACAAATAGTCTGTGTAGAGTTTGGGTATGTGTTCTTCTTATTCCCCTTGGAAGAACCGACTCCAAACGCCATTATTGAAGTCAAATTTGAAAAGATCTAGGGTTTTTAGAAAAAAAGGCTTGAAAAACTTAATTAAACCTTGAATAAATTTGGTAAAAAAGTGTTTGAGATGTTTAAAGGTTGAAATCGCCAATGATTTGGTGTGAAAAGGTGTTTTGAAGGTCAAATTTAGCTGGAAAACACAAAGAATTATTACAGCTAGTGAGAGAGAAGAGAGAAAATCGAGAGAGAAATAGTGAAAACTAAATTTGTATCGTGCTATTCACAGCTGTGAATGAAAGTTCACGGGCATGAATACTCAATGTTCATGAGCAAGATCAATCGTGACACTAACCATGATTAAGGACGTGAACGAATCTGGAAAGATAGATGTTCATAGGTGTCACGATCGTGAATTATATTCACAGACATGAATAATGACATTCACGATTTCAAATCATTTGAACTAAAATGTGAATGTTTCTGGACATTTTAGTTCAACAACATTCACGGCCGTGACTAACTAGTCATGGTCATTAAATCCTAAAAATAGAAAATAGAAAAAAATATCCAAAAAGAATTTTTTGTTCTACTATACATCTTTCTAAACAAATAAAACATATATTTTTTTATGGCATACATACATGTATCACATAATGTGAACCAGTATATCATCAAATCATGGAATAACACTTAAGGTTCATAATTGAACATCAAAGTGCATAATGAATGAAATGTATGTCTTTTAAAACCTTTTTTTAAAAGATATAGTGCTCTTATCAAGCATACCAAACTCCCTTTTTATAAAATAAACCTTTCATCATTGAGAGGCTTGGTGAAATTATTAGCCAATTGATTATTTGTGTCAATAAATTCTAACATAACATCACTATTTTGGATAAGATCTCTTATAAAATGATGCCTAATATCTGTGTGTTTGCTCCTATAGTGTTGAATAGGATTTTTAGAAAGATTTATAGCACTTGTGTTGTCCCATTTGATGGGAATGTGATCAATCTCTTGACCATGGTCCTTAAGTTGTTGTCTCATCCAAAGAACTTGAGTGCAACAACAACTTACTGCCACATATTCTTCTTCAACAGTGGACAAGGAAACTGAAACTTATTTATTGCTAAACCAAGAAACTAAACATTCACTAATGAAAGTGACAAGTTTCGGATGTGCTTTTTCTATCTAGAATCCGAAAAACCAATGATATGAAATGAAATGTTCCTAGGATACCATAAGCCTAAGTGCATTATTCCATGAATGTATTTTAAAATCTTTTTCACAACATTCAAATGAGATTCCTTAGGACATGATTGATATCTAGCACATAAGCATATACTAAACATTCTATCAGGTCTACAAAAGATAAGTTCCAAAAGGGATATAATCATACTCTATAGAGCTTTTCATTTATAGCTTTACCTTTCTCATCTTTGTCCAACTTTATTGATGTGCTCATTGAAGTTTTGGCACTCTTGCATCCTTTCATTCTAAAAATTTTTAGCAACTATTTGGTATACCTGGATTGGTTAATAAAGATGTCCTTTTTGCTTTGTTTGATTTGAATACCAAGGAAGAATTTGAGCTCTCCCATCATGCTCATTTCAAACTCTCTACTCATACACTTAACAAATTCTTGACAAAGCAATTCATTAGTAGACCCAAAAATGATATCATCAATATAACTTTGAACAAGTAAAATGTCATACTTGTGTTTTTCATAAAAAGAGTAGTATTTATATGTCCTTTTAAAATATTATTTTCTAAGAGAAATGCACTAAGCCTTTCATACCAAGCTTTTGGAGTTTGTTTTAAACCATATAAGGCCTTTGTGAGTTTGAACACATGATTTGGCAATGCATGACTTTTAAAACCGGGAGGTTGCTCAACAAAAACTTTCTCTTCTATAAAACCATTTAGAAATGCACTTTTAACATCTATTTGAAAAAGTTTAAAATTCATATGGCATGTAAATACTAAAAGAATCCTAATGGCTTCTAATCTTGCTACTGGAGCATAAGTCTCATCATAATATATGCCTTCCTCTTGTTTGTATCCTTTGACAACCAATCTAGCTTTGTTCCTATAGATTTACATTGCTCATCTAACTTGTTCCTAAAGACCCATTTACTACTTATGTATTGAAACTAAGGTATAAACCTTATTTCTCTCAAATTAGTTGAGCTCCTCTTGCATAGCAATAACCCAACTCTCATTACTAAGAGCCTCCTCAATAGCCCTTGGCTCAATTTGAGGGACAAAAGCGAGATTAGAATTTAAAAACTTAAGATGAGATCGAGTACTTATACCCTTGGTGGGATCATTAATGACTTGCTCCATGGGGTGGTTTCTTATGAACTTCCACTCATTTGGTAGCTTTTAGGTGTCTTGCTCTTGAGCTTGAGGCATTTGTTTCTTTTGATGCTCTTCTTGATTCTCCTTTTGATCATCATTATCATCTTTTTTTGAGGTTTCACCATCCTCTTCATGATCAAGATCAAGCTTTTCCATTGATCCTATAACATCATAAAAAATAATACCTTTTCCAAGATCAAGTTTGCTAGATTTATCAAAAACAACATGCATAGATTCTTCTACAACTAATGATCTTTTATTATAGACTCTATAAGTCTTCTAGTTGTGGAGTATCCTAAGAAAATACCTTCATCAGATTTATAAGCAAAATTTCCAAGGTTGTCCTTGGTATTCAAAATAAAACACTTACATCCAAATACTCTAAGATATGAGATTGTGGGTTTTCTACCATTTCATAGCTCAAAAGAGGTTTTATTTAAGATAGACTTCTTGAAAATACGATTAGAAATATAACATGTAGTATTGGTGCCTTTGGCCGAAAAGTAGATTGGTAAACTATACTCATTAAGCATTATTCTAGCCATCTCTACTAATGTTCTATTTTTCCTTTCAACAACTCCATTTTGTTGAGGTGTTCTAGGAGTTGAAAAATTATGAGAAATCCTATATTCCAAACAAAGATTTTCAAAATGCTCATTTTCAAATTCTTTGCCATGATCGCTTCTTATTTTAGAAATAAAATAGCCTTTTTCATTTTGAATTATTTTGGCAAAATTTTTAAAAGATTAAAAATGATCACTTTTATGAGCTAAGAAAATTACCTAAGTAAACTTAGAGTAATCATCAAAAATGACAAAAGCATAGTATTTGCCTCCTAAACTAGCAACTCTAGTAGGTCCAAAAAAATCTAGATGCCAAAGTTGTAGAGGTCTAGAAGTACTTACAACATTCTTAGCCTTGAAAGATGCTTTATATTGCTTTCCCTTTTGATAAGGTTCACATGTCTTATTTATGGTGAATTTGAATTTGGGTTGCCTATCCATTAGCTCTTCTTTCCTAAGACTTTGAATTAAGTTCGTACTTGCATGCCCAAAACTTCTATGCCATAGCCAAGATTCATCACTAATAGACATAAAACACTTAGAGGAAAGGTTATTCAACTTGTGTAAGCCAATTATGTAAGTATTGCCATCTCTTTCTCTTTCGAATATCTTTTGGCCATTTGGGGTGCTCATAAGACATCTATTAGAGCTAAAAGTAACTTGGTTTCTCTTATCATATAATTGGCTTACACTTAAAAGATTGTTTTTTAAACCATCAACAAGTAAAACATCTTTAACAAAAAGAAATAACATTTAAACCAATTAAACCAATGTCAATTACCTTACCTTTAGCATTGTTTCCAAAGGTTGCCTTACCACCATTAATCCTTTTGATTTGGGTGAAAAGGATCATATTTTTTGGTCATGTGCCTTAACCATCCACTATCCACTAGTCAAACATTTTCCTTTGAAATGAACTTGAGGCACACCTATAAAACAATAATTTAGATTTGGTTCATAGGTACCCAAATAAACTTGGGTCCTTGGGAGTTAGCTTTAGATGGTTCCTAATAAGTCTTCCTCATAAAATAATGAATATTTATGTGCCCAAGCTTTATGCAATAGTGGCATTGTTTTAATTTAAATTGACCTTACCATTTTGAATGAAGTTTAGACCTCACAAACTTTCTAAAGGTATCATGCAATGAGAACATAAGCAAGCATATGTAGTGGGTATTTTTCTAGGTGCATGCCTCTTATATAAGAAGAGATGATTGGCCTTTTGAGGTTTCTCTCTTAATCCATGTGACCCTTCACTATTTTTATTTTGAGTAGGGGGGTTTTGTGTGTGATTTTCTCTTAGCCTTTGAGGCTATTACCTTAATAGAAGAGATTTGTTGAATGTTAGACCTAACAAATATAGTTCTAAATGGGGAAGATGATGATGCTCTATTGAAACCTAAGTCATGTCTCATCAAGAGAGGTTTTTGAGATACAATTAAGGTATCCAAACTCTTCTTCCCTTTGTGGAATTTTGAGATAGAATTTCTAAGCTTTTCAACCTCATTTTTTAAAGCATTATTTTCTTTTATTGGAGAATTGGTTAAAGGTTGTTGCCCAAATATTAAGCCAAGAAGGGGGGTTGAATTGGAGTTTAAAAAATTAAACTTTAAGGTGCAAATATAAATAATTAATTTTAGGAGGGATAGAGAGAAATTGACACAAAGATTTTTATAGAGGTTCGGGTGTTAACAAACCCTACTCCTCTCCCCAATCACAATTGGGAGTTTCACTAACACAATAAGTGTTACAATGGAGTTTTACAAGCTCACTCCCAAATATGGTGTTTCTCACAATGGCTCACACCTAACCTAAAAATCCCTTGTGTTTTAATGGCTCACACAATAACCAATTCCTTGTGTTTTACAGGCTCATACAAACAACCTTCACTTTGTGTTTTTACAAAGAATAAAAAGATATCAATGAGATAAGCAAAAGCAAATACATTAAATAAAGGAAAAGATACAAACAAAGTTAAATGTTCAGAAAGGAAATTAAAAATTTCCTACACAACAACAAACATAAAAGAAATAAACAAAAAGAAAACAAGCAATTTTAGGCTACACTCTAGCCTAACTCCTAGCCGAACATCCTATCACGAAGCCTAGCAACTTCAGCCTCAAGGCTGTCCATCCAAGACTCCATGAAGTCTTTGAGGTTCTCTAATCTCTCATCCATCAAAGTCTGCAGCTGCTCAAAATGTGGTGCCAAGAGGTCAAACACCTGCTGCGCTAAAGTCGGTGTGGAAGCCGAGGACTATCCGATGTCCTACTCAACTACTGGAGGTGCTTCCTCAACCCGAGCCCTTTTCTTTTGCTGGACTCCTTGGAGGTCTGCTTTAAAGTCCTTCGTGTCATTATCTTCCCAGATGATCTCCCCAGTAGTGTCGGTGAAGCAGTAGAAGATGCCATTCTCGAAAACGATTCTGAACAACCGCTCCCATCTTAATGAAGGACTCAACATCCAAACGATCTCGAGGATGTCCAGGGATGAGGTTGAAGTGATGCTCATTTAGCTTCAGATACTCAAGCTTCACTGCTATATGGGTGACATATGCACCAATCAAGATATCTCTAGTAGGCTTGGTGGCAATGGATAAAGGATGGTTTGCAAACCATCTAGAGAGTGCCATGGTGAGTCCTCTGCGAGCCATTTCAAAGAGGAAGAGCTCCGACTTCCTGATAGTCCCATTGCTTTCTCCCCTAGCGAATATGCTGTAGATTAGGAACCTATACAAATACCTGTGCACTGGGGACACGAGATGAGTGCTCTTTGTCTTTTTAACATCCCAGCTACAATCATGACCAAAATGTGTCCAAGCTCAAGGGGCAGAGAATTCTACCTCAGTGTCATTTAGGATGCCATCAGATGGTAGATTAAACAATTCTCCAAATTCAATGGCACTGAGGGTGTTGGGATTGTTGCAGAGTTGGAATTTCACCACTCCAGTAGGTGAAACCTGCAAGGTGCTGAGGAATTCCAGTGTTGGCTCCCTCAAGGTTGGCTGGTGAATTTCCACAAAGTCTTTCAAATGACAGGCTTGGAGTTGCTCTGTCATAGCCATCTTGAGCTCGAGACTTCGGACTGTCAGCCATTCGAAGGACCTTGATGACAGTAGAGGTCTCTTTTTCAAAGTTGAGTATCGAGGATGGCATTGCTCCGAAATGCGGTTCATGAGGTAATCTGCATACCTCATAGGAGCATAGGACTTCTTTCTTTTTCCCTTTGATGAAGCAATCTCCATTTGTTTAGAAGAATTCGGTTTATGATGGAGTGGAAAACTTTTGAAAGAAAATCTTTATGGAAACCCTAGAAATGTATGATTTTTTTATAAAGATTTGAAATTTTAGTGGTATTTATAGGAAAAGTTTGACTCTTGGGGGCCGGAATCTTCAATGTCTCAATGAATGTGTGTAAATGAGAGCGGTTTTAGGAGTTGGAGCGTTTAAATGAGAAATATAACCGGCTGCTCTTTTATATACTCGATACATTCATGGGCATGAAGAGTGTTTTCACGGGCGTGAATGGTCGTGTTCACGGTTTGCTGAAGGAGTGTTCCACCCGAGAATGAAAGTGTAAATAATTTCACGAGCGTGACCTTTGAAAATCACGGGCGTGAATGATCAACCGTCATGGGGGTGAACAAATAGATACGGGCGTGAAATGTTGAATTTCACTACTTATGCCTGTGAAGCAAGCCGTGACTCAAGGCGTGAAAGCTTCTGTGAGTTTTGGGTGTAATAGTTCACGGGAGTGAAAATTTGTCACGGGCGTGAAAGTCTCGTTTCACGGGAGTGAATGAAGCCGTGAAAATAAGTTTCACCACTTGAAGCTGTAAATCATGTCGTGAACGACACTGTCTCTTTTGGCCATTTAAGTCACGGGCGTGAGCATGTGTCACGGGTCTGACTCCCCTAAAATTTTCATCAAATGAAATTAAGTCCTAAAAAACAAGACTAAATTATTTCAACAATGATTCTATCCTTTAAAACATAAACTTTCATCAAAATTTCTATCTTATGTCTTGTGATATGAATTAAAAATATCAATTAAAATTTCATAATTTAGCAATCACAAGGTTAATCCATCAATCATACCAAGTTCTCTTCCAATGAAATTAAATCTTTCCTCACTTAGAGACTTAGTAAAAATGTCTGCTAATTATTTTTCTGTGCTTATAAATTCTAATGCAACATCTCCATATTGAACATGATTCTAATAAAGTGGTGTCTAATGTCAATATGCTTACTCCTTGAGTATTGAATAGGATTCTTTGAAAGATTTATAGCACTTGTATTGTCACATTTAATAGGTATATGGTTCATCTCATGACCATAGTCCTTAAGTTGTTGTTTCATCCAAAGAATTTGAGTACAACAACATCCAGCTGCTATATATTCTGCTTCAGCAGTTGAGAGAGCAACTGAAACTTATTTCTTGCTAAACTAAGAAACTAAGCATTCTGCAATAAAGTGACAAGTACCTGAAGTACTTTTCCTATCTAAAAGACTACCAGCATAGTCTGTATCTGAATATCCTATAATATAAAAGGATGAATTCCTAGCCCAAGTAATGTTAGTTCTTGTCCCTGAGGCTCATTACTCTATTATATATGTCATTGAAGACTATCTTTATGAAATTTCCACTCCAGCCAGAGATTAATGACCACGACAAGAGGCCATGGGAATACACTCCTTCTATCAGGAGTGGTGAATCCTTTGTTGGTTACCCAATTACCTTTGAATACCTCAAGTTGTATCCAATCACCACCCTATAAGCAACCTCCCTGAGGTCAAAATACAAAATCAGTATCTAAGATATCCTTAAGTACCTCAGTCTAAGGATACTTGCACCATTGCTATGATGAGATTATCATTGACATTTGAATAGATTATCCATATGATTGTCTCATATATGGTCATCCAATATACTTAGCTACACTTAGCAAGCATCCACATGTTAACTCTAAACATCTCATGTTTACAGGTTATGAGATCTACTACTTGATCCAATTAAGGAGTGTAGCATGTGCTAGTCTATCCCGATTAACAATGTCCCATCTCATTAATCCTACGACTAGGGATAATTTTGATACTAACATAATTACACATGATAAGAATCTCAATATCATGATCTCATCATGATTTCCTTCATGTTATGTTATGTATCAAGGACTTCATTAATTGATTTAAGATCACTATCAATTCATATATCAAATGAACATCAAATTGATGAAAAACCCTTTTATTAATAAAATAAATTTGACAATAAGTGCTAAAGGTGATTGCCTTTGGAGAACTCCTGTAACACATACATCTAATGAGCCTCAAAAATCAAGCTTCTCTCAAGCTTGCCTATCCCTTTGGTGGATTTCACCACCTCCTCTTTCAACTCCTATCACATATAACACATATATATCAAAATTTATAACCCATATACTTAAATTTTAAAAGCTATAAAGCTCAAACCCTAACCTTAACCCTCTTATATAACTTTAATCTCATAAAATCTCTTACTAAAGCATATTATGAACTTAATCAAACATAAAGAGGGTTCTATAAATATAAAAACTCATGTTCAATCGAAACCCTAACCCATATGAAATGGGTTTCTATCAAAACGAATTTCACATAGAAAAAGGTTATGAAAGCTCATTAAAATGAGAGGGAAACATGATTCCTTACCACAATTGAAGGAAACATGGTTAGGATGGAAGATTGGACTCCCTTTTTCTTCCTATGGGTCGCCCTCCTCAATAATACCTTTTACTTATGCTCTTCTCTCACAAGAACTTGTTGAAACTTTGATATTTAATGTTTAAGGTATAGAATTCAAGACTTGGTCTCAGATAGGAAGAACATTCGAGTTCTAGGGTTTTCTTTTGGTTTTAGTTCATGAGAGAAAGAAAGAACAACTATTAGAATTTGATACCTGACAATGTTCATAGGCATTACAACCACTGTCACGGTCGTGAATCAACCAAAACCCATAATTCTATCTCAGAATGGTTCATGATTGTGAAGGTATTGTCACGGGCGTGAATAATGTGACATTTCATTTTCTTGTTTCTTTTCAACTCTCTCCATATATCCTAACTCTTAAACACATAGTTAAGTTTCCTTAGTCCCTCTTAGTTAGTAGGCCCTAATTATGGGTGTTACTTTTCTCTCCCGTTAAAAAAATTTCATCCTTGAAATTACCTATGGTACTATGTTGGAATAGTTGAGGGTATTGTACTTTCATCACCTCTTCATTTTCCCATGTAGCCTCTTCTGTCACATGATTCCTCTATAGGACTTTGACTAAGTGTACTTGTTTGTTTCTAAGCTATTTAACTTCATCAGCCAATATTTTAATCAGTTCTTCCTCATATGTAAGATTTAGTCTTACCTTTATGCTTTTGGCTGTGATAATGTGTGAAGGATCTGACTTGTACCTCTTCAACATGGAGAAATGAAAGCCATTATGAAGGTTATTCAACTCTAGTGGTAAAATAAGTCTATAGACGACTGGTCCAATCTTCTCTAAGATCTCATACGGTCCAATGAATTTAGGGCTCAACTTGGCCTTCTTTTTGAACTTTAAAACCTTCTTCCATAGAGAAATTTAAAAAAAAAACACTTTGTCTCCCATTTCATATTCTATATCTTTTCTCTTAAGATCTGTATACAATTTATGTCCATCTAAAGCTGCTTTTACCTTTCTTATATAATCTTCACTTTTTTGTCTCTTTCACTAACTTTGACCCTATTAACTTCCACTCATTGAGCTCTTTCCAATATAATGGTGTTAGAAACTTTCTACCATATAATGCCTCATAATGAGCCATTTGGATACTAAATTGATAGCTGTAAGGGGAATAAATCATGATGGATTTTGTGGTTAGGTTACCTCTAACGTAGAGGAAATTTGGGTTGTAGTGGATAGGTTAACGAAGTCATCACACTTCTTGCTTATCAGAAAAGATTATTTCATGAATAAGCTAGCAAATCTATATGCAAACAAGATAGTACAGTTACATAAAATTTTAGTCTCTATCATATCGAACAGAGATCCAAGATTCACATCTCCGTTTTGGAGAAGTTTACAATAAGCTTTGGGAACCAAACTTAGTTTTAGTACAACTTTTCACCCACAAACGGATGATCAGTCTAAAAGGGTAATACAAATTCTAGAAGACGTGATGAGAAGTTATGTGATCGAGTTTGAAGGTAGTTGGGAGAAATATCTACCATTAATGGAGTTTGCCTTCTATTCTCGTATTGTAATCATCTTTATCAAACTTAAAGGTACATGATGTTCTGCTTTGACCTGTTGACATGTCAAATATCTTGTTGTGAACTATGTGATATCCTTTTTCATACCTGCCCACTAAAACCTTCCTTTTAGATCATGGTACATCTTGTTGCATAACTCTTGTTTCATGCACTTCCTTTAAGATCCTTCGTCTTAGCTCTATAACATTAGGCATATATAAGTGACCTTAGCAGAACAAACTGTCATATGATTCAACTATATACTCGGGTCTTTCTCCTTTTGAGACCAACTTGGCGATCTCAACTAGCTTGTTATCTTGCATCTGTGCATCTTTGATTTCCTGGTTGAGAGTTGGTTGAACATGCAACTCTGCTATAGTCTTTCTGCTCAAGGTGTCAGCCACAACATTAATCTTGCCTAGATGATATTCAATGACATAATTATAATCCTTGATCAACTATAACCATTGCCTTTATCTCAAATTAAGTTTCTTCTTTGTAGGAAGATACTTCAAGCTCTTGCGATCAGTATAGATAAAACATTTTTCCCCATATAAGTAGCGATGTCATATCTTTAAAACAAACTAATGGCATCCAACACATCATCACATGTAGGGTAATTCTTTTCATGTAGCTTCAATTGCCTAGAGGCATAAGCAACCACTTTTTCTTCCTGCATAAAGACACACCCAAAACTGTTTTGAGAAGCATCACTGTAAATGATATACTCTTTATCAAGAGCCGATGATGTAAGAACTGGAGCTTTTATTAACATACACTTGAGCATGTCAAAACTAGCCTGCACTTGACATTTCACTTGAACTTCACATCTTTTCTCAAAAGCCTAGACAAAAGAGAAGCAATCAATGAAAAACTTTTCACAAACCTCCTACAATTTGATTTTGATCACATTATGAGGAGGATTCCAATTCAAGATTGCCTTAACCTTGCTATAATCAACTATGATGTCGTCTACTAACATGATGTGTCCAAAGAAAGCTACTTCGATGAGCCAAAACTCATATTTGAAGAGCTTGGCATACAACTTATGATCCCTAAAGATCTGCAACACTGTTTTTAAATGTTGATTATGATTTGCTTGATTTTGAGAATACACCAAGATGTCATTAATGAAAACAACTATAAACTGGTCCAAGTATGGCCTGAAGATCTAATTCATCAAGTCCATAAAAAGCTACTGGAGCATTTTTGGTGGTAATCCTAGTAAATTGTCTAGAAAGACATCTGGAAACTCCCTTACTATAAGGATATCCTGGAGATTTGGAACTCTTCTCCCGGTGTCAACCACATGAGCCAAACAAGCCTCACATCCTTTTCAAATCATCTTTTGAGCCTTCATCATGGAGACCATTTGTGGAGGTTATGGAAACCTCTAACCTTCTACTACCACTTCTTCTTGTTTTTGAGTCTTAAGAACAACTATCTTAGACTAGCAGTCCACAACTGCCTCATGCTATGAGAGTCAATCCATACCTAATATGACATCGTACTCATGAAATGACAACTCTATAAGATTTGCAGGAAACTCCTTCCCATGCACAACCAAAGGGAAACCTCTGTATACCTGGTTCACAACTACATTATGGCCTAAAGGGTTTATGACTTTAATATCAAACTTTATCTTCTCTATTTCCATACTGTGTTGAGTTGGGGTGCTCATGCATATATAAGAATGTGTAGAGCATAGGTCTATCAAAACACATAAATCTGAGTCATGTAAAGAAAATATACCCACTATGACATCTGTGGCTCATTGGTCCTCATGGGCCTTCATCGCATATGCCCTAGCTAGAGCTCTATTGGGTTCTGGTTTGTTCACTATCTCTGAAACAACTTGGGCTAGGTCCTGCATGACCTTCTTATGACTAGTTCTTAATTTGAACTAGTGCTGACACTACTGTCTATGTGTGTGTAGCATTTTCCAACAAAGATGCATTATATAATTAAAACCATCAAGTTTGGCTCAATCAGCCCAATGTTTACAAAAATACATGCCTTAACACAATTATATAATACTTTGAAATACAGGTGTGTATGCAGGTAAATAATCCAAACCCCTCTGCCATGTAGAAAATACAAAAGTATGACATATTATATCACCCATTCGTGTCGGGTCTGAACTATTGTCTCTGATGTTGGGTTGGCTTCTCTGGATCAACTTTAACTCTATCTACAAAGGCTTCAACATGTGTAGGGAAACACCCACACACTAAGCTACTGAAAGCTTAGTGGTACATATAGGCATAAAAATTCAACATGCAATCATACATTAAACAAGTTCATAGTAGCATATAAAAGATCATGGTATGGTAGTGAAATCATAATATCATGTAAAATACCTTACCTTATAGGAGCGATAACTCACTAAACATTGAACAATAACAAAGAGAACATATAACTCCTTTTTAATAACATGTAACATATTAACTATATATTCTTGTATACTTGTATTTTTGAACCTCTTTTTCATTTCATTTTGTTCTTAACTCACTTTGATATGATTGATTTCCTAATAACTCTCAAAATAGACTATTCGGATATGGGTTATGAATAGGGTTGCTCTCCAAGCTTAAGCCACCCTGCCTCTATCTATAATCATGTTTGCCAATCGAGGCGTCTCAATAAATTGCGCTCCTAGAGCTTAAGCCACATTGACGAGTGTAAACATATATTCCAGTCGGGGCGTCTCAAGTCAATGGTGCTATTAGAGCTTAAGCCACAGTGGTAAGTATAGAATCATTGTATCATCATCACTACAGTATCAAACCCCCTTAATGGCATGCCACTTATCCTACTTTTAGTCATAGTATCGAGCTTGGGCTTTACTTGTTCAAATTATCTTATTATACCTCATCATAGCACTTATATCTTATAACACATATACTTTGATCATATGTAAACTCATCATGTAACATTTGTGTACTAATGTTCATAGAAGCATACTCTAAACATATCATATAGAGAGCATGTGCAAAACCATTGCATTATAACTATTAAACATACATCATATGTCATTTACACCAGGCTTCACGAGTATGAACTATGCGTTCATGGCCATGAAGTTTCATCCATGGGTAATCCTATCCATGAACCAAACCACAAACTATGTCGTGAAAGCTTATGTCCATTTTGTGCACATTCTTCATGGACGTGAAGAAATAGGCATGAACGTTATCTTGTTTATGGGATGAGATTCACGGTCGTGAATAACTAGTCACAAGTGTGAATTTGGGTTTTCCATCTATTTACAACATTAAAGGCAAACATTCATTATAAGTCACATACAAAGCTCTAAGGATTATCCCATGATAACTTTTTCTTATCAATATTCTCATCACATCATGCATTATCATCAATTAAACTTAAAAGAGCACATAATCATTCAATTCCCCCTTTTCAAACTCATTATGCATATTAACAATCATCTATGATGCCATATTTATTAATACATCATTTATTGCTTCTTTCAACCACTTAAGCCATTATCAACCAATATGCTCATAAATGCATATTTAGCACATTTATTACACTTCACAGCATGGCATCATTAATAACTATTATCAAGTATATTCAACATTCAATTCTTGTAATATAATGGCATTAACTATTTCCTTTAAACTTATTATAAACAATAGCTATTATTTAAGACATTCAAGGAAATTAACACATACAACATGCCAAAATTAGAATTCAAATGCATATATGTACATACCTCTAATGAAGCTTCAAAAACCAAGTTTCTCTCAAGCTTGCTTACCCTTTTGGTGGACTTCACCACATTCTCTTCAAACTCCTATCACATATAACACATCTACATCAAAATCTCTAACCCATATACTTAACTTTTAAAAGCTATAAAGCTCAAACCCTCACCTTAACCCTCTTATATAACTTTAATCTCATAAAATATCTTACTAAAGCATATTATGTCCTTAATCAAACTTAAAAAGGGTTTTGTAAACATAAAAACTCATGTTCAACCGAAATCCCAACCCATATGGAAATGGGTTTCTACCAAAATGGATTCCACATAGAAAAAGGTTATGAAAGCTCATAAAAATGAGAAGGAAATGTGATTCCTTATGACAATTGAAGGAAACACAATTAGGATGGAAGATTGGACTCCCTTATTCTTCCTATAGGCCAGCTTCCTTAATAACACCTCTTCTTTATTCTCTTCTCTCACAAGAACTTGTTTAAACTTCGATCTTTGGTGTTGGTTTGGTGTTTAAGGTTTATAATTCAAAGAAAACACTAGACTTGATCTCAGATAGGAAGAACATTGGAGTTTTAGGGTTTTCTTTTCGGTTTAGTTTGTGTGAGAAAAAAAAAAGATCAACTATTGGAATTTTATATCTAATGATGTTCACGAGCATAACAACCACTATCACGATCATGAATCAACTTAAATCCATAATTTCATCTTGCAATGGTTCATGGTCGTGAAAGCATTGTCACGAGCATGAACTATATGACATTTCATTTTCTAGTTTCTTTTTAACTCTCTCTATATACCCTAACTCTTAATCATATACTTAACTTTCCTTAATCCCTTGTATCTACTAGGCCCTAATTATGGCCATCACATGGGTTGGACCGGTACTATTTATAAGAAAGAAAAATGGATCTTTGAGGCTATGTATTGATTATAGACAGTTGAACAAGGTGACCATATAGAACATATATCGATTTACCATGGATTGATGATCTCTTGAACCAGCTCAAAGGTGCATGAGTGTTCTTTAAGATAGATCTATGATCTGGCTACCATCAGTTGAGAGTGAAAATGAAGGATATAGCCAAGACAACATTCAGAACTAGATATGACCACTATGAGTTTTTGGTTATGCCATTTGGGCTAATCAATGCTCCATCAGCATTCATGGACATCATGAATAAGATCTTTAAGCCATACTTAGATCAATTTATGGTCATTTTTATTGATGATATCTTGGTTTATTCCAACAATCTAAAGGAGCATTAGAAGCAATTAAGGTTTGTATTGCAGATTCTCCGGGAATAAAAGCTTTATGCCAAACTCTCAAAATGTGATTTTTGGCTAAATGAAGTGACATTTCTAGGAACATTATGTCAGTTGAAGGCATTAAAGTTAATCCTAGCAAGATTGAGGCGAATGTGAATTGGAATCCTCCATAGAATGTGATCAAGATCAGGAGTTTTCTTGGTCTAGCTGGGTATTACATGAGGTTCATCAAGGGTTTCTCGATGGTTGCTTCCTCTATGATGAGACTTTTAAGAAAAGATGCCAAGTTTGAGTGGACAAATAAATGTCAAGCTAGTTTTGATCAACTCAAGTGTATGCTTACAAAGGCTATTGTTTTAACATAGTCGATTCTTGATGAGGAGTACGTTATCTATAGTGATGCATCTCACAATGGATTGGAATGTGTGTTGATGTAAGAAGGGAAAATGGTTGCTTATGCCTTTAAGCAGTTGAAACTATAAAAAAAAAAAAAAGAATTATCCCACACATGATTTAGAGTTGGAAGCCATAGTCTTTGCCTTGAAGATTTGGTATCATTATCTATATGGGGAGAAGTATTTCATCTACACATACCACAAGAATTTGAAATATTTACCTACTCAGAAAGAGTTGAATTTGAGACAAAGGAGATGGCTTTAGTTGATTAAAGATTACAATTGTATAATAGACTGCCACCTATGCAAGGCCAATATGGTAGCAGATGCTTTGAGTGGGAAGACTGTGGCAGAGTTACACATCCAGCCTACTCTTACTCAGGAGATCAAGGATGCATAGAAATAAGATGGCAAGTCAGTTGAGTTAGCTTAGTCGGTCTCTAAGAGGGAGAGACTTGAGTTCATCATTGAGTCAAATGGTGGACTATATTATCAAGGCAAACTATGTGTACCCGATGTTGAAGATCTCAAACAAAGGATCCTTAGAGAGGCCCATAAAAGCAAATATATTATGCATCATGGAAGTAACAAGTTCTACCAAGAACTAAAGAGTATGTTTTGATGGACAGGCATGAAAAAAGATATTACATAATATTTTATGAGATGCCTAACTTACTAGCAGGTCAAGGTAGAACACTAAGTATTTTTGAGGTTGTTATATTTGATATCTATTCTAGAATGGAAATGGGAGCATATTACTATGGATTTTGTGACTTGATTGCCTTTGACATCGAAGAAGTGTGACACTGTATGGGTCATCGTGAATAAGCTCACGAAGTCAACATACTTTTTTCCTATCAGAAAAGACTACCAATTGAATAGAATGGCAAAGATCAATGTGAATGAGATAGTACCACTTTATGGAGTACGTATCTCCATTGTTTTATATAGGGATCCCTAATTATCTCAATTTTAGGGTAGTCTGCAGAGAGCTTTAGGTACTAAGCTCAATTTCAACACAAATATTTTTATCCTCAAAAAAGTGGACAGTTAGAAAGAGTAATCCAGATCTTGGAGGATATGTAAAAAAGTTATGTTATTGAATTTGAAGGTAGTTGGGATAAATATGTTTTTTTGGTGGAATTTGCCTATAATAACAGTTATCAATCCAATATTCATATGACTCCATATGAATCACTATATGGTAGGAAATGTCAAATACCTCTATGTTGGACAAAGCTCAATGAAAGAAAAATGGTGGGACCAAACCTAGTCTGAGAGATCAAAAAAAGTGAGAATTATTCGAAAAAGGCTTGAGGTAGCTTCTGATAGACATAAATCATATGTCGGCCTTAAGAGATGGGACATTGAATATGCAGTAGAAGATAAAAGTTTTTCTTAAGATTTCTCTTTATAAGAAGATTTTGAAATTTGGGAAAAAGGGGAAGATGAGACTGAGATTCATGAAACTTTATGAAATTTTAGAGAGAGTTGGACCGATTGCTTATAGACTTACTCTACCACCAGAGTTAAGTCAAATTCATATTGTTTTTCATGTCTCTCCTTGAGTCAAATTCATATTGTTTTTCATGTCTCAATATTGAGATGATATAGATCAAATCCTATTCACATCATACCAACTGAAAGCATATAAGTGAGACATGATTTGACATACAAAGAAAAACTAGTCCAAATTTTAGCTAGAGAAATCAAAGAACTAAGAAACAAAAGAATACCATTAGTGAAAGTATTATGGATGAATCATCCAATGGAAGAAACCATATGGGAAAGTGAGGAAATGATAAAAGCTCAATACCTCCAGCTATTCAACGAGGATATGCCAGGTATGTTTCAAGAACGAAACATCTTAAGGGGGAGAGAATTGTAACACCCGTTAATTAGAGCTTAGTTAGATTAAGTGTGCAAATGATATATTTAAAAACTATATGCATTTTGACTTTATCATGTTCACGAGGTAGACTTGCTACGTGCCGGTTTATCACAATAGTGCTAAATCACACATGTCTAGTTTCTAATTTAAATGAGGATAATAATAATAATAATAATAATAATAATAATAATAATAATAATAACAACAACAACAACAACAACAACAAAGGAAAAGAGATAAGAAAGAATAAAAAGACAAAAGAGATGAGGTGGAAGGTGTTCATCTTCTTTCTTAAATTCTGTCTCCTTACTCCAGCTCTATTTTATCTTCTTCTTCCACCATTTTAGCCTTCTTTTCTCCATTGTTTCACTTAAGTTTTGTAGCAAATTCTACTCTTGCAAGTTTATTCTTGGTAAGTAATCAATTCTCATTGTTCTAATATTGGTTTGAGTTGCTAAGGTTATGAATAGGCAACATATTGTACTATGATTTCGAAGCCAAAAGAGATTGAATTTAAAGAAGTTCTAAACATAAAAGTTATAGCTTTATGTCTTAGCTTTATGTATATTAAATATTTTTGCAAAATTTAGCGTGCATGAAAAGATATTAGCATCTAAGTGAAACTGGTTTATGTGTAAACCCTGATTAAGTCACCTACTATGTTTACTTGTTTTGAATATAATATAACATGTATATGAAAACTCTAAAAACATTAAAGTTGTAACTATATGTGTTATCTAGCTTTATACCAAATTTCAGGTTCATATATGTTGTGTATGTTGAATTATGGTGAAGGGAACCATGAATGTTCTATAGTTTGAGCTACTTACCTAGTGCCTTGTGTAGGTCTAGCAAATTTTTTGATTATTTTGAACTTCTAATAGTCATAATATGTAATCTATCAAAACATTAAACTTATAGGTTTATGTCTTAGCTAAATTTTTGTAAACATATCACCTTAATATGTTATGTATAATATGAGATATAGCCTTCAAAAGTCAGACTAGTCTGGAGGTCAACTTTGTTCTAGACCAGTGATATGTTTCTTATAAATTGAGGAACTTAGAGATAAAATTGATAAAAGTTATAAATATAAAAAAAATGTTCCATTTTAACCTAAATAAGTTCTTACAAAGTTTCACTATTATATGACTTACATATTGTAAGATATTAAGAACCAAATTTGGTATCCTAAAACTGCCTAAGGGCAGAAAACATAACACAATTAGAAATCGCACAAAAAATTGTACAATGCTCCAATCACTCTAATATTATAGTATGTTATAACCTTATATGTTAGCTTTAACTAAAAGTAAGAATCATACAAATTGGACAATATAGAAAAAGGAATTATCTAGTCAATCCCCAAAGGTCACACTGCCACCAATAAGGAAACCCTAATTAGTTATTTAATGCATGCATATCAACATGTTTAAACTTTATTAAGCACATTTAACCATCAATTGATCAATTATATTTTCAATTAGGATCACAATCAATTAGAAATGCATAAGAATAGACAAGCTCCGTAACTTTGGAGTTTGGTAAAGCTCCACAAAGGTTTGTACATATACACATTTTAGTTCACCCTAATGCATGCTTGTATATGGTTATTTTATGATGTTAAAATGATAAATTTGGGTATTATGCCATATGAATTCATGTTGAAAATAAATTATTTATGGCATTAATTACCCATTTCTCTACCTATGGACTACAGTTAGGATACATGGTGCACCATTAATGAAGATTACAGTACTGACCTAGGTCTAACTTTAAGGATATGGTGCTTATAGTTCCACGAGTGCCCTTGACTTGAGATTATGGTGAGTAGGGTAGCTTAAGCTCTGTGAGTCTTCTATTTCACACCCCATATTTGAATAGTCCTAGAATAAGATTTTGGGCTAATAAACTATCAAATGGAATATGAAAATTTATTAATTGACATAAGTAATAATGTATGAAATGCTTACATGAGGCAATGAGAATTTAATCATTGAATAAGTTTGTTATGTTTATTCTTTTATGATATGTATGTGTTGATCATATAAAATATGCCATGATATATATATATATATATATATATATGTGTGTGTGTGTGTGTGTGTGTGTGTGATTGTTTGGGAAAACTTAAATATTTATATGTAACACTAATCTAGAAATTGCTTAGTGTGGGTTTCTCTCATGCAGTAACTGGATCTTATGGATTGTAGAATTTTGAAGTTGGTAAATAGATGATAAAGCCCATACTAGAGCAGATGGTACAGACTCGGATTGTGGGTCGGTGATTTCTCACTTTTGTATTTTATTCATGATCATGCATAAGGATTTTGATAGACATGTCTTGTATATAGTTAAGGAGCATATCTTATATTTTTATATTGTATATATAAATAGTTATCTATTGAGGCTAGTTTGCCATAAATAATCAATAATGTAATATAATCAAGTATCATAAGTGTATATATCATGGTGATATATACATACTGATAATTAGAACGATATGTCTAACCAGATATAAATAAATGGATAAAGTTATTAAATGAGAAAGTTTTAATTTGAATAGGTTTATCTAGTTAATCTTCTGATATTTTACTTATATATGGGATGATCCCTAATCTATAAGTGGGATGACGCAATCTTGGTTGTGATGTTGTTTTTGTTGTGTTTTTGTATTAGGAACCAAGTTTGGTGGGGAAGCTCCTTTTTAATGGAGAGAAAGAACTTAAAAGAGGCTAGAGATGTGTTGTTAGAGCTCTCTTTTCATTAAGGTTTGTACATAACTACATTTAAAGTATATTTATTGCAGTAGTATGCCTTAATTATCTAATGCAAGATAGTTGAGATTAGAAGATACGAGTATGCATGAAATGGGTTATGTTTGGTAATAAATGATGAGCTTGGTTATACCATAAATGTATAAATGTTATTTAATTGTTAATTGTGTATGTTCCAAATGGACATTGATGAGTGGATTTGTACAATTGATGAGTTTGGTTACATGTAATTAAGAAAATGTTTCGAAGGTAAGAAACTAGAAAATTGGTATGTCGAGAGATTGGAATTTGAGTAAATGACATGCCTAGGTTGGCAAAAGGGCATTTACAGATAATGATACATATATATGGGAATTGGTTAGATGCATTTATAGGCTATGAATACTATGAAGGATCATATATGCATATAAGAATGAATTAAGCAATGGTTATAACATGTTTAAGAGGTTGGATTTACTTTTAATGCATGTAAATGGATAATTGAGAATGTTTAAGAGATGATTTTTAGGTAATTGGTAAGTTAAAGAATGAACCTCATGCTTGTATGATTGTTGGTAAAGTGGTTTACATTGTTAAATCTTAGAATTTGCATGTATTATAGTTATGTAGTGTTTCAAGCAGAATTTTCTAGGTTCACAGGCATGAACTATTGTTCATGGTCGCGAATTGTCAAGTGATTTTGGGATAGAAGCGTTCACAAATTGTGTCACCACATGGTTCACGACCAGGTAACCTATAAAAGAGGTGTTTATAGGCATGAATGGGCATTCACGGTCGTGAACTATGTGACACCCTTATAACAATTCTTCTATACGTACGTTACATAGTCTTATACGATTATTAAAATTGTTGGTATCTTCTAAATTTGATTATAGTCGATGTGTATAAATTTTTTTCTTGACTTAATGACCAAATATCATTAGAATTTTATTAATTTTAAAAATTTCAGCAGTATAACGGATATAAATCTAATTATCCCATCTGCACTAAAACAATTCACAGCCCATTTTGGGCACAACAATACCAATATAATATAAAATATTATTCATTCAACTACAATTCAACATTTCATTCTTATACACATTCATACATATATTTATGTATACTTGTCATTCTTAGTAATATCTTACTATTATTTTGTCTTTCCATTTGCTCCCCAAATTTAGTATGCTTTGCTCCGATGCCTTCCTAGCTATTACCTGCATGCAGTCAAATAACTGTATTGAGCATTAAAAATGTTTAGTGGAGATTACAAATCTAAGAATTTCTATTATTACCAAATTACACACATCATGCAATATCATATTCACTATACTATTCAAATTTTACTCTTTAGTATAATAATTATATTTTTTTCAATGTTTTATTATTATTTACCATTCATTTACTATTTAATATCTTTATTAAATTAACAATTTACTTAATTAATTTTATAGGTCTTCTTTTTTACTTTTTTTTTTCAATCCTCTATTTAATTTTTCTTTAACTACAAATTTCATTTTGGTTCCTAAATTTCCATTTATTTACAATTATGTCACTACTTTCATTTATTTACACTTTTACTACTAACTATATATTTTTTTTTCATTTATTTTCTTTTTAACTACATAATTTAACAATTTTCTTCCACTTATATTTCATTTTACAATTTTACAATTTTTGTCATATTTATTACTTTTATATTATTATTATTGTTATTATAACATTTGTATTATATTTATTACTTTTATCATTCTTCTCATATTTGTCACTTTTATCATATTTAATATACCATTTTTACCACATTTACCACATTTATCATTTTTTTTCTTTTATATCATTTTTTTCATATTTGCTCCTAGTTTCAATCCAATAGAAAATCTTCGGACCGAATACATGATATGTGGACACCACAAGTCCACTACACTGAAGAGTGGCACCGAAGGACCACCCGAGCACTGCACTGTACACTGATCACTGAATCACTATCACTGTAGTAGACTGTCATTGGTCTATCTAATCGAGTTATCATGACCCGCACCGCAACAATGGTTTTCTTATGACTAGTCAATTATATCTTGGGCTAGATTTAACCATCAGAAAATAACTAAGGGCAATACCTTATTCATTTGATTCAATTTCCATTAAATTCATAAATTCCGTTTATTTTACATTATTAATTACCTAACATTTTATTCATCCATAACCAATTCATCTCTACCATAATATTTTTCCACACTTTCCATTTTAATATATCAATATTTCATCATTAATACTCAATTAAGTTATTAAACTCACTAAACACACTTTATTCATTATATTTCATTTCATGCATAAAATAATAACTAATTAGAAAAATATTCGATATACATTTTAAAAATTTTCAATAAATTTCTATACAATCAATGTTATGTTTTCTTATATTTTATGACTTCATTTTCATTTAATTAGCAAGAAAAATATTAAATTCTTCTTTTTCATATTTTGGCCTATATCCATTTTTCATCATTAAAATTTTTCTTTCATCTTCTAATAATTCATTTCACTCATTTATACATCTATTACTACATATGTACCATAATATTACACTAAAATATAATTATTCCTTAATATGTATTTTTACAGATAATATGGTCATTTTTTCAAAGTTTCACTAAATAATTTTTTAATTGAATTTAACCATTCTAATCCACTTTTTATATTTCCTTAATCATGTTTTAAGATCCTATTATCATTTACATGCAAATCACACAAGTCCCCTAATTTCCATAGCCCTAATTCAAGTTTAAACAATGGAAATAGGTAGATTTTGAAATCACTAACTTTATTTCCTTCCCTCATCCTTTCTAAGCTTCCTTTTCCTTGACTTTTTTCCTTTGAAGCACCTTCACCTCCTTGATGACCTACCATGGCCAAAATATATACATCATTAATCCACCATTATATTGCTTCCTTAACTCAATCTAACTTCATAACTATCATCTACATAACTTAAACTATCTATTTGAACCCTTAAATAAATTCAAAACTCTTAATTTCTCTTACCTCAATTTTGTATCTTAACTTATCTCCTTTTATTTCTTTCCACTCTAGCCCTCCAAATGAAGATTAGAGACTTCCACTAGCTACTAGAGAGGCTGAAATAATATTAGGGCGCTTGATTTTGGTGTAAAAATTAGAGAAAATGGAAGAAATTTGGAAGAGAAAATGGGAGAAAATGGTTCAGCTAAGAGAAAGGTGGTGAGGAAGAAGATGAGACATAATTCTATATAGATAATTCTGATTCTTCGGGCCGTTTATAGTGGCTTAAGATGGGTGAGCTTGGGCCAAATAAAGTTCAATCCATTTAGGCCCAATTAAGCACTCTAAATTATTTCTCTCACTTCCTAAACTCAATTTCACCCAAATTTGATTATATAATTCATAATATATATATATATATATATATATATATATATATATATATATATATATATATATATATATATATTAATTGGAGTCTGTTTCCTGTTCGGTTCACTCAAATCGGACTGATTAATAAATTTTCGGTGTTACCGTAAAATTTCTTTTTTACTGTCAAATAATCCTAAATATTAAAAATCCATCTATGTCTTAAAATAAATTTTTAGATATCATTTGCTATTTTTTATAGCTCATGTAAAGTACAGTCAACCAATTTATTAATTAAATCGGATCCCATTTTTTCTTAGTTTTGACTTTGGATGACTTATTTGACCTTATTTTCACTCCAAATTTTATCTCCAAACTAGTCATAATATATATTTTTCGATTATGAAATAAAATATTTTTCACCCACGGGTGTATATTTGACCTTATACTGATGAATTTCGAAAACTATAGTTTATGACTAACCCAGTATTTGGGCCATTACAAACAACATGTATGTTGATTTTGAATTCTTCTTTTAAATGAATCTTGAAATATTTTTAATGATGATAATGTGCATTTGAGCTAATATGGCATGATAATACATATTAAAATTCTATAAATATATGATTTACATATGAAAATGAGAACTTGAAATGTATATGAGAATGATATACATTTGAAATGTAATTGCAAGAGAAGTCAATTGAAATTGTATATAAATGTGGTTGATAAATGATGAGAATATTGTGATGTTTAAATGAGATATATGAGATTAATTATGTCCAATACTCTCGCTAGGACTAGAACTAGGAGATATGACATGTCATTAAGGCTTTTATGGCACCGAAAGGCCTAAGATGGGCCAATACAGGAATGAGACCTTTGAATTAAGGGTAAGGCTCGGAGTAGCTCCCTTAGAGACGTATGTGAACATATTATTATTTTTCCTCAGGCAAGTGTCTTGAGTGGCTCTAGTGTGAGTCGTTGTATATCTATATCCATTTTAGTCTTGTCTAGAATTAGTAGGCAATGATACTAAATAATGTAAAAGGGTGATGAATCTGGTGTGGATGCACAATAGGTAAACATTTTAATTATGTTATAAATGTCGAAAAAACATGAATATATGTATTTGATTATGGCATGAATTATTCTATGAAATAAAATAAAAGTATGTGATTAGACTCATGTTCATGCATACATACTTAATTTGGCATATATGACTATGATGCATGCATACATGTTATGGTATACTTTGTTTGTTGTTATGTACCGCTAAGCATGAGTTGCTTAGTGTGTGAGTGTTTCCCACACATATATTAGAGTGGGATAGCCACTGTTGACAGAGAAGAGGAGCCTGAAGAAAGAGTCACATGACACAAACCAGTTGATATGGGTGATACACTACAAGAGTCATGATTTTGATATGCATGTGAATAGGTTAGAGTGGGATAACTGCTACTGACAGAGAAGAAGAGCCTGAAGGAAGAGTCACATGACACAAATCAGTTGGGATGGGTGATACACTACAAGAGTAATGACTTTGATGTGCATGTGTTTTAAAAAACTTGTATATTTTTTTTCCTTTTATGATTTTCTTTGTAAATCTTGAGGCCAATTAATGCCCAAAAACATTATTTAATAAGAAGTATCATTTTATTTTGTTTCTTTTCAATGGTCTTTTATATGAATTTTAAAAACGATCATCATAGTCATGGTGCAAAGTGGATGTTGTTTTAAATTGAACATGTTTTTAATATATGTTTTGTAATATTCTTTTATATGACTGGTGGGTTCCTGGTTATATGAAGGAGTATTACAATTTGGGTTTGAGAGCATAGACTAGAAAGGTTTGGGGTTGTATTTGGCTTTGGTTATTACTTTTGAAAAGAATCATTAATCCAGAAAAACTTTGAAGATTGTATCTTGAAGAGTAAATGTAGGCAAAGGGGTCGAACCACTATAAATCCAAGTGTCTAATGCTATTCTCCCTTCTCTTATTTTCAACTCTAATATTCTAATTTGTTAGAAAAATATCAGAATTGAATTTTATGTGAAAATGTGTTGAAAAATATTTTATAAAAAAATCCATCTATGCTTAAATTTATTTGAAATTTTTATTCTAAATAAAAGAGGTGATTTATTTGACAAAAATTGATTTTAAAGACTGAAAATCATTTCTGGCTATAAACTTTGATTTTGTTAAAAGAAATTTCAAATTATCATTGCGGATGTTTTTTGCCCAGTATTAGAATATTGTTAGCATACTTAAAAACATAAGTCATTTTACAAAAGCTAGAAATTCTTAAAAGTTCAATTCATCCCTATCTTAAGCTATTTCAAGACCTACATTTGCTATCATAGGCTTTCTCTCTTCACCTAAGGCTTCACAAAATTAGAGAGATTATCTATGGCATCAACCTCAAACAATGTCATTCCTCCACTCTTTGCTACTCCATTTCAAGAAGATCAATCTATCACACAACCTCTTCTATTTTTAGGAGTAAATTATTCATATTAGAAGGCTATGAACTTCTTATTTTATGGCCTATAGACAAATGAATTCAATCGAGTCAACAAATGTGACATAACAAAATAAATATAGGATAAATTAGAGATAACTTATGAAGGAACTAAAGAAGTGAAAGACTCAAGGCTTCATATGGTGATGAATAATTATGAAACATTTCGATTGAAGCAAGATGAAAATATTTCAGAAGCAAGTGACAGATTTGTAAACCTCACAAATACACTTAAAGCTCTTGGAGAACCGATTAGTGAAGTTAATCAAATTAAGAAGTTGCTAAGATCTTTAATACCAAAATGAGAATCAAAAGTGGTGATTTTGCTAGACAATAACATTTGCAATGTATCATATTATAATATAATTGGTTCTTTAATGTCACATGAAATGCTAATTAATTGTCAGATTATTGATGTAGATAAAAAGGATAAGGAGAAAGACAAAGGAATTGCACTTAAAGCTTTATCAAGTGATAGTAGCAACTCACTTTCAAGTGATGAGGAGCTGGATATGATGACAAGAAAGTTTAAAAGGATACTAAAGAAAGGAAGAAGAAAGTCTCACAAGAAGCACAAAAAAAAGAGAAAATCTAGAAAATAAAAAAAGTATCAAAATACCCAAAAATAATAATGATGTTGTGTGCTATGAGTAGAACTAGCTTGGGTACATCAAAACAGAGTATTCAAAGCTAAAATATAAAGGAAAGAAGAATACAAAAAGAGTTATCATCGCAACTTGGAATAATAGTGAAAAATCATATTCAAGTTCAATCGAATTAGAAGATAAAGAAACCGCAAATATGACATTAATTGTTGTTATTGAAGAAACTGAAAAAATAGAGTCCTTGGGAAACAATTTTTATAAAAATTCAGAGGTAAGTGATTCCAACTCTTTTAGTGATGATGTTATTTGGAGTTGTTTTGAAGAGTTGCAATATAAGTATGAAAAGTTAAAGAAAAAACATGTTATTTTAGAAAATTCATTTATTGTTTTGTAAACTTTGCATGATAATCTTTTGAAAAAATATGACGATTTTATAAAAGAGAATGAAAAATCTATTAAAAATGAATTAAAAGCCTTTGATCTTTATAATAATATTGTACAAAAAAAACTTTTTGTTGCATGAGGAGATTCAAAAGAAAAAAATATTAAAAAACTTTTATATGAAAAATATATTTTGAATGAAGAGCTTAGATATTATGGAACTTCAAACAGATTTGAAAAAAGAAAAATAGATTGTTATTGATTGCTTTGTAATATATATTAAAGATGATACATATTTTGACAAAACTATTTTACATATTTTTCCTCATGTCACATGCTTTTACTGTAATAAAAAAAATCATATTTCTAGATATTGTTATTTGAAAAAAAATGTTCATGTGA
This sequence comes from Triadica sebifera, assembly GCA_023653625.1. Taxonomy (NCBI): domain Eukaryota; kingdom Viridiplantae; phylum Streptophyta; class Magnoliopsida; order Malpighiales; family Euphorbiaceae; genus Triadica; species Triadica sebifera. The sequence continues at coordinate 31,394,871 of CM042893.1, forward strand.
AAAAAATATAAATTGTAAAAGAAACTTATCATTTACAAACTAGTCATCAAAAAGTAGGAAATCTATTTTTGTTCACTAACCAAAAAGAACCCAAAGTAAAATAGGTTCCAAAATTAACTTGATTTATTACAAATTTATTTAAAGAGCAACTCAAATATGACCAGTGATTATTTGATTAATAGTTGCTCAACATACATAACATAAATTTGTATATGGCTCGAAGCTACAGTTAAAAGAAATTTTAGTAAAATTAGAAGAATTTTTTGTATGAATACTGTACTAAATTGATTTACATCATTTTATGTATTTATGATAACTCATCCTTAATGTATATGTGTAAAAATTATATGACATGTGAAATTTAATTGTTGTGCGTAATTTTGTAATTCTGCATAATTTTTAGAATACTGGTATGTTAGAATATTTGTTTGTCCGAAATTCTAATTTGTTGTGACTCTAGAATTTTTTGTAATATTTGAATTATTATGAATATTTATTATTTTACAGTTTTATCCTTGCACTTAAAGAGCAAAAATTTAAAATTAGGGGCAATCTTGTCATTTAACGGTCAAAACCTCTCCCATCTTTATTTTTTTTTGTTGAAAATTACCATCTCTGGTTTTCTCTAAATATGTGTTAAAATTAAAGATTATATCTTTTGGCAAATTTGAAGTTTTCACCAAAAAAGGTGATAGTTGTAGGAGAATATTTCAAAATTCAATAGGGTTTCTTGAAAAATGTAAAATTTCAGCCTAAAGTTTAAGCAAATTTGTTGGAAAAGTAATAAATTATTAATTAATTAATGGCTTTGAAAAGCGTGTGCAGGCGCCTTCCCTCTTCTGCCACTTTTGTCTCTCTCATATATATTGTTGCTTCTCTTTATTTCAAAAATCCTTCTTCTACCTCAGCTATATCCAAAGCCAAAGAATGAGATCTTCTCCTTATTCGACTCGTGCTCACCCAAAACTCAAAATCTATGGGAGCATGAGACCAGTGCTTGAGATTTCTTTTCGGACGACGACGAGTTCAGCAACTCGACCATACCTGTTTCGATTCTCCGACTAGCTCCACTCGACTAGTAATGACACTGACGTCTAGGCAATCCCTCGACAACACCAGCACCTGATTTCCCCTTAATTGACAGCAAGACTTCAAACCGCAACAATGATAGATCTTATTCCCTCTGGAAAATGAACACCGACCACCAATGTCTCTTCAGACGACAGTGATAGAACCAACAATGAAGCTTTAATCCACTCTGCTAGCCTCTTATTACTTCGGACAACAATGATTCTCCAACCAGTGATGCATATGTACAAGAAGAGTCATTCGATAATGAGATTCTGACCCAAACAACCAGTGATGGAAACTCTAACTCAACCGAAAATGGACACCGACCATGATTTTCTGTAAGTTGATGATGGTTCAAATAATAAAAAGGGCTCAAATGAAGGTAATTTGTATAAGGAAGATCAAAATCAAGTTGGGTTTGTCTTAGTAGTGAAAAATTTACTAAAATTTTCTGCCCACTAAAGGAAATTTGCACTCCAATAATGACCAGTTAACTAATTTCACAATTGTAGATAGCGTTCGAATTCTGATCCTTTTTACGCAAGAAAGAGGGACCACCTTCTAAGCCTAAGTATTCCTCAATGACCGAAAGTATACAAGTACCATAAGGGAAAGGTGAAAAGAACCCTATTTAGGAGTGCAATAGAGAACCTGAGATCTAATGTGAACAATCAGTCGAAAAAGCCTTTGCCTATGATCCTATGAAGACTTTCTGGGCCAATCGTGACGGTTCAAAAGGTGTGTGGGAAGGTATTTATCGGTTTCCATAGGATAGGAAGAGTGTAAGAGGGCGGAGGGAAGATAATGATCTTTGCCAAAGGCCCTTTTTTTAAATCAAAGGGACCATGGTTGATGGAAGTTCTCCCTCGTTTACTGATAATTTTTTGAAAAAAAATGGAAGTTGTGTAAAAATAGATAAAGAAAAAGGGGCTAAAATATTTTGATGAAATTGAAAGTAATTGTGATAGCTAAATAACTTAAACTGACTATGTATCTAGTTTAGCTATATGGTTTCCTAGCTCCTGTTTATATAAATTGGTATAATAGAGATTAATTGCTAATTTATAAGATTGAAGTATTCCAATTTGATATTGAAGCATTCTTTTGTTTTTGTTATGAATAATTGATTATGGATTCTGATTTTGTTATGAAAAATTTGATTCATGAATGAATATTGGGTATTTAAACTTAGACTTATATGTGATTTGATACTTGTGAAATGCTTGTGTAAACTGTTGTAGGAAAGATTATGGGACTGATTTAAAAAAATGTGAACCTACTTGATTTTGCAAAATAATAATGAATATATAGGGTAAAAAGCTTGAGCCGATCATTGAGATTTTTCAAAATTTCCAATGATGAATAACTTTTAGAAATAGGGAAAATCAATCTGAATTAAATTTTGAATTTATTTTGGATATTTGAATTATGATTGACATTTGTTAGATTTGTTTGATGGATATTCTTGCATTTAAATAGCAGAAATTTAAAATTAGGAGCAATCTTATCATTTAACTATCAAAATCTCTCCTACCTTTATTGTTTTTGAAACACATCACCTCTAGTTCTCTCTAATGAAATTAAAGATCACATCTTCTAGTAAATTTAAAGTTTTTAGTCTAAAAATATAGTACCCTCTCGCCTAACCAAAGTTAGCCTGGATAAATGAAGCACACAAAACTTGTATGCGGAAAATCTGTAAAAATTTTGAAACTTTTTCTTTACACCATGGTCATGATGACTTGCATAAAACATAAAGTAAAAATAGGTTTGACTTAACATTTAAAATCACAATTTTATAAAATATGACTAACTCTTATCTAGGGGTTTATAAAAATACATGTATTTGATATATATTACATAATTCTTTCATTTACAGACATATATACAAGTAAACAACCCCCTTACAATGACATGTACAAAAATGCAAAAATGTGACATGAGATATCACCGATCCTCGTAGAGTCTGATCGATTGTCTCTGATATTGGGTTAGCTTCTGTTTCTCAATTTCTATCTTTATCTACACGACTCCAACCTGTATGGGAAAAACACCTGCACGCTGAGCTACTGAAAGTTTAGTGGTACATATAGGCATAGAAATTCTTACATGCAATCAAGCATCATACACCAAGTCATATATAAACATGGTATCATATCTAAAGTCATGGCATGAGTGATAATTATACTACCATGTAAAATACCTTACCTCATAGGCGCTATAGTTTACTAAGCTTTGACAACATAAATAGGAGCATTTAACTTTTTTTAAAAGCATATAACATATTAATGGTGTATTCTTGAATGCTGATATCTTTGAACCACTTTTTCCATTTCATTTCATTCTTTAATCACTTAAAAATCATTGTCCAACAACTTTCAACATGGACTGTTCATATATGGATTGTGAACAGGGGTGCTCATATAAGCTAAGCCACCCTGCCACTGTCTATAATCATGTGTCAGTCTAGGCTCTTCAAGTCAATGACGCTCTTTAAGCTTAAGCCATATTGACTGAGTAAAAATATAACTTTTGCATGTTATATTATTGATCATCATATGTGTCAGTCTAAGCTTCTCAAGTCAATGGTGCTCTATAATCTTAAGCCATATTGACTGAGTAAACATATAACTATGGTATCATAAACCCCCTTAAAGGCATGCTTTATATCCTACTTCTAGTCTTAGTATCGAGTATGGGCTTTACTTATTCATAATGTCTTTATTATAGCATTCGTAACGTATAACACATATACTTTGTTCATGTGGAAATTCATCATGTAACATTCTTGTGTTGGAAATCATAAAAGCATACGTTAAATATATTATCATAAAGGCATGTGCACATCCATTGCATTATAACCATTTTAAAAAATAACATATATCATTTTAAATAGGCTTAACGAGAATGAACTATATGTTCATGGTCATGAATGCCTCAATCACGGATAACCCTACTTGTGAACCAAACCATGAACTAAATCGTGAAAGCTTTTGTTCATTGTGGGCATTTACTTCACGGTCATGAAGAAATAGTCATGGAAGTGACCTTATTCTTCTAATGAGATTCACGATTGCGAACACCTAGTCAGGGGTGTGAATCTAGATTTTCCAACAGTTAACAACATTAAAACATACATTTATTACAAGTCATAGGCAAGACTCTAAGGATTGTACCATGATAACTTTTTCCTATCAACATACTCATCACATTATACATTTCATCACTTTAAAGCATCAATAATCATATAATCACTCTATTACCCCTTTTTCATGCTCACAAGCCATCCTATCAAGCATTTATGTTTTCATATACATTTAACCATTTCTTACTTGCCTCTTTTATCCATTAGGGCGTCATCATTCGTTACTCTATTTATTACATCTTAGGCATATTTATTACAAATACACAATAAACATAATCAATGTTCATTCAAGACATACTTGCATTTATGGCACTTCTTATTTCATATCATATCTCATGGCATTAATTACATCATTTAAACTTTACACTTAGAATATAAAGCATACAATTCAATTATCACCTAATTAACACACAACATGCCATATTTTGGGAATTTGAATGCATATATGTGCATATCTCTAATGGAGCCTCAAAAACTAAGCTTCTCTCAAGTTTAACCCTTTGGTGGATTTCACCACCTCCTCTTTCATCTCCTATCACATATAACATATATATATATATATATATATATATATATATATATATATATATATATATATATATATATATCAAAATGTATAACCTTTAAACTTAGTTTTTAAAGCCATAAAGATGAAAATCCTAACTTTAACCCTTCTTATAATCTTAATCTTAGATAACTTCTTACAACCATTTGTTATAACTTTTAAACAACTTAAAGAGAGGTCTTTAACCATAAACCCTCAAGATTGAGCCATAACCTAACCCATTTGGAAATAGATCTCTACCATAAACAAACTAAACATGATTAAAGCTATGGAATCTTGTAAAAATGAAAGGAAAATGTGATTCATTACCTCAGTCGAAGGAAATTCGGTTGGGATGGAAGATTCGTCTCCTCTCTCATATGGTTCGACCTCCTTATAAGAACCTTTCCTCTATGTTTCTCTTGCACAAGAACTTGCTTAAACTTTGATCTTTTGCTTTGGCTGAGAATTAAAGAAAAACATAAGGCATTGGCCTTTGGTATGATAAAACTTCAAATTCTAGGGTTCCTTTTGATTTTTAGGTCCTGATAGAAAGAAAGAATAATTGACGGGATTTTAATCTAACTATATTCACTGGCGTGACAACTACTGTCACAGCCGTGAATCTACTTAAACCTAGAATTCCATCTTTTAATGGTTCACGGTTGTGAAAGTATTGTCACAAGCATGAGCCCTGTGGCATTTCACTTTTTTGTCTCTTTTCATCTATTTTCTCATAACCCTTAATGACGTACTTACATCTCTTAATCCATATTAATTACTAAGCTCTAATTACGGGCGTTACATTTCTCTCCCCCTTAAAAAATTTTGTCCTCAAAATTAACTGTAGTGCTACGTTGAAACAGCTGGGGTACTGCATTTTCATCACTTCTTTGTTTTCCTATGTAGCCTCTTCTGTTGCATGATTCCTCCATAAAGACTTTGACTAATGATACTTGCTTATTTATGAGCTCTTTACTCTTATAAGCCAATATTTCAATTGGTTCTTTCTTATGTGTGAGATCTAGTCTCAACTCTATGTTTTCGGCTGTAATGACATGTGAAGGATCTGACATGTACCTTATCAACATGGAGACATGAAAAACATCATGAATCTTGCTTAACTCTGGCATTAAAGCTACTCTATAGATGACTAGCCCAATCCGATCTAAGATCTAATATGGTCCAATGAATCTAGGACTTAACTTGCCATTCTTTCTGACTCTTAGGACCTTCTTCCATAGGGAAACTTTAACAAATACCTTGTCTCCCACTTCATATTCTATATCTCTTCTCTTGAGATTTGCATACGATTTCTGTCTATTTGAAGCTGTCTTTAACTTTTCTTGTATAATCTTCATTTTTTCATTTGTCTCTTTCACCAACTCTGGTCCCACTTGTTGGGTTTTGAAGAATGAATCACATTCATAAACGCAGCGGAAAATAAAATTTTCAAAACCCGAAACAAATGATCATACTTGTGCCATTAAAACTAATTTATATAAATATAGAGGTTAGAAATTATACCTTGTAATTTCTTATTTGTTATTCAAATCATCACTTTATTTTGTTGTAGCAAATCACAACAATCCACAATAAGATATCTCTAATGATAATTCACGCGAAGAATGAAGAAGAAACTATCAAAAGAAATGGTTTGAACAAATTCAAAGTGCTAGTTTTGAAATTGTTCTTGAGAGAATTTTATTGTGTCTTAAAAATATTTTTTTACAAAAAAAATATTTTTATGTCTATTTTCTGCCATTTGATGTCTTTTCTATTTAAATCAAATTCAAAGAAAATATCAAAACTCAAAAATGGAGAAAAGGGAATTTAATGAATAGTGAATATGCTTAATGACCATAATTGGCCTAATTAAGGCCAAATTCACCCGTTGGCCAACGAAACTGCCGTTGGGCAACCCAGCAGCCTGCCTTGCCCGTACGGGCTTGTGACCCTCCTGAACAATTTTTCCTTGCGATCTCATCGCAATCCATCATGAAATAATTCTCTCATATTTTGGATCCCATCCAATACCATTTTACTCATTCTCCATATCTTCAATGCGTGTGACCCATTAAGTTCCCTATTATGTTGGCCACTTAAACAAGTCATGAGTGGTATCTAGCAACACATCATGGCCCCCAATTGACCAGAAAGTCAATGGTTTGACTATAAACCTTTCCATAGATAATTTCCGTGCAATTATTCCTTTCACCATTCTATACCCCACTTGGTTCAGAGTATGGACATGTCTCAACTCCCTTTACACTAACTACATCACGTCTAGTCCAAGTAATATTAGTTCTTATCCCTGAGGCTCCGGCCAGATATTCCCGAGTAATGACCACGACAAGAGGCCATGGATATACACTCATTCTATAAGGAGCAGTGAATCTTTTGTTGGTTACTCAATTACCTTTGAATATCTCAAGCTGTATCCAGTCACCACCCTAAGAGCAACCTCCCTGAGGCAACAAGGAATAGTATCAAAATACAGAATCAGTATCCAAGATATCCTTGAGTACCTCAAGTATAAGGATACTTGCACCATTGTTATGATGAGATTATCATTGATATTTGAATAGATTATCTATATGATTGTCTAATAGTTGTTCATCCAATGTACTTAGCTACACTTAGCAAGCATCCATATGTTAACTCTAAACATATCATGTTTATAGATTATGAGATTTACTACTTGATCCAATCAAAGAGTGTAACATGTGCTTGTCTGTCCCGATTAACAATGTCCCATCTCATTAATCCTATGACTAGGGATAATTTTGATACTAACAATTACACATGATAAGAATCTCAATATCATGATCTCATCATGATTTCCTTCATGCTATGTTATGTATCAAGGACTTCATTAATTGATTTAAGATCACTATCAATTCATATATCAAATAGACGTCAAATTAATGAAAAAGCCTTTTATTAATCAAATAAATTTGTACAATAAGTGCTAAAGGTGATTGCCTTTAGAGCACTCCTCTAACAAGCTCCCACTTGCACTAATGCCAATCGCCTTTGTATTTATTTCCATAGGCGAGTACATGATAATCATATTTCTTTTGGGGAAATGGCTTAGTTAAAGGATCAACAATATTCTGATATGTGGGTACTCTTTCTATCTTTACATCATTCCTGCCAATGATTTCTCTAATCAAATGGTACCTTCTGAGTACATGTTTGGATCTTTGATGAGACCGTGGGTCCTTTGTATTGAATCAATAATGCTGGGAACCACTCCAAGTTTTGTGATGAATTTATTTATCCAAACTACTTCCTTTGCTACTTCAAAAGCTACAATGTACTATGCTTCAGTTGTGGAATGAGCAGTCATTTCCTATTTGGAACTCTTTCAACTAATTGCTCCACCATTTAGTGTGAATATATAACCTGACTAAGATTTTGAGTCATCCTTGTCAGATTGGAAGCTGACATCGGTATACCCGCTTATAGTAAGATCTTTATCTCCATATACCAAGAATACATCTTTAGTCCTTCTTAAGTACTTAAAGATATTTTTAATAGCCACCCAATGACCCTCACCAGGGTCCGATTGGTATCTGCTCATAACACTCAAAGCATATAATACATTCGTTCCTGTACATATCATAGCGTACATGATTGATCCTATAGCTGAAGCATATAGAATCAAAATCATGTATGTCCTCTCATCTTTTTGTCTTTGGACACAAAGACTTTGAGAGAGTAATCCCATAGGTCATGGGAATATATCCCCTCTTGTACTGCTCCATTCTAAATCTTTTTAGCATCTTATCTATGTATGTAGACTGTGAAAGACCAAGCAATCTTTTAGATCTATCTCTATAAATCTTTATCTCCAAAATATTGACTGCTTCTCCAAGGTCTTTCATAAAGAAATTCTTGGATAGCCAAAATTTGACTGATTGTAAGGCTGAGACATCATTTCCCATTAATAATATGTCATCTACATACAACACAAGAAATACGATTGTATTCTCATGACCCTTCTTGTAAACACAAGGTTCATCTGAATTTTGTAAGAAACCAAACTGTTTAATTGTCTCATCAAACTGAATATTCCAACTCCCGGATGCTTGCTTTAATCCATAAATGGATCTTTGAAGCTTACATACCGTTTTGCCATCTTTTGATGTGAAGCCTTCTGGTTGTGTCATGTACACATCCTCAGTCAGATTTCCATTAAGGAAAGTTGTATTCACATCCATTTTTCATATCTCATAATCATAATGAGTAGTATTGGCTAGGAGTATCCTTATGGATTTAAGCATAACTACTGGGCTAAAAGTTTCATCATAGTCAATTCCTTGTCTTTGACAATTACCTTTAGCAACAAGTCTAACTTTATAGGTAATCACATTACCATCAATGTCAGTTTTCTTTTTGAAAACTCACTTGCACCCTATAGGCTTTATTCCTTCGGGTGGGTCAACCAAAGTCCATACTTGGTTTTCATACATGGAATCAATTTCTGACTTCATGGCTTAAAGTCATTTATCAAATTCTGAACTATTTAGAACTTCTTCATAGGTTGTAGGCTCATCGTTTTCTATGAGCAATACGTCGTTATATTCACTAATGAGAAATTCATATCTCTTTGAAACAGTACGTATCCTACTTGACCTACGATGCTCTTGTGCTTCAGAAGGTTGAGCTGTTATATTGAGTTCTTTCTATGTCGGAAGACACTTTAAGCTATTATGATTGGTGTAGATAAAGCACTTTTCCCTATATCTTTAGAGCAAATACTATGGTTGTCAACTCAAAATCATATGTGGGGTAATTCTTTTCATACAGTTTTAATTGTCTGGAAACATAAGCTATGACTTTTTCTTCTTGCATCAAAATACACCCCAAACCATTGTGAGAAACATCACTATAGATGACATATTCTTTATCGGGAACTGGCTATGCAAGAACTAGAGCCTCTGTCAACATACTTTTGAGCTTATCAAAACTAACTTAACAATTATAATTCCATTTGAATTTCACATAATTTCTCAAAAAGCCTAGTTAAAAGAGAAGCAATCAAAGAAAAACCCTTTCACAAACCTCCTATAGTAACCTTCCAAACTAAGAAAACTCCTGATTTCGGTTATATTCCAGGGAGGCTTCCAATTGAAGATTGCCTTAACCTTGCTATAATCAACTCTGTTGCCATCTTCTGACACAATGTGTCCAAAGAAAACTATTTTATTAAGCCAAAACTCACATTTGGAGAGCTTAGCATAAAGCTTATGATCTATAAGAATCTGTAACACTATCCTCAAATGTTGATTATGCTTTGCTTGGTTTTGAGAATACACCAAGATATCTTCAATGAAAACAACTACGAATTGGTCCAAGTATGGCTTCAAAATCTGATTCATCAAGTCCATTAAAAGTTGTTGGAGCATTAGTAAAACCAAATGGCATAACCAAAAACTCATAATGACCATATCTGGTTCTGAAAGTTGTCTTAGCTATATTCTTTTCTTTTATCTTCAACTGGTGATAACCCGACCTCATATTGATCTTCGAGAACACTCCTACACCCTTTAACTTATTAAAAATATCATTAATATGTGGTAATGGATATCTGTTCTTGATAGTCACCTTGTTTAGCTGTCTGTAGTCTATGCACAATCTCATCGACCCATCTTTCGTCTTTACAAACAAAACTGGTACACCCTAAAAAGATACACTTGGCCTGATAAAACCCTTGTCTAACAACTCTTGCAACTGAGCTTTCAACTCTTTCATATCTGAAGGTGTTATTCTATAAGGTGCTATAGATATCAATGTTGTGCCTAGTGTGAGCTCAATGGAGAACTCACCATCTCTGTTTGATGGTAATCCTAGCATATCATCTAAAAACTCCCTCATTGTAGAGATATCCTGAAGATCTGGACCTACTTTCCTAGTGTTAATCACTTGAGCCAAATAAGTCTCGCATCCTTTTCGAATCATATTTTGCGATTTCATCATGAAAACCATATGTGGAGGTTATGGAAACCTCTCACCTTCAACTATCACATCTTCTTATTTTGAAGTCATAAGAACAACTATCTTAGACTGGTTGTCCATAACTACCTCATGTTGTGAAAGCCAATCCATATCTAATATGGCATCATACTCAAGAAATGGTAATTCTATAAGATCTGATGTAATTGTATATGACTTTGTCCCTTGCCTTGGGACTATCCTGAAAAGAATTGGCCTCTCTTGTCGGTAGTCTATGCCACACTAGCTGTAGGTCTCCTGGCATTCTCTTCTGCTCTTCTTTTTCTTCTCTTCTCTATACTAATAGAGACAGACACAAGTGTTGTAATGCCTATAAGTTAGGGACTAGAATTAAGATGTTAAATAAAGATATATTAAGAGTATATGTGATGTATATAGTGATTAAAGGTTTTGGTAATATGAAATTAATGAAAAAGATAAGAAAAAAAATGAAGTTTACAACATTCACGCTGGCGAACTTCATTAACGATAGATATCTATCCCAATTTCCCTCAATCTCAATTACACAACATCTCATCATGTCTTCCAAGATCTGGATAACTCTTTCTGATTGACCATCCATCTGGGAATGGAAAGTCATGTTGAAGTTGAGCTTAGTACCTAAAGCTCGTTGTAGACTACTCAAAAACTGAGATATGAACCGCAGATCTCTGTCCGAAATGATGGAGATTGGAACTCCATGAAGACGTACAACTCTGCCAATAGGTTCAAAGGATAATCTATTTGAATATGTAAAAAGTGAGCCAACTTGGTTAACCTATCCACGATCACCCATATGGCATCATACTTGACGTCAATGGAAATCCAATCATAAAATCTATAGTGATTCTCTCCCATTTCCATTCCCAAATCATGATTGGCAGCACTAAACTTGAAGGTACCTGATGTTCAGCTTTTACATGCTGACATGTAAGACATCTGATCGTGAACTCTATGATGTCTTTCTTCATCCCTAACCACCAATACAACTCTTTTAGATTCTGATACATCTTGTTACTCCTTAGGTGCATTGCAAATTTTGTCTCATGGGCCTCTCTCATAATCCTTTGTCTTAACTCTGAGACATCTAACAAACATATCATGCCCTGGTAGTGTAAACTACCATCTGGCTCAACTAAGAAACCAGGTCTCTTCCTCTTAGAACCAAAATGACTAACTCCACTAGCTTGCCATCAAGCTTTTGTGGATCTCTGATCTCTTGACTCAAGGTTGGTTGGATGTGTAACTCTGCCAAAGTCTTCCTACTAAGCGCATTGGCCACCACATTGGCCTTTTCTGGATGATAATCAATTACACAGTCTTAATCCCTTATCAATTCTAACCATCTTTTTTGCCTTAAATTCAATTCCCGTTGTGTAGGTAGATACTTCAGACTCTTGTGATATGTGAAGATGTGGCACTCTCCCCGTATAGATAATGACACCAAATCTTCAATGCAAAAATAATGGCTGCTAACTTTAAATCGTGAGTCAGATAATTCTTCTCGTGAGCCTTTAACTGTCTAGATGTATAAATGACAACTTTCCCCTCTTGCATCAGAGCGCAACCCAATCCATTGTGTGATGCGTCACTGTAAACAACATATTCCTTATCCATAATCGGCTGTGTCAACACTGGAGCTTCTGTTAAAAGACTCTTAAGCTGATCAAAACTATTCTGGCACTTATTTGTCTAGTCAAACTTGATATCCTTTTGCCACAACCTAGTTAATAGAGAAGCAATCATAGAAAATCCCTTGACAAACCTTTTGTAGTATCTTGCAAAGCTGAGAAAACTCCTAATTTCAGTCACATTCTATAGTGATTTCCAATCCAAGATCGCCTTAATCTTTTCTTGATCCATTCTAATCTCATCGGTCGATATCATATGCCCGAGAAAGGCAACCTCATCTAGCCAAAATTCACACTTAGAAAGCTTAGCATATAGCTTTTACTCCCTAAGATTTTGCAAGACTATTCTCAAGTGTTGTTCATGCTCATTCTTATTTTTTAAATACACAAAGATGTCTTCTATGAACACCACAACAATCTAGTCTAGAAAAGGTATGAAGATCCGGTTCATTAGATCCATAAAAGGTGTTGGAGCGTTTGTCAATCCAAAAGGCATAACCAGAAACTTGCAGTGGCCATATCTAATTCAGAAAGTGGCCTTCTCCATATCACCCGCTTTGATTCTCCACTGATGATATCCCGATCTCAAATCAATCTTAGAGAACACCCCTACACCTTTCAATTGATCGAAGATGTCATCAATCCGTGGTAACAAATGCTTATTCTTAACGGTCACCCTATTCAATTGCCTGTGGTCCATGCACAACCTCATAGACCCGTCTTTCTTTTTAACAAACAGCACTAGTGCACCATGGAGATACACTCAGTTTGATGAAACCCTTATCTAACAGTTCCTATAACTGTGTCTTTAACTTTTTCATCTCTGATGGAGCCATCCAATATGGTACCACTAATATAGGAGTTGTACCCAAGGTAAGCTCAATTGAGAACTTTATCTCTCTTTCCAAAGGTAGCCCTTATAACTCACCTGGAAATACAACTGGGAATTCCTCCACCATCAGAATATCCCTAAAATATGGGCTTTCCCTCTTGCTTTCAATCACGTGAGCCAAATAGGCCTCATACCCTTTTTTGATCATCTTCTATGTTTTCATCATGGAGATGATCCTTGTTTGTTGTAAGGATCTCTCCCCCTGAACAACCACTATCTCATCTTTCAATGTTCTTAATTCAACTATCTTCATTCTGCAGTCCACTACTGCACACTGCTGAGAGAGCCAATCCATTCCCAGGATAACGTCATACTCATAAAAAGGCAATAACCTGTTATACCACTTAGCTATGTTGGTACATATATAAGAATGCGTGGAACCTGGATCTATCAAAGCAATTAAAATTAAGCCAAAGAGAAAAAATATACCAACAACCACGTCTGATGCACTTGGATCCTCTTTGGCCCTCATAGCATAGGCCCTTGCTGGTGCTCTACTCGGTCCTAGCCAGTTCACTATCTCTAATACAACTGGTCTAGCTCCACCTTTGTCTGAACTGACCTATCTCTGAACCCTGGTCTATATTGGCACTGAACCATGAGTCTGAATGTGAGCCCTAACCATCTGTAAAGAATAATCTCTCTTATAGTGGTCTTGAGACTCACACCTATAACAAGCTATTGTGTTCCCCCAATACTCTCCTTTATGTCTCCGACCATATGATGCACACTCCGGTGTTGCTCTCTCAGTGTTTGGGGCTGACTATTGGTAGTTGCCGAGACTGTTCCTAATGATGGTGCCTGCCTGGCATACCTTCCCTATCCCTAACATTGTCCCTGTCTTCTAGACTAGAAAAATCCAGAACTAGTCTGAGCCTTCTTGCTCAATGTATGTGTAGCACTGTAGGATGATCCTCTAAAGTCTCTCTTAAATGACTCATCCGAACTCTTCAGCTTCATCCTCTTCTCAATACTAATGGCAGCAAATACCAACTTCAAAAAGTCTTCCAGCTGTAGTGAAAGAACATGAACACTAATCTCATCTCTCAAGCCATCCTCAAATCAACGACATTTGTCCACCTCATCCCTTACGATGCCAGATGCATACCTGGTCAATCTAGTGAACTCTTTCTCATACACCACCATAGTCATGTTCCCTTATTGTAGGTTCAGGAACTCTTTCTTATTCCTATCAATGTACACTCTTGGTACATATTGTGTAGCAATGTACATACTGTTTCTTGAATTTAGTCTATTCTACTCTTAACCCAGAAATACCCAAAGCTCACTTGAGTAATTATTACAGAGAGAAACACTCACAAATCTTAATTGCTCAATAAATGAAGAGAAAAAATATTTTTATAGAGAATAGATTTTGTTCTTAAAGTATTGAATGTACAATAGCTTGTAATAAGATTTCGATTCAAAGAATATGTTATCCTCTTGTTCTGAATGCATAAATAACTTCCATTTATACTCTCATGGCTGAATATAGCCGTTGGGGTACATTAAATACAAACTAGCCGTTGTACCAACCAAATAATCGCGTCTGCCATTTTTCTCTTTCATTGTTCACGAGAGTGACTATGTTTGTCACGAGGGTGACCTTTCTTCCCAAGCCGTGACTGAAGTGGTGACCTTGGTCATGAAGCTCTCGGGAACGTTTTGACATATAGAGTCACAGTCGTGACATACTCATTCACGGGAGTGACCAGTTTCCCAGCCGTGATCCAAGTGGTGACTTTGGTCTTGAAGCTCTCTGGATGAAAATGCATGAACATTCACGGGGGTGACATATTTATTCACGGGGGTGACTGAAATGCCCACTTCACGGTTTGTTCTTCCTTCATGGCTGTGAACTTCAAATGTTGGTTTTTGTAACGGTTAGCTCCTTCACAGGTGTGACACATAGAGTCACGGCAGTGAACATGCTACTTCTTGAATTTTGTCTTTCAAGGATTATTCCTCCAATCTCCATTCTTGCTATTTTAATCCATGTCCTATATAATAGACTTAGAAAAACAAGTATGTTAAATACAATATTGCTATTATATTTGTTATCATCAAAATGACGGAAATATCCCTCAAGGTTTAACAATCTCCCCCTTTTTGATGGTGACAAATAATCTAGCAATATGTGATTTTGAGAAGTCTCCCCCTCAAAATATACTTAGGATAAAAAAAAATTTATAATGTGCAAGAATAGTAAATAATGATGTAGCATTGAAATAAACTTAACTAGTTTTTAATTATATGCAAGTTATATGAGAAGTATATCCAATATATACCATAATTTCTTTTTAAAGCATGAAGTATATGTAAGGTATACTTAAGGTATATCATGGCATATTTAATTTTGCAACTTGCATGAAGGTTTATGCAAAGTATACTTAAGGTATATCTTATGTATATAAAGCTCAAATTTTCAATTTTATACTTTGCATATGAATTTTTTGAATCAAGATTTCTAATCCCTTCTAATCTATTTCAAAGTCAATTCAATTTTAATTTTTGATTCAAAATTCATTTACTTTAAAGTATATTGCTAGTTTCTCCTTATGTTTCTAGTTTGATACCATTTTCCCTAATATATTGCTAGTTCATTCTTCTCCCCCTTTTGTCATCAATCAAAAAGGATAAAAAGATATCAATAAGCAAAAGTAAATACATTAATTAAAGGAAAATATACAAACAAAGTTAAATGTTCAGAAAGGAAATTGAAAATTTCCTACACACCAATAGACATAAACATAATAAACAAGCAAAAGACCAGCAAATTTAGGCTACACTCTAGCCTAACTCCTAGCCGGACATCCTATCACAAAGCCTAGCCACTTCAGCCTCAAGGTCATCCATCCGAGACTCCATGAATTCTTTGAGGTTCTCCAACCTCTCATCCATTGAAGTCTACAGCTGCTCAAAATGTGGTGCCAAGAGGTCAACCACCTACTGCGCTAAGGTCGGTGTGGAAGCTGAGGACTGTCCGATGTTCTGCTCAGCTGTTGGAGGTGCTTCCTCAACCCGAGCCCTCTTCTTCTGCTGGACTCTCTGAAGGCCTGCTTTGAAATCCTCTGTGTCATTATCTTCCCAGATGATCTCTCCAGCAGTGTCAGTGAAGCGGTATAAGATATCTTTCTGGAAAATGATTCTGACAGCCGCTTCCATCTTGATGAAGGACTCAACATCCAAGCGACCTCGATGATGTCCAGGGATGAGATTGAAGTGATGCTCATTCAGCTTCAGATACTCAAGCTTCACTGCTATGTGGGTGACATATGCCCCAATCAAAATATCTCCAATAGGCTTGGTGGCAATGGAGAGAAGATGGTTTGCAAACCATCTAGAAAGTGCCACTGTGAGTCCTCTGCGAGCCATCTCAAAGAGAGAGCTCTGACTTCCTGATAGTCTCATTGCTTTCTCCCCTAGCGAATATGCTATATGTTAGGAACCTATGCAAATACTTGTGCACTGGGGACCTGAGATGTGTGCTCTTTGTCTTCTTGACATCCTAGCTGTAATCGGTGCCAAAGTGTGTTCAGGCTCGAAGGGCAGAGAATTCTACCTTAGTATCATTCAGGATGTCGTCAGATGGTACAATTCCCCAAATTCGATGGCACTGAAGGTGTTGAGATTGTTGCAAAGTTGGAATTTCACCACTCCAGTAGGTGAAACCTGTAAGGTGCTGAAGAATTCCAGTGTTGGCTCCCTCAAGGTTGGCTGGTGAATGTCCACAAAATATTTCAAATGACAGGCTTGTAGTTGCTCTGTCATAGCCGTCTCGAGTCCAAGACTTCGGACTGTCTGCCATTCGAAGGACCTTGATGACAGTAGAGGTCTCTTCTTCAAAGTTGAGTATCAAGGATGACATGCCTCAGGAATGCGGTTCATGAGGTAATTTGTATACCTCCTAGGTGCATGGGACTTCTTTCTCTTTCCCTTGGATGAAGCAGTCTCTATTTGATTTGAAGAATTCAATTTGTGATGGAGTAGAAACTTTTGACAAAAAATTTTATGGAAAACCCTAGAAATGTATGATTTTTTATGAAGATTTGAACTTTTGGTGGTATTTATAGGGAAAGTTTGAGTCTTGGGGGCCGGAATCTTCAATGTCTCAATGAATGTGTGTAAATGAGAGCGGTTTTGGGAGTTGGAGAGTTGAAATGAAAAATATAACCGGCTGTTCTTTTATATACTCGATACATTCACAGGCGTGAAGTTAGTGTTCATGGGTGTGAATGGTCCTGTTCATAGTTTGCTGAAGGAGTGTTGCACCCGTGAATGAAGGCGTGAATAAGTTCACAGGCGTGATATTTGAATCTCACGGGCGTGAATGATCATCCGTCACGAGTGTGAATAAACGGTCACGGGCGTGAAATGTTGAATTTCACCACTTATGCCCGTGAAGCAAGCCGTGACTCAATGCGTGAAAGCCTCTGTGAGTTTTTGGGTGTTTAAGGTTCACGGGAGTGAAAATGCGTCACGGGCGTGAAAGTCTCTTTTCACGGGAGTGAATGAAGCCGTGAACATAAGTTTCACCACATGAAGCCGTGAACCATGTCGTGAACCAAGTCATGAACGACACTGCCTCTTTGGGCCGTTTAAGTCACGAGCGTGAAAATGTGTCACGGGCGTGACTCCCCTAAAATTTTCATCAAATAAAATTAAGTCCTAAAACAAGACTAAATCATTTCAACAAAGATTTTATTCCTCAAACATGAATTTTCATCAAAATTTCTATCTTATATCTTGTGATATGAATAAAGATCATCAATTGAAATTTCATAATTTTGCAATCACAAGGTTAATCCATCAATCATACCAAGTTCTCTTATAATGAAATTAAATTTTTCCTTATTTAGAGACTTAGTGAAAATATCTGCTAATTGATTTTCTGTACCAATAAATTCTAATGCAACATCTCCATATTGAACATGATCTCTAATAAAGTGGTGTCTAATGTCAATATGCTTACTCCTTGAGTGTTGAATAGGATTTTTTGAAAGATTTATAGAACTTGTGTTGTCACATTTGATAGGTATATGGTTCATCTCATGACCATAGTCCTTAAGTTGTTGTTTCATCCAAAGAATTTGTGTACAACAACATCCAGCTACTACATATTCTACTTCAGCAGTTGAAAGAGCAACTGAAACTTGTTTCTTGCTAAACCAAGAAACTAAACATTCTCCAATGAAGTGACAAGTACCTAAAGTACTTTTCCTATCTAAAAGACTACCAGCATAGTCTACATCTTAATATCCTATAATATAAAAAGATGAATTCCTAGGATACCATAAACCTAGATGCAATGATCCATGTAAATATCTTAAAATTCTTTTTACTGCATTTAAATGAGATTCTTTATGACATGATTGAAATCGTGCACACAAGCAAACACTATACATAATATCGGGTCTAGAAGCAGTAAGATATAAAAGTGATCCGATCATACCTCTATACAGCTTTTCATTAATGCTCTTACCCTTTTCATCTTTGTCCAATTTTGTTGATGTGCTCATAGGAGTCTTGGCATTTTTGCATTCTTCCATACCAAATTTCTTAATTAAATCTTTGGCGTATTTGGATTGGTTGATGAATATGCCTTCATTGCTTTGCTTTATTTGTAGACCAAGGAAATACTTAAGTTCTCCCATCATGCTCATTTCAAATTCCCTAGTCATACACTTAGCAAATTCTTGACAAAGCAACTCATTAGTAGAACCAAGTATTATATAATCAACATAAATTTGAACAATTAGTATATCATGCTTATACTTTTTGATGAATAATGTGGTGTCAACATTTCCCTTTGTAAAGCTATTTTCTAATAAAAAAGTACTTAACCTCTCATACGAGGCTCTTGAAGCTTGTTTTAAACCATATAAAGCTTTTGAAAGTTTAAAAACATGATTTGGCAAATCATAGCTTTCAAAACCTGGTGGTTGTTCTACATACACTTCTTCATCTATATACCCATTTAGAAATGCACTTTTCACATCCATTTGAAAAAGTTTGAAATTCATGTGACATGCATATGCTAAAAGTATTCTTATGGCTTCTAATCTAGCTATAGGTGCATATGTTTCATCATAATCTATACCTTCTTCCTGATTATATCCTTTTGCAACTAGTCTAGCCTTATTCCTGGTTATTAACCCTTGTTCATCTAATTTGTTTCTAAATACCCATTTGCTACCTATGATTTGATGATCCTTGGGTCTAGGTAGTAGGGTCCATACCTTACTTCTCTCAAATTGGTTGAGTTCCTCTTGCATTGCAATTACCCAACTTTCATCATTAATAGCCTCATCAATATTTTTAGGCTCAATTTGAGAAATAAAAGCAATGTCAGTGACTAGATGTTTGAAATGAGATCTAGTACTTACTCCCCTTGAGAGATCACCAATGATTTGCTCTTTTGGATGATCTTTCGTCATTCTCCATTCTTTTGAAAGTACTTGTTCATTTTCTTCTTGATTTTGAGGTAGAGAATCATTTTGATGTAAATCTTCTTGATCATTTTCTTCTTTTCCATTTCCAATATCAAGTTTTTCCATATCACCTACAACATCATCAAGAACACTACCTTTCACAAGATTAAGTCTACTAGATTCATTAAAAACAACATGCATGGATTCTTCAACCGTTAATGATCTTTTATTAAATACTCTATATGCTTTGCTGGTTGTAGAGTATCCTAAAAAGATACCTTCATCAAACTTAGAGGCAAATTTTCCAAGATTGTCCTAGGTGTTTAATATAAAACACTTGCATCCAAATACTCTAAAGTATGATATCAAGGGCTTTCTTCCATTCCATAGCTCAAATGAGTTTTTGTTTAAAATAGGTCTTTTGAAAACTCGATTTGAAATATAACATGCAGTGTTTGTGGCTTTTGCCCAAAAATAAGTTGGTAATTCATATTCATTGAGCATTGTTCTAGCCATTTCAATTAAAGTTCGATTTTTCCTTTCAACCACCCCATTTTGTTGAGGTGTCCTAGGAGATGAGAAATTATGTGAAATTTCATGTTCAAGACAAAAGCTTTCAAAGTTTTCATTTTCAAATTTTTTCCCATGATCACTTCTTATTTTTGAAATACAGTACCCTTTTTCATTTTGAACTCTTTTAGCAAAGTTTTTGAAGTTTTCAAACGCATCACTCTTTTGAGCTAAGAAAATTACCCAAGTAAATCTAGAGTAATCATCTACGATGACAAATGCAAAATTTTTTCCTCCTAAGTTAGCAATTCTAGTAGGTCCAAACAAGTCTAAATGCAGGAGTTGAAGAGGTTTTGAAGTACTTACTATGTTCTTGGCTTTGAAGGATGACTTGTGTTGCTTTTTTCTTTAACAAGGATCACATGTCTTGCCTTTTTCATATTTAACTCTTGGCAGTCCTTTTACTAGTTCTCCTGTGCTGAGACTTTGTATTAAGTCCATGTTAGCATGACCAAGTCTTCTTTGCCACAGCCAAGATTCATCACTAGTAGTCACAAGACACTTAGAGGAATGGTCAGATAGTTCATGTAAGTTTATTATGTATGTATTGATATCTCTATTTCTTTTAAATATTTCTTGACCATCGATAGAGATTACAAGACATTAATTTGAAGTAAAAATTATTTTGTTTCTTTTAGCACATAATTGACTTACACTTAACAAGTTATGTTTCAAGTCATCAACAAGTAAGACATCTCTAATAAAAGTTGTACCATTAATACCAATAGAACCAATGCCAATTACCTTACCCTTTGCATTGTTTCCAAAGGTAACTTTACCTCCATCAATACTTTTGATTTCGTTGAAGAGTTCTTTGTCTCCTGTCATATGCCTTGAGCATCCACTGTCTACTAGCCAAGCATTTTTGTTTATTGTGGACTTGAGGCATACCTACAAAATCACAGTTCAAGTATGATTTTTAGGTACCCAAATGAGTTTGGGTCCTTGGGGGTTAGCACATAAAGGTTCCCAATGAGCCTTCATTATCCAGCAATATTTATTTATGTGACACTTTTTCATACAATAATTACATTGTTTTGGTCTAAATTTATTTTCTGGTCCTACAATATATTTGAATGCCATAATGCTGTTAGACTGATTTTGAGAATAATGACATGCACAGTCATGATTAATTTGCATTTTTCTAGATGTATGCTTCTTATATATAAAGGAATGATTAGTCTTTTGAGGATTGTTTCTTAGGTTCACTAATCCTTGATTATTCCTTTTATGTATAGAGGGATTAGTATACTTATTCTTTGGTGTTGTTCCAGCAAGTGTGGAGATGTGAGGTTCTTTAGACTTAACGAAGATGGTTTTGTGAGAAGATAATGATGTGTCCTTAAATCCTAGACCATGTCTAATTAACGACGATCTTTAAGACACAATGAGAGTATCTAAGCTCTCTTTACCTTTGTGAAATTTAGAAATGGAATTTCTAAGTTCCTCAACTTCATTTTTCAAAGTATTATTTTTTTTAGCAAGAAGGCTGTTGAGGGTCTTGATGAGTATTCATCTAATGACTTTTGGAGAGATTCATTAGATGATTTAAGCTTTATGTTCTCCTTTTCTAAATCATCTATCTTATTTTTTAAATTAGAGATATTATTTCTATAAGTACTAAATTTACTTCTATATTTCTCTAATTCTATATTTAATTCTTCTATTAGACTTTGCTCATCATCATCATCACTATCATCATTATTATTCAAGGAGTATGAGTGTAGTGATCTTACCTTATTTGAGACATGATCTTCAATAGCCATGAAGCATAGGTTGACCTCTTCACTTTCATTATCATCTTTTTCACTTGAAAAACTTTCGTCATCCCATGTGGCTTTGTGACCTTTCTCCCCATTATCTCTTTGGTATTTGCTCTTATGCTTCTTGAGCCTTGGACATTCTGGTTTGATATGTCTTTTCTTTCCACACTCATAGCACTTTACCTCTTCCTTACTTCTATGTGTGTCATTAGAAGTTTGTTTGAGGTTTCTTTGCCTGAACTTTCTAGAGTTGCTCATTTTCTTCTCAATGATTCTTTTTAGTCTCCTTGAAAGCATAAGAATGTCCTCATTTTCATCATCACTCATTTCTTCATCATCTTCACTATCTTCCTGAGATTTTGAAGTAGAGGCTTTGAGTGTTAAAGGCTTTCTTTTCTCTGGCTCTGCTTTAAGCTCTCTATCTCTCTTTACTGCCATCTCATGTGTAAGAAGTTTGCCAATCAGCACATTAGGATTCATGATGCTCATATCTTCATTTGCTTCTTTTATGCCAGCAACTCTAGAGCCATAGTCTTTAAGAGGAAGACTTCTCAGGATTTTGTTGTTTACATCCTCCAAACTCATATGCTTCCCAAGTTTCCTCATTCCATTTATAATGGTTAGAAGACGGTTGATCATATCAGTGATTGACTCATTGGATTTCATCTTGAAGAGCTCATATTCTGAGGTTAAAAGTTGAATCTTCTTGGATTTGACTTGCTTAGTTCCTTCATGATAATTCTCCAATGTCTTCCACATGATGTATGCTATTGGGCAGTGTTGTATTCTCCCACATTCTTCAATAGATAATGAGCTTGATAGGATTGTCATTGCCTTCTTGTTTTTGAAATTTGCTATTCTTTGAGGCTCTGTCCAATCATCTCTTGATAGGATTTCTTCTTCACCATCAGTTCCTCTTTTGGTTGGTGGTGTCCATTCTTTTCGTACATTATCCCAGACTTCAATTCCTTCACTATCCAAGTATGTCTCCATCCGAAACTTCCAATGGGCATAATTTGCTCCATCAAAGTAAGGTTTGAGACTTTGGAATCTGTCACTGGCCATATCTTAATCTTTACTAGCGCTTTTTAGGCTTCGATGCTGGGCAAAGCTCTGATACCAATTGTTGCCCAAATATTGAGCCAAGAAGGGGGTTGAATTGGAGTTTAAAAATTAAACTTTAAAGTGCGGAAATAAAAGATTAATTTTAAGAGGGATAAAGAGAATTTGACACAAGGATTTTATAGAGGTTCGGGTGTTAACAAATCCTACTCCTCTCCCCAATCGCAATTAGGAGTTTCACTAACATACTAAGTGTTACAATGGAGTTTTACAAGCTCACTCCCAACTATGGTGTTTCTCACAATGGCTCACACCTAACCCAAAAATCCCTTATGTTTTACAGGCTCACATAAACAACCTTCACTTTGTGTTTTTACAGGCTCACACAAACAACCTTCACTTTGTGTTTTTACAGGCTCACACAAACAACCTTTTAATTTGTGTTAGAAGATCACACAACTAACCCTTACAAGTGTTCTACTCTTAACCCAGAAATACCCAAAACTCACTTGAGTAATGTTTACAGAGAGAAACACTCACAAATCTTAATTGCTCAATAAATGAAGAGCAAAAAGATTTATACAGAGAATAGATTTTGTTCTCAAAGTATTGAATGTACAAATAACTTGTAATAAGATTTTGATTCAAAGAATATGCTATCCTCTTGTTCTGAATGCATAAATGACTTCCATTTATACTCCCATGGCTGAATATAGTTGTTGGGGTGCATTAAATACGAAACTAGCCGTTGTACCAACCAAATAATCGTGCCTGACATTTTTCTCTTTCATTGTTCATGGGCGTGACTATGTTTGTCACGGGGGTGACCTTTCTTCCCAAGACGTGACTGAAGTGGTGACCTTGGTCGTGAAGCTCTCGGGAATGTTTTGACATATAGAGTCATGGTTGTGACATACTCATTCACGGGCGTGACCAGCTTTCCAACCGTGATCCAAGTGGTGACTTTGGTCGTGAAGCTCTCTGGATGAAAATGCATGAGCATTCACAGGGGTGACATATTTATTCACGAGGGTGATTGAAATGCCCACTTCACGGTTTGTTCTTCCTTCACGGCCGTGAACTTCAAATGTTGGTTTTTGTAACGGTTAGCTCCTTCACGGGCGTGACACATAGAGTCATGGCAGTGAACATGCTACTTCTTGAATTTTGTCTTTCAAGGATTATTCCTCCAATCTTCATTCTTGCTATTTTAATCCATGTCCTGTATAATAGACTTAGAAAAATAAGTATGTTAAATACAATATTGCTATTATATTTGTTATCATCAAAATGACGGAAATATCCCTCAAGGTTTAACACATCATAAATTTAAAACTTTGATGCACCATGGCCATGATGACTTAAAACAAAATAAAAACATTCTTAATATCATGAAGTAAAGCTAAATATAATAAAAGTTTAAATACAAACTCGTAAGGGCATACATAAGTCCAAGGTTTTACAAAATGATTAGTTACAAAATTTCATGTCTGTGACATAAAAGCATGTAAATCTATAATCATCCAACCCAACAAAATAACCAAAACATATACAATGACTGTATCACCTACCCCGAGTATATTCTTTAAACTTTTATCACTGGGTGTTGTCCTCTGTCACTCCACACCTAAGCTCTAATCTTGCGCATGAAAAGTCCATACGCTAAGCAATTCGTGGCTAGTGGTATATAACAATGTGCAAGACATATAACAAAACATATATAATATGCATGACATACTTACCAACCTACCATGGCAACTTACCTCGAGCCCACTTATGCATCATATCATACTCTATATGACATATCATCATGCTCTCATGCATTCAACACATATTATATATGGCATACCAACCAGTATGTATATCACACATAACATAATCATTTATCTTACCTTTTTGCCCATTCACTGAGGAAGCTCTACTTGCTAATCTCTGGGCCTTCAAATATATAACCCACCGAGGCGCTCTACCCACTAATCTCTGGACCTTCTAATATATATATAACTCACTGAGGCGCTCTACCCTCTAACCTTTGGGCTTTCAAATATATAACCCACTGAAGCGCCCTACCTGCTAACCTTTGGGCCTTTAAAAATATGACCAACATAGGTCACTCGGTGCCAAACTCCCCTAAATGGCATGTCATCTATCCTAACTCTAGTCCTAGTTAGATTATTGGGCTTACAATTTCATAACACGTACCACACGTGTTTCTATATTATCTATTTTTTCTTCATATTTTATATAAATCTATCGTGATATCTCACAATCACATTCACACATGTAATTTCATATCATGTTATAAGCATACAACTAAGGCCTACCACCTCACAACAAATAAATCTTGATTCATATGAAATTTTACAGGTTTTTTCCAAATTAATCAACTTCACACCTGTAAATAACCTTTCACAGCCACGAAACACCACTTCACAGGTAATTTACTCGTGAACTAAGTCGTGATTTATCTCGTGAAGCAGCATACGTTCACAGCCATAATCACCCCTTCAGGGGCGTGAATGAAACTATGAACCCAACTGTGAAGCTGCCTGTGAATGGGTCTGCTTTAGCAACAAATTCAATTTCATGACTTTCACGTTCGTGAACTCACCCTTCACAACCGTGAATTTAGAGATTTTTTTCCAAAAAACAAAGTATCACAACTTCATGTCATTCTCATATACAATATATTCTACGATTGACCAATGTCAACCACCATATCAACATTCCAACATGCATTTAAGGCATTTACCACAATAATATATTTTCTAACTGTCAACATTAACTGGAATTATTCATTAAAAATCTCAATCTAACCATGTTCATAAGATTTCCATCATATATATCAATCCCACATTTCACCATTTATTTACTCATTTATCATCTAAATCAT
Organism: Triadica sebifera; assembly: GCA_023653625.1. Classification (NCBI taxonomy): domain Eukaryota; kingdom Viridiplantae; phylum Streptophyta; class Magnoliopsida; order Malpighiales; family Euphorbiaceae; genus Triadica; species Triadica sebifera. The sequence continues at coordinate 31,420,873 of CM042893.1, forward strand.
GCAGTTAAAGCAAATAACACAAAAAATACAAGGTAATTGCCTTAGTGTTGTTATGTACAAACCTTACACCTAGGATGGAGTGAGTCAAAACTCTAGCTCTTCAAACTTGTCCTTTCCCTTGAGATGGACTTCTAGCTTTATCTCCAGGTCCTAGCAAGAAGAAAAAAAAATCCTCTTAGCCTCTGGAACTCGAACTAAATTCCAGAAAGTTATAATCCAAGTTTTCTCCCCCAAGCTCACAAGCTATTCTCTCACTCTCCTCTCTTACTTTACTCCCTCAAAACTTAGCTTTTCTAAATTCAACTATGAAGGAAAAAAGTTTTTGAAGGTGAATGAGATGAAAATATGGCGTGTTAGATTGATTATAGGGGTATGAGAGCATATTTAAAGGGAATGACAGAGAGAAAAATGTGACTGTCTCACATGCTCTGTTTGCTCAGGCTTCACGACCATGACTCATGTCTCATGGGTGTGAACCTCTCCTTCACGGTCATAAAGAAACTCTTCATGATTGTGAAGTACCCTATCACGGTTGTTAACTAAAATCCGATATTTATGGTTGTGACATTCATTATGTCACAGGTTTGCTTCTCGGTGCGTGACAATTGTCACGAGCATAAAACATCAGCTTTCAGTCACTCTCAACATCCCAAAGCTTCACTAAATTCCTCGTTTCTCACTAATAAATAACATAACTTATAGGCCCTAATTATGGGCATTACAGAGTAAGCAATTAAGAATTCAATTATCTTCTTAGTTTGTTTCTTTAAATATGATTCCTACAAATAAAGATAAGAAAATTCATAGATATTGAAAGAAAATTTACACCTAGGATGGAGTGAGCCAAAACTTTAGCTCTTCAAGCTTGTCATCTCCTTTGAGATGGACTTCCAGCTCAATCTCCAGGTCCTAGAAGAAGAAAAAAAAATTCTCTTAGCCTCTAAAACTCGAACAAAAATCCAGAAAGTTATAATCCAAGTTTTCTCCCCCAAGCTCACAAGCTCTTCTCTCACTCTCCTCTCTTACTTTACTCCCTCAAAACTTAGCTTTTCCATATTCAACTATAAAGGAAAAGAGTTTTCGAAGGTGAAGGAGATAAAAATATGGGATGTTAGATCAATTATAGGGGTATGAGAGTGAATTTAAAGGGAATGACGGAAAGAAAAATGTGTCTGTCTCACATGCTCTGTTTGCCCAAGCTTCACAACTGTGACTCATGTCTCATGGGTGTGAACCTCTCATTCATGGTTGTGAAGAAACTCTTCATGACAGTGAAGTACCTTATCACGGCTGTTAACTAAAATCCGATATTTACGGCTGTGACATCCATTTCCACGGGCATAAAACATTAACTTTCAGTCACTCTCAACATCCCAAAGCTTCACTAAATTCCTTGTTTCTTATTTAATAAATAACATAACTTATAGACCCTAATTACAGGCGTTACAGAGTAAGCAATTAAGAATTCAATTATCTTCTTAGTTTGTTTCTTTAAATATGATTCCTACAAACAAAGACAAGAAAATTTATAAATATTGAAAGAAAATTAGCATAATTTTATTTTTATTCATTAATTAAATTAATCTGTAGTTATAAAAAGTGTGGACACTTTGAAATTTACATTGTTACTTTTTGTCATGTTCTTTTTAGAAATCATTTGAGAACCATAATAGATAATTGAGTACGTAAAAATATTTATTTATTTTTCCCTTGGCAACCTTATTCTTGTATATTCATATCTTATAAAATAAAAATCTAAAAACATTAGTATTTTAATTTAAAAGAGCATAATTATATATATATATATATATATATATATATATATAATTTAATTTAATTCTCAAACCAAACAGGCATAAAAACATTTATGGTCTTAGCTATTTTAACTTTTTTAAATTATAATTTCTTAATATCTTTGAATATTTATTTTTTGAATTAAAATATTATTCCTAATATTTTAATTAGTTTCTTAAAGAAATAAACTACTATAATAAATGAGTTATATTCATTGCCATTTCTTAACTAAATTGTCAAATAGGCTATTTTGGATAAATAAAGTAAAAGGAAACAAAAAAAAAATAGATTGAAAAAAAAAGTGATGTATGAACTATGATACAATAAAAAGAAAGATTATATTGGTAGTAGGTACCTATCGAGAAAAAATATAGTTAAAAAATAAATAAAAATAAGGGGGTAATTATAAAAAAACCCTAACTTCAACTCAAATTATAAATTAGTCTGCAACATTTTTTTTACAACAATTTTACCACTAATGCTATAAAATCTTTCAATTTAACTCCTCCGTTAATAATTCTCTTAAAAAACTAAATATTTTTAGTAATGATGATTTTTTTTTGGTTGTAAATTCATCACATTATTTATGATTTTAAAAAATATTTTATGATTTAAACTGTAATTTTTTAATTTTATATTTATTTAATTAAATATTTTATTTGATATTTATTTTCTAATATACTTTTTATTAGTTTTCATAAGTTTATAATTTGTAAATTTATTATAACTGTATTAAAATTTTTTAAACTTTTGTAATTATAAGAAAAGGGTAAATTGGAGAAAATTTAATTAAAATAAATAATTAAAACCATTAATTATAATTTCCAATTTGAAACATAAGTCTTGGAGATTCATAAATTAAAATTAAAATTAATTATGATAGTTATAACCATTTTCTAATAAAATTTTAATTACAAAAAATTAATTATAATTTCAATTTGATCCTTTTCTTTTACTATAAAGGATTACTAAATTTATTATAGTTATAAATTATAAATTTATGATAATAAATTATGAATATATTAAAAATAAAATATCAAATTAAATTAAACTAAAAGATATAGTTAAAATCAAAAAATATTTTCTAAAATCATAAATAATATAGACGGATTTGGATGAAAAATATTCGTTACAATTGAAAACCATTAGTTTTTTTAATAGAATTGTCAAAAGAGAAGTTTAATTGAATAGATTGCTTAACGTTACAGGCGAATTATTATGAAAAAAAGTTAGACGCTAATTTAAAATTTGAGTCAAACGATTAGAGTTTTTTTTTTTTTAATTTTTTAATTTTTTATAATTACCCCCATAAATAAAATAAAAAAACATTATTATTGAAAAAATAGAATAAAAAAAGATAAATATAATCTTAAAAGGAAATATAATTTAAAATTTTAAATTAATAGATTCCAAACAATATAAATGGGTTAATTACATAGATGGTCTCCGAACTTTGTCTTTAAATGTCCCTCAAAATTAATTTGTCTCTTGAAAATTCTACCTTTATGACTTGCAAAATAAGGATCCATCTAACCTACAATTAAAGGATTTTAGATATCAATTGACATATCTGCATGGCAAGTTAATTTAAAATACAATATCTATCTTATATTTATATGAAATAATTATGAAATAATTTTTATAAGTTTTTCATTTTTGTCTCCTCAAATCATTTACTCTACTCTCATTCTAAATCTGACTCTCTTCGGACAGATTCAGGGAGGTGCTCCCATTGCCACCTAAAATATTTTCTAATGCTACTTTTAGATATCAATTGACATATCAGCATGGCATATATAGAAAGTATTTTGCTCCATTGAAAATAAAAAAAATAATACAAATATATCAAGATATGAGTATTTGAAGACAATAATTATAATAATTTAAAATTTATATTATTATATTATTACGAATGTAAATTTTTTTATACTAAAATATATATGAGTATTCAAAAATTTGTATTTTTTTTATTCATTAGTTGTCTTCATATAATTTTTAATTCATTATCTATTAAATTAAGTTTATCTCTACTTAAAATAAATTTCAGATTTGTTCCTGTTATTCACCACTACCTTATGCTCTTTGAACTAAATTTTTTTTATTTGTCAATTAATTTAATAAAATAGCAAATAGAATATAAAAATTTTTATTTGTTTGATTAATTTAATTAGGGATGACAATTTTTTCCTTGCCTCGATCTTGCCCCAAATGGGGAGGTTTTTTCAAATTATATTTTTCTCCGCCCCAATTCCAAAATTTTTTTGCCGGAAACAGGGCGGAGATGGTAAATATATCTCCCACCCCGATCCCTGTCCCGAAAATATATTTATATATTTATGTATATTTATTATTTATATATATAATAATTATTTATATTTTAATATAATTAATATTTTAAAAATAATAATAAAATAAAATAAAAATATAACACTTATTTTAAGTAAAAAATATTTTTTTATTAAAAAATTATATAATTAACTAATTAATTAAAATTAAAAAATAAAAAATAATTTTAACATTACAAAATAAAATTTTTTAATAAAATTGGGAGATTGGAGATTCCTGTCCTCGTATGGTGCGGGGATGGAGATTTAAAAATTTTTTCCGTTGGAGTGGAGAACTCTGTCCCGTTGCCATTCCTAAATTCAATAAGATTTTGTTTCCTAAATAACATTTATAAAATCTTTTTTATAAATTATATTGGAATTTTTATTTGTGATTCTGTTTGCGTGATTTTAGTCTTTACAATAACTGATTGACCCATATAATTTCTTAAATATGCTCTTCCACAAAAGATTCGGTATTTTAATCTCTTATTGAAAATGTTTAAGACTATATATGGGAGGAGATAGCAGAAAATTGTTGAGTTTAGGGCATAAAAGAGGTGTTGATCAGTTAAAGGAGAAAGAACTTTTGGTTTATGAAAACTCAAAAAAATGTCTAACTGAAACTTGTGGGATTTTTATGTTATAAGGCATAAAGGTTAGGAATTTTTAAATTACAAATTAGAGAAATTTTTAGATAAATTCAATTTATCGTTTTATTTATAAACTAATTCAATTAATATATATTTAATTGTTTTATTCATATTGGTTATAAATAATATAATAGACTAAATTTATTCTTAGATGAATTAAAGTTAATGAATATTTAAGTAATTAAAGATAAAATTTAGGGACTATTTAAGTAATTCAAACTCTATTTTTTGTAATCGAAAAGAACCTTTTATTCCAAAAAGTAAAAGATAGTACAACACACAAGTGCAGGAATTAAATATAAAATACTATCATTTTCTAATAAATCCATGCCCAAAATATTGACTAGAATAGGAATTCCAGCCTTACAAGGGGCAGCAATTCCCACCCACCGGCTACAGTCGGCAACAAAAGGTGCCGATATCCTCTAAAGTCATTGAGCAGTATTGAACTGATAAGCACCCCTTGATCATTTGAGATCTTTCTAAGATGAAAAAACTGAGAGAGACCCTCACCAAGGGATTCGAACTTAATTAATTTTAAATTTCTTCTTTTAGATGATTAACTTTTAATTCAAATCAAAGAAAGAGAATAATAATTCATAGTATTATTTTGTAAAAGAAATAAAATTCAAGAGCTATTTAATGACTTTCAATTCCATAAATGATTGATATAATTTAAATAAATATGAATATTAAAATATTTTTTTATTTATACATATAATCTAATTATAATATTTTTTTGGTCATATTTTGCTTTTAAATTTTAAATTAAAAAAATTTATAATTGCTTTTTTAATAAAGCCAATTTATCACGTGTATGCAGAGTGCATCATAAATTCAACTTTTGGACGTAAATAATTAGCGGTTCCAACAAATAGCATCTGGCCAAACCAAAATAAAAGTTAATAATTAAAAAACGTATTAAAAAGTTATATTAAAAATTAACTTATATAAAATGTTGAAAAATTCAATTTGTTATAATAAAAAAATAACTTTTAGCTATTTAATAACTAATGCAAATTTTTTATTTATATTTATCAACCTATAATAATTCAAAATATCAATTTTATAAAAAAATTCAAATAATAAAACTAATATTAATATAAAATATGCATCTATAAATTTTATATTTTTATATAAATTATTGTTGATAAAATTTGAAATTATTCAATTAAAAAAAATGTTAACATTGAAAATTAACAAAAGAGGTCCCATAGAGAGATTGTACTAAAAATACTAATGAATTCAAAACAAGTAATTATGGGTAAAAATAGAAGCCGTGCTAATTGTCAGTCCCTTATCAACTTATGCATAAAAGAACTGAGGTATTTCTTACATATTCAAATCTCTAGTGTGTATCGTGAAATCAATTTCGCGCATGATTTTTTTTTTTTAAATTATGCTTATGATTTCAGTTATGGTATTCATTGTCTTCTGTTGCCCCAAATAAAATAAGTTCTTAGTCGATTCAGGATTGTAAAAGTATCACTTATCTCACTAATATTAAAACTGGTTTGGATCGGCTGGTTTAACGGATTAATCTGTGAATCGGAAAAAAATTGAATCGGTTAACTCTTTAGAACAGAGCATATTTTTATCCGGTATCAAAACTGGTCCATTGACCGGTTGAATTGGTTAAAAAGCTGCTAAAAATTTGGAAAACGATGGACGCGCACTAGGATTCAAACCTGGGTCACGAATATATTTTGAAACTTCAACAATTACATCAATTCTATTTATTTACTTGTGTTTTCATTATTGCTATTCATTATGATAATTTTTCATAACAATTATTTTTAAATTATTTTGATATTTATTAAAAAATATTATTATAATTGAAAATAAATATTGTAATTTAATTTTTAAAAAATTATTTATTATGATTTTTAAAAAATTAAAAGTTTATAAATTAATCAATTTTATTGTATTAAAATAATATATATATATATATATATTTAAGTGTATTTTTAAATATGATTATATATTAATTTGAATTATAAATATTAATATTTTGAATATTTTATTATACATGAAATAAATAAATTTAATTTTTATTATATATGAATATAGTTAAAAATTATATTTTGTTAATTCGATTAAACTTTTTACCTTAGATTTTCTGTCTCTCTGCCTCCTTCGACTCATTGGCCGGTCGGGGTATAACTGAATCTTTTTTTATTTTGGTGTAACCCAGCTTCTAGTAACAAAAAAAAAAAAAAAACTAGTAGTTAATGTTTTGAATGGAAAGTTGAATTTCTTTCTTTTCTAAACATTATTTGTAGAAAAAGAAAATCTGCGCTGGATGTACGCGTCACACGAATAGAGCGAGTAGTTAAGATTTGTACGCAAGAGCGAGTACCGACAAATTGGGTGGGGCGGTAGGCCCAAACGGCTCTATAAATGTTGTACTAAAAGGAAAACTGAAAGACGAGAACCAATACAGCGCAACTTCTCTTTCTGAAAAGAAAACTCAGGTTCTTTCTCTAGAAATTTCGAAAATCCCTTCTCCGATTTGGATTCCTGCTTCCCAATCAGTTGTTTCTCTTTCAAGACTTCTCTATCCAATTGGTTTTTCGATTTGATTTTGATTCCTCTCTTTCTTATCCTTTCTGTTTGGTTTCATTTCGCAAACTCAAACAGATTCGTAGGGTAGAATTGGATAAAGAAATCTGCATGAACTGGTTGGGAAAACTGGGTTTCTACTTCTTGTCGTCCAATTCTAACCATTTTTTAACGCGATTGCTGATTTTTTTTCTTCATTATTCTCCTCAATTTTCTCCTTTCCTCTCTAATTTTGATTCTAAAACTATATATTCCTTTTCATCTTCATCTTCATCTTCATCATCAATCAGCAGTAATTTAAATCCCGACTGTAATATTAATTCTCTATTTTCATTCAATTATGGAGTCAGGATTCAGGAGTAATCGTCCACAATTGAATCGAGGTTTGTCCAATATCATTATTTTATTTCCGAAAATTACTAATGATGCTTACTTTTGTGTCGGTGGTTTTTTTAAAAATAAATTTGTTTATTTATCTTTAAAAAGAAACTGTGGGATTGTGCTATATGCTGAGATTAGTTAGCATTTTATCTTAGTTTTATGAGTGCTGATGGATCAATTTGTGGATCTATGATTTATTATTGTGACCCTTAACATGCTAGTGAATTTCTTCTTAAAGTTAGTAAATTTTAAATGTGTACGATAATAACATCAAGGGGGTAAATGGAAACGATTTTCTTTTTAGTTTAATTTATTTTTGCAGATGGAAAATATGTTAGTGGGTTCGAGCGCATGGGATAAAAGTGAAACAGAGCATCGTAATAAATGCGTAGTTTTCATGTGCATCTATATGGTTACTGTAGTTGTACCCTGTTCACTGTAAAATCCTTTCTCTTGATTAGTCTGGAGTAGTTTTCCATTTATAATTAAATATGATTGAAATGTCCATCCTATAGTATCACATAAACTTGTAGTGCGGTTTTTCTTTAAACTTAAGCGTTAGTTGGTTGCTTGGTGCCCATAACAAATTTAATATAAATTTTTGGGCACAGGTCTTTGTTTTTCCGACAGCGGGAGTAGGCAAGCTGCTTCACCATCTGTGATTGTTATAGGTGCTGGTATTGCTGGAATTGCAGCTGCTCGTGCTCTTCATGATGCTTCATTTCAGGTTTCAATAACAAAACTATTTACAATCTTTGACATAACAATAAATCAGCTTGTTAAAGGCGATTCTCTTGCTTATGTGTTTTGCTCTCTGGTACATAATACATGTTTTTGCATGTCTTTTCTTTTCTTTTGTTTTTTTTTTAATTGGGTGTGTCAACTAAATGGTACTTCGAGAGGTTATGTAGGCTTTGAAAGGCTGGGGTAGTAAGCTAATCTGTGACTGGAGGGAGCTGACTTGTTTTATCTGGTAATTTAGAAGTTTGTTAGGTTTTAACTAATTAAATAAATTGCTACATTATAGGTGTGGCTTAATCTTGTATGGATGGGCTTATACCATCTATGCACTGACGATAGGCTATTCCCTGTATTTGACTTATGCTTATGTCCCTAGAATTTTAGCATATGACATACCATTAATGAATCTGAGTTTTATTTGATTATGATTGCAGTTACTTGTGAAGCTTGAGTTTTGGCTGTCTTGCATTTATCAACTTTAAAATAGGATTGTCCTTTAAGGAGTCAAAATATTGATATGCATTCCTTGTGATGCGATTTTTCTTTCAGGTCTTATTGTTGGAATCACGCGATAGAATTGGTGGTCGAATTCACACTAATTTTTCATTTGGTTTTCCTGTGGACCTGGGTGCTTCATGGTAAACATAAATTATTGAGTATTTATCTTTTGCTGGGAAAATCCAACATTGTCTTTTTTATGTTTTAGTTCTTGAAATAAGAGTTGTATGTTAATGATCACATTCCAGGTTGCATGGAGTCTGCCAAGAGAATCCCTTAGCCCCATTGATTGGGAGACTGGGACTACCCTTATACCGAACAAGTGGTGATAATTCAGTGTTGTATGATCACGATCTTGAAAGGTAATTTTTTTTTCCTGTAGAATAGACTGCTAGTTGATTTAAATTTCTGATTAACTTGCTAGATGAAAATTTTCCACGAAATTCGTTTCTGATGTATGATAGTCATGAAACTTTGAAGAAATTAAAATTTTTGATCTAAAATGTATTGGAAGTTCACTTGCAATATTGAAGGAGAATATCTCAAATCATTTTCTGCCATCAATGAGATGGGGATTTTGCAACCCTCTTTTATATACTTTCGGGTCTTACAAGATTTCAATGACCCGAAACTCACAATTGACATCGCGACAACATAAATAAAAAGATACAAAGGTCCTTTTTTTTCCTCCTCTTTAATGCATCCAACAGAAAATTGACTTTTCGCCTATGCTATTCTATAAAATCTCTCTGGCTTCATGTCCAAATTCTGTTGGTTTGCATCTAGAATGCCCTTGACATTATGCGTTGGGTTGGAATTTCATTCTAGTTTGACAATATGAGCAAGGACAATTGAGGAAGTCTTTCTTTAAAGAGTTCTTATATTCTATTAAATGTTAAAGCTTTATGAGTGTATAACTGAAGTAATCTTGTGAGCATTTGAACTAGTCATTCACCCTATAAGTGCTAGAACTCCTAATTAGGAATAAATGTTATACAACTTGTAGACTCTTGGTGAATGACCAAATAAAAATGATATTCAATTTATTTTAGAGCTCCATTTCTGTTTTGGCATTGGGCCTAGAGAGAGATTGGAATTGGTCTCACTATTGGGTTCATAATTTATTGATAACATTACACAAATTGGTGGTTTTGAATGAAGTTTCTTACATAAAAAAGGAAATTAGGTTCTACAGTTCATTAATTCTTAACGTGTCACTGTTTTCTACAGCTATGCGCTCTTTGACATGGATGGGAATCAGGTTTCTCAAGAATTGGTCTCTAAGGTTGGCAAAACTTTTGAGAGTATCCTAAAAGAGGCATGTAATCTTTTATTCCTTCGCTATTTTGTTTTACAAATTTAGTATTCTTGCCAATTTTTTTTGTTATCAACGGTTTACCTTATGTTAGAAATTTTGTTGATTTTTTAAAGAAGTTTGAAAAACTACCTTTTGGTTTAGTGGTTTGACACTTGGAGGGCGTGGTCTAATTTGTATAAAATTAGTATCATTTTTGTTCTACTTTATGATAGAGATCACATTTTCTTTGATCATATATTGACTTGATGACTTACTAACATAAGTTATGGAAACAAATAATTCTTAATGATATGGTGCATTATCTGAGTGAGTTCCATAACTTATGCTAGATGAGCTCCAAGCCAACACTCTGAAGAAAAAGATATTTCTGTTACCTAGCAGAACCACATAGGTTCTGATTTGGAACATGTGAAACCGAAACCCACAAAGTGTTAAACCCCCAAACCGCAAGGTAGTTCTGTATTAACTTTCCCTTGATTTTTCAATTGCATTGTCTTCTTTTCTTTATTTTACTATTTATTGGCAGTTTGTTTTTGCATGGCCAGAGAGTCCCATGCCTTTTTTTCCTTTTCCCGATGACTAACATCTATGCTGTAGCATGACGATTGCTTATATTTGTGTTATTGGCATTTCCTAATTTGATGTTTGTGTCCTTGAATGCAGACGGAGAAGGTAAGACTTGAATATAATGAAGACATGTCCATATCCAGTGCTTTCTCAATTGTTTTTGAAAGAAGACCGGAATTGAGGTTTGTTAATAATAGCACCTTGCCAGGGTTGTTTCTTGTACTTCTTATGAATGATTATCTTGGAAACATAATATGATGATGTTGATTATGATGTGTAGGTTGGAGGGGCTTGGCCATAAGGTTCTTCAATGGTACTTATGCAGAATGGAGGGCTGGTTTGCCGCTGATGCTGATACCATCTCCCTTAAGTGCTGGGATCAGGTAGGTTGCTGCATGTCAACAATTCAAGTCATTCTGAGCCTTTAGCTATGTGCTGTATGACATTGGAACATTTATAAACAAACAAGAGTTTTGTAGGGGGTGGGGTCCCAAATATGCTGAATGTTGGAATCTTAAATTTCCTCATTGCAATATTTTGCTTAGAAACTTAAATATATATATTTTAAAATGATGCCATTTAGCTTCCTGGATTCATCTTTTTTTTTTTTCTTTTTTTTTGTTTTTTTTCCCCAAAATTATGTTGATTAGCAATCTGGTGTTTGTTGATAGCTGACACTACTGAATCCCTAGGAGCAAATTCAAATTTTTATTTTTTGTATAATGAAAACTAAATTCAATATTTCATTTTCCTTTATCATAAAAAAAAACCTGTCTGTGGGATGCATAAACATTGGTTTGTGTAGAAAATGCTGGTTGTCTCTTTGCTTTACCATCTCTGCATCTTAAAATGGTTTCTCGGTCAGAAATTTAACTGGTTAACTGATATTCTACTCATGATAGCCAATTAAAGTTCCATGTTTATTTTACTCATATCACTAAGAATTTTTAGCCTCTTTGACCTATTCCAACAAACAAATAATGGATATGTTTATTTTCTTTACGAAGGAATGAGCAAGTAGTATATCTGAATGAGCATATGATGTTAATTTTTAGGTTTTGCATGCTTATATTAGAACTTGGGATCATGTTGGATTAGGATACACATTAAAATGTTCAAGTTCAATTCAATGTAGGCAACTGACTTGTGTTTAGGCTCAAGTCATGTTAAAAACATATTGCAATTCATGCTGTTTAGAATTGCCAAGAAAACACTTTAAAGAGCATCATATCTTTGACTTGAATGATTCTATTCCTACTTCCTGTTAGAAACTGCCTGTGATGTGTCTTTCTTTATCAATTTAGATATTGATTATCAAACTTTCCAAGGTGAGGGGATCGAGGGTAATCTTATTCTACAAGCTTTCATGAGAGTTATTTGACTATGCGTTGACATTCTGGTATTAATTTCACCTTATTGCAGGAAGAATTACTTCCTGGTGGACATGGACTTATGGTTAGGGGCTACCGTCCTGTCATAAACACTCTTGCCAAAGGACTTGATATCCGCTTGGGTCACAGGTATGAGTCAACAATATTAATAAGTGTCCAGTTTTCTCATCCTATAATTTGCTAGAGACATGAATGGATAAATGCATGCAACATGCATTTCTCACTTCCTCTTTGTAATTATGTGTGTGTTCTATGTCTAATTATCTAGTAAATTTAATCTTACCCTTCTCTTTTCTAGGGTAACAAATATTGTTAGGCGTTATAATGGTGTGACGGTAACAACTGAAAATGGGAGGACATTTGTGGCAGATGCTGCTGTTGTCGCAGTTCCTCTCGGGGTGCTGAAGTCCAGGGCCATAACTTTTCAACCAAGCCTTCCAGATTGGAAGGAAGAAGCCATCAATGACCTCGGAGTGGGGATTGAGAATAAGATTGTGTTGCACTTTGACAAAGTGTTTTGGCCAAAAGTGGAGTTCTTAGGAGTGGTTGCAGAGACATCATATGGCTGCAGCTACTTCCTAAATCTTCACAAGGCTACTGGTCACTCTGTTCTTGTTTACATGCCTGCTGGACAGCTGGCCAAGGACATTGAAAAAATGTCTGATGAAGCTGCTGCCAATTTTGCTTTTATGGAGCTCAAGAAGATTCTACCTGGAGCCTCAGCACCGGTAATTTGAGTTCCAATGGTTGTTTGGGTCGGCCTTGTCATCTTGTGTGATTCATAAATGGCATTAGAGGGTCTTGGGTTGTCTCAAGAGTATATTAGTCTTTATTTTTTCTTTTCTGTATGCAGATTCAGTATCTTGTTTCACGTTGGGGCTCAGATGTGAACTCGCTCGGTTCCTATAGCTATGATACAGTAGGCAAACCCCATGATCTGTATGAGAGGCTAAGGATTCCAGTCGATAATCTATTCTTTGCGGGAGAAGCAACAAGTATGAGCTACCCAGGGTCGGTGCACGGTGCATTTTCTACTGGATTGATGGCTGCAGAAGATTGCAGGATGCGTGTTCTGGAGCGTTATGGTGAGTTGGACTTATTCCAGCCAGTCATGGGTGAGGAGGCATCGGTTTCTGTCCCGCTCTTGATCTCCCGTATGTAATTTTAGTGCGGTGGCGTGTCGCCTATAGTTTGTTTTAAGGTAAACACATAATTAAGTAAGTAGATATGTTAACATGGGATCTGGGCTGACACATTATTTGCCGTTTAGATTGAGTAATCAAGACTTCTCTCTTGAAGATTAATCAGTCGGGCATTGATTAATGTGTATTATCTCCTGTGTGTAGTGCTCGATGATGCAAACATTATATTATATATTTTTATATTATGTTGGTGTTAGACTTGTTAGACTTTCAGTTGTTTATGCTGAGGCCATTACGTTTTTCTTTATTTTACCTTTATCTATTTGTTCTTTCATATATTTATTTTATCATCTAAGAGCCAAATTTGATTTGTGATTCAACTTTCTCCGATGTGTTTGAAATTAGATAATTTAATATTTCTTTGGACTTTACCTAAGCTTATTATTATTATTATTATTATTATTATTATTATTATTATTATAACTCATGATCCAAGAGAACTTTTTGCATTACTTTTAATTATGCTATTAGATTCCTTTTTATGTAGATTTTTTAATTAAGTAAAAAAATACTGGCTCTTGATCATTGTTGTTAAACTCAACTCAGCCTGGTTAGTTCGATCGGTCTACAAATAACTTTCCATTATCAGACCGGAGAGATATTAGACTGGTAAAAAATGGTCAATCAGTCTATTAAATCGCAAATCGGACAGGTCAATCCAATGCTGGTCAAACGGTTTTTGCAAGTTAATTAATTATTCAAACTTAGCCAACTGATCCTTACCATCTACGATCTGAGATTCTTGACTATGGGATAAAAGCTTTTTCCTTTTATTATGTAAAAGCAAAATCTATTTTTAAGTTTAGTTTAACACTTTATTTCACTCAAATTTTAATCTTTTATTACATTTAATTAAAATTTTGAACTATTATTTTTATTTAATTTTATCCTTAAATATTTATTTACTTCATCTCTAAGTCCAATTTAAATGACAAAAATTGATGATCGTACGACAACTTTACTCTCGCTTCTCAACTTTCTTTTGTTCTGACTCCTCAATTCACCACTCTTACCTCTGTTTTTGTCCCATTAGTTGCCTCAATTTCTACTGCTCCACTTACACCGATTTCTACTACTTCACCGGTAACAACTAAACCGACCATGATTTATAAAGTTGAGGTTGGACTCTCACTGCTAATACTGCTCAATAATATGAAAATTGGGCTTCTGGCAACAACTTTATGCATGAGACATCTTAGGTAAGGAAAAATAATAATACAAATAAATAATTAACACAGAGATGTAATTAATACAAATAGTGGGGCTCATGATGATGTTGAGGTTTCAAAGGAAGATTTTGACTATTGCAATGCAACTAACCCAATCTCTCTCAATAGCATCCCATCAAATAGAAATACTCTTGAAGAAAAATGTGCACCAAGAAGGGGTAATAAATTGATTGTTTATGTAAAAATTTGAGGCTAATGGACAATGAGCAATTTCTTTGCATCGGATAAGTATTTTCCCTAAGGACTCACACTCAAACCCCAACAACTAATGTTTTTACAAGGTTAACACTCAACCTTTTCCTAGAGTTTTATCCTAGGTTCACTCTAAACATTTCTCCAAGTGTTTTATGGCTAAACATGTAACAATCTCTTATATAATTAGAATAATTTCAACTATATAAGCAAATGTTATGATTACCACTTGTTGAAAATCTTGTTAAATTTAGAACTTTTATAAAACATGGTTTTATGGAGACATTAAAAGCTTGGTTTCTTTTTAAGAAAATGCTTCCTTTTCAAAACCTTATGTTTCTATTATTATATCTAAAATCTGCCTATTATCTCATATTTGATCTCATGATATGCAACTTTTAATGTCATGAATCGTTTGGGCATCATTAAGCCCTTTTATGGCATAAGTTAGCACTTATGCCGTATGCACTATAACTTCTGCCAATTTGGGTTTTGACTTCAAAAGTGTTGTCATGCTCATAATATAGGGTCTAGATATTAATACTGTTATGTGGTAGTTAATTGACATGTAAATGAGCTTAAGAAGTTAATGCTTTGGAGAGAAAAAATAAGAAACAAGAGAAAAATGGGTCTGCAGGTGATTAACGCTTGTGAAGAATGAGTCATGGTCGTGAATCACGGGAGATAGTGGAGAGAGAAAAAGGTAGGTGATTCACACCCGTGAATGATGAGTCACGTCTAGGAATCATTGGTTATAAAATTGAACAACCCTTTGTCTTCCTCATTTTTGAGAGATCAAACTTTAACCCTTTCGCCTTCTTAAGAGAGTAGACATCATCCCACCCATCTGTTCGCTCAAAACCCACCAAAAGCTAAGTGAAAACAACTAATCTAGTGAGAAATCAAACATATTGCCCAAAACAATAACTAAGAAGGGAGGGGGGGGGTTGAATTGGTTGGCAAATACAAATTACTTGAAGAAAGAAGCAACTAAATAATGAATGGTGAAAGGAAGAAGAATATACTGCATACAAGATTTATAGAGGTTCAGGTATTAACAAACTCTACTCCTCTCCCCAATCTCGATTGGGTATTTCACTAACACTTGAAGTGTTATAATGGAGTTTTATCTCTAGCTCACTCCCAACTATGGTGTTTCTCTCTTGGCTAACACCTAACCTAGAAAAAACCCTTGTGTTTTAATGGCTAACACAACAACCAAATCCTTGTGTTTTTTATGGCTCACACAAAAACCCTTACAAGTGTTTCACTCACAACCCACTCACTCAAACTCACTTTTGAGTAATTGATTATAAGATGAAAACACTCACCAACCAAAATGCTTAGCAATTATAACCAATTTATTGTTTTACAATCTTAAATAATGAAAGTTGTTAAATCAAAAATAAATGCACAAAGCTATACAAGATTAGAAGAATGAATGATTGTTTTCTCTAACTTGTAGAAGTCATAAATGTGTTGTATTTATACTTCCAGATCAAATATAGCCATTTTAGGGTGCATTTAATGTGAAAATAGCAGTTCAACTGCTTTCCCATTCGCGCCTGACAAGTTTCTCTCTCTAGAGTCACGATGTTACTTATTCTTCACTAGCGTGACTGTTTTTTTGTAGCCATGAATGAAAATCGTGACTCTGACCGTGACTCATTTTGTTTGAAAATGAATAGTCATTCATGGGCATGAAAAAATCTTCACGGGTGTGACTTTATCGATCTTCATGGTTGGGCCAATGCTTCATTGCTATGAACGTTTGAATGAACAGTTTTGGAGCTTACTTGTTTCACAAGTGTGATTTAGTATTCACGAGTGTGAAGAGCTATTTTCACGGGGATGGTAATTTTGCACCATGGGTGTGACATTAGTCATTGGCATTACTTTTCGATTCAAGGGCGTGACTCTTTGCATTTTTTCAATATCCTGATCTTCAATTCTTCTCTTTCAACTTGCTTCAAGGTTTTAGGAATGCTTAACCTGTCTAACACACTTAGAGCACAAAATGGGGTTAAATTCCTTGTTTTCTATTTATTTGTTATCATCAAAATGACAAAAATATCCCTCAAGGTTCAATAATCTCCCCTTTTTTGATGGTGACAAGTAATTAAGCAATATGGGGTCTAAAGAGAAAATAAAATTTCTCCTCCTCAATTGATGCTTAATAAACATGAATAATAAGAAGTACAAGATGCAAGAGAAGCTTCAAAAGAGATTGAAATAAGCAATAAACATAACAATCATATCAAGATAAACAAAGTATTCATGCTAAGTATATAAATGGTATATTGCAAGTTGATTAGGCCAAGTCATATTTGCATTCAACTTAACATTTTTATTTGCTTACTTATTCTCCTCCTTTATCACAATCAAAAAGAGATAAGACAATAGAGAATAAAATAAAATATATATCATTGCATAAATAAAAGATTTACATGTCACATGAGCTATAAAAAAGAAAAGAGACTTGCCTAAACATAAAAAAAATACCATGATAACATGATCCTAATAATCCTAAGACATAAAAAGTAAAAAAGAGATAATGACAGTCATGGCTTAAAGCTAGACATCTGCTCACGAAGACGGGCTACCTCCTCCTTGAGGCTATCAATCCTGGACTCTACAAAGTCCTTAAGGTTTTCTGGCTTTGCATCAATCGACTCCTGAAAAGTGTTCATGCTTTTTTAAAGCATGTCAAAGTGAGGAGTAAGGAGTGTGAAAATCTGCTATGCCAAGTCTGACAGAGGTACCGAAGAGGTCTTAGTGGTAGGAGGAGCATCTGGAACAGCTGGAGGTGGAGTCTCAACATGGGCTCTCTTCTTCTGTTGGAGCCCTTAAAGTCCTGCTTTGAATTCCTCAGAGTCTTTAGGCTCTCATGCCACCTCTCTTGCTGGGGTGATAAAGCGGTAAGACACTTCATCCTTATAGTGGACTCTCATTGCTGCTCCCATCTTGATAAATGACTCAATGTCAAGTTGATATCTGGGAGAAGCTAGAACGATATTGTAAACATGACTGTTGAGGTCCAAAAATCCCAGCTCTACCGCCAAATGAGTCACATAACCTCCAATAAGAATGTCTCCTAAAGGCTTGGAGGCAATGTACTGTAGGTGAGAAGCAAATCACCGAGATAGTGCTACGGGCTTACTCTTTCGAGCCATATCAAACAGAAGCAATTCGGACTTTCGAATTGAGCCATTGCTATCACTTCGAGAAAAGATGCTGTAGGTGAAAAATCGGTGAATGTAGCGAAACACTAGTGATATCAGGTGTGTGCTTTATGTCTTCTTGATGTCCTAGCTGTAGTCACTACCAAAATAGGACCGGACATTATGAGGGTAAAATCCAACTTCATTGTCATGGATCAATCCCTCATGCGAGAGCTTGAAAATCTCTCTGAATTTAGCGGTGGTCAGGGTTTTCTCCTGCTTGCAGAGTTGGAAGGAGACTTTTCCAATTGGAGAGACCTGCAATGTGCTAAGAAATTCCAAAGTCGGCTCTCGAAAGGTGGGTTGATAGATGTCAACAAACTCTAGCAAACTGCACTTGCGTAACCAATCCTTCATGTCGGAGGTAAGGCCCAATATCTTGACACACCCCTAATCGAAGGTCCTTATTGATAAGAGAGGGCATTTTTTGAGGCAAGCATATTTTGGATGGAAAATTTGGGGTATAACATTGAGTAAATAATCTGTGTGTAGCTTTGGTGTCGTACTCTTCTTTTTCCCTTTTGATTGATCGGATCCTAAAGCCATTGAGGAGTTTGAAAGTTTGAGAGGAAAAAGAAACTCTAGCTTAGGGTTTCAAATCAAACCCTAAAAGTCATAAACAAAGGTGATTGAGGTGTTTGGTGATTTATTTCGGCAAATATATATGGGAAAAAGGTGTTTGGAAGACTGGATTTAGCCGGAATGGATGAGAAATCGCTATTGTTGCGAGTTTGAAGAGATAGGAAGCAAGAGAGAACAGTGAAATTTAGGTTATATTTCGATCAATTCATGGCCGTGAATTAATGTTCGTAGGTGTGAACAATCGTGTTCACAGTTAGGCAAGGCAGTGACTTAAATCGTGACTCAGGGTATGAACGATACTGCCTAAAAATTGAAGCATTTTCACAGACATGACATTGAACAGTCATGGGCGTGAATAAAGTTTGTCATGGGATCAAACTATGATCTAAGGCATGACACAAGCCATGATCGAATCTGTTGGTTTTGGCTACCATTTTCAAAATCTTGAAGATTTATTCACGGACATGAATATCTAAAAATTTTTAAAAAGTAAAATTAAATCCTATCAAAGAGTATGTGATATCCAAACATTTCCTAAACATTTTAAACATAAATATAAACACTTTGTCATATAATATGATCACACAAATCATTAAATAATCACAATATCACTCAAAGTTCATAAATGTAGAAAAAAGTATACTCAAGACATAAGAATTATCATTTAAGTCAATGTGGTGCCATCAAGCATTCCAAGTTCTCTTTTTATAAAACGTAACCTTTCATAATTGAGAGGCTTGATAAGAATATCAACTAATTGATTATTTGTGTCAATGAATTCTGCCACAATATCTCCATTTTGGGACATGATCTCTTAGGAAGTGATGCTTAATGTCTATATGTTTGCTCTTAAAGTGCTGGAAAGGGTTCTTAGAAAGATTTATAGCACTAGTATTGTCACATTTGATTGGAATATGATCCATAATTTGACCATAATCTTTAAGTTATTGTCTCATCTAAAGAACTTGAGTGCAATAACATCCTGTTGCCCATATTTTGCTTCAGCGGTAGATAAGGCAATTGAAATTTGTTTCTTACTAAACCAAAAAACTAGGCATTCTCTAATAAAGTGATAAGTACCTGAAGTGCTTTTTCTAACTAATAGACTATTGGCATAATCAACATCCAAAAATCCAATGATATGAAAAGAAGTATTCTTAGGATACCATAAACCTAGATGTAAAGACCCATGTAAATATTTTAAGATTCTTTTAACAACATTCAAATGTGATTCTTTAGAACATGATTGAAATCTAGCACATAAGTATACACTATACATAATGTCAAGTCTAGAAGCAGTAAGGTATAAAAGAGTTCCAATCATACCTCTATAAAACTTTTCATCTATACTCTTACCCTTCTCATCTTTGTCCAACTCGGTTGATCTGCTCATTGGAGTATTTGCAATCTTACACCCTTCCATTCCAAATTTCTTTAATATTTCTTTGATGTACTTCAATTGGTTGATGAAGATGCCATCATTGCATTGCTTGATTTGAAGACCAAGGAAGAACTTGAGCTCACCCATCATGCTCATTTCACGGAGGGTGGTGATTTTGCACCACAGGCGTGACATTAGTCATGGGCATTATTTTCGATTTACGGGCATGACTCTTTGCATTTTTTAATATCTTGATCTTCAATTCTTCTCTTTCAACTTGCTTCAAGGTTTTAGGAATGCATAACCTATCTAACACACTTAGAGCACAAAATTTTGTTAAATTTCTTATTACCTATTTATTTGTTATCATCAAAATAATGGAAATATCCCTCAAGGTTCAACAAAAGAGAAGAGAGGATTGTCTAACTATATAATTTGGAGAGGAAGTAGAGTGAAGCTTGGAGCTGGAACCAAAACCCCATCCTCCATAACTCGTAGGTTCAAGTAAGTAACTCATTTCCTTTCTCTTAATCTTCCATTTATAACTTTTTTTTTGTGGGTTTGAGGTTGGGTATGGTTTACCTAGGGTTTGGGTTAGGAAAACTCATATTTTGATGTATGTTGAGTAGATAGTGGTGGAATATTTAGGCAATCTAGGTTTT
Organism: Triadica sebifera; assembly: GCA_023653625.1. Taxonomy (NCBI): domain Eukaryota; kingdom Viridiplantae; phylum Streptophyta; class Magnoliopsida; order Malpighiales; family Euphorbiaceae; genus Triadica; species Triadica sebifera. The sequence continues at coordinate 31,441,571 of CM042893.1, forward strand.
AATGTTATTTTTCTTATGTTTGTGGGTTAGGAACCATTGTTGGTGAAGAAGCTCCCCCTCAAGAGAGGGAAAGAGCTTGAAAGAAGTTTGGGAAGTGTCTTGGAGGTTCCATTTTTTGAGTGAGATTTGTACATAACTACATTTAAAGTATAATTAATGAATTTATGTGCTTTGAATGTTAAATGTATGAAGGTTGAGATGTTTAAATGCTTATGGATATGGTAGGTGTCATGTTTTGATAATAAATAATGTTTTGATGAGGTTTGGAATAAGCCATAAATGCTAAATTATGTAGTAAATGCTCATTAGAATGTGAAAATGTTGAGAATTTGGATAATGATGTATAAATGATATGGCTAGATGCATTTATAGGTTATAGGAAGTATGAAGGATCATATATTCATGTGAAAATGAGTTAAGAGATGGCTATAGTGTGTTTAAGAGGTTGCATTTACTCTTAATGCATGTAATTGGATAATTGGTATGATTAATGGTAGAATATATGCTTGAACGAGTGTTGGTGGTGTGGTTCACATCGGTAAATCTTAGGATTTGCATGTATTTTATTGGATATGAATACACATTGTATTATATTTTATATGTTGTTATGTGCCACTAAGCGAGGTAAGCTTAGCGTGTGGATTTTTTTTTCTCACACGCAGTTTGGAGTTGAGTATAGAGTTGAAAAGAGAAGACACCCAAGGGAAGAGCAAATGACAAACTTTTGAGGGTTGGTGATATACCATTTTTGGACATTTATTTGGGAATGAGATTAGTTACTTGTGTACATGCTTTTAAGCTTTTTGTAAGGATATGCAATCTTATAACTAGTTATGTTATTTTGTAAGCCTTTGTACAAGTATTAGCCCCTATTTTATCAATTTGAGATTTGAGATTTTAGTTCAAGCTTTGCTATTATTTTTATGTTTCTATTTAAGTCATCATGGACATGGTACAAAAGTGGATTTTTAAATTTAGCATGTTTTTAACTCATACATTGTAATATTCTTTCATATTATTGGAAAGGTTTTTAGTTATGTGAAGGGGCACTACAAGTGCATCCTAAGGTTGTAGACACGCTTATCAGAATATAAATTCAAGTTTGTGAAAATTTGGATATTAAGAAGATAAAAAAGTCTTGAAAAAGAATTATGAGATAGGAGAGTTTAATTAAAGGTGTTTATGAATTGTATTTCGAACAAGTGAGAAAACCTAGATTCATGCTAGTGAAAAAGAGTTTACGACTATGAATCTGTTCACAACTATGAATAAGTGTTCATGATCATGACACTATATTTTCCAGCATAGGTTTAAATAGAAAGAGAAGGACAACAACACACCAATACTCTTTTCACATTTCTTTGCCATTTCTCTCACCCTTTTCTCTCCTCTAACACACCACACTCATCTTATTTGTTTTCTTCCTTTCTCAAACCCTAAATCACTCCAAAAATAAGAATAAATCATGGATGTGATTAGATCTCGGGAAAAAAGGAGAAAGGAGAAGGCTTTAGTAAGGAAAAAAAGGTTTTGGAAGATAGATAATGAGAAAAAACTTAGGAAACCACACCCACACCTCTATTCTTGAAGATCTTCTCAAGATTAGTTTCCTCTCTCCTTTTTCAACTTATTTTCATTATTTTTCTATCGTTTTCATGTATGGTGGAGACCCATTTCAAATGAGTCAAGTCTAGTCTAAACCTTGGGTTTTAAGAGTTAAAATCTCTAACTTTAAAATTGTTGATTTGTTAAGATGGAACCTTGAAAAGGTTTGAACCATAAAAGTAAAATCTTGATGGGTTGAGTTAGGGTTTTGGTATGTAAGTAGATTTATATTTGATGAGTAAGAAAAAAAAGGATCAAAAAGAGCTTTTTGATGTTATAAGAGGCCCTAGAGAGGATGGAGGATAACCCTAAGAGGGAGAACAAGCTTGAGTCAAGCTTGGAGAGATTAAAGGAAGTTCCTTGGAGTGAGGCTAGTACTTATGTGATTTAAACTCAGATTATGATATTGGTATGTTATGTGAGGTTAATGGATTGATTGTGGTGTTAATTAAATGATAGAAGTCATAAATGCCTAATGTTATGTGTTATAGTTCAATAAGTGTAAAAATGTGAGTTTGAAAGATTAAATGTTCATAAGTGTTGAAATTCATGCGTATGATTGAGGAAGGATGTTTTGTGTTCTTGTATGTTGATAGGAGTGATTGACATTGGTCAATATTTATATCCTTACGTGTGGTGGTTGAAATACTCTATTTTGGGTCATTTTTTCTACACTGGAAAAACCTAGATTCATGCCCATGAATAAGAGTTCATGGCAGTGAATCCCTTCTCTTGGATATGTTCAATTCTAATATCCTTTCATGGTTTGCATCACCATTTGTGTCACAACATGGTTCATGCCTCTGACGGGCTTGTCATGGTCGTCAATGGACACCACAAATATTGATTGGAACCAAAATATTTAACGGGTAGCATCACCATTTCACGGGTAATACACTCATGAAGACTATCTTCATAGTCATGAAGGGGTAAGTCATGACATATATTCCAAAAAAAGAAATATCGATACTAATTTCTAAGATTCAAAGTTGTATTCTATTAGGAATTTCTATGACCCCAAGCTATATGTGCACATGATATGAGTGTGATTGATTATGAATTAAAGGATTAATGCTATGGAAAAGAGTATGTAACAAGGGCGACAAATGTTGATATTATATAAATTGATATGACTCATAAATGTTATGAATAAGAAATGTACTTGAACTAATTTATGTTGATGAATTGAGGAATGATGGTTAATTATTCTTTGACGTGATTCATGATGAATTCATGAGTAAAGCATGAGTCTTATTATGAAGCATGTAAGCTATGAACATAGAATATGTTATTAAGCATGGATGAGTAGACATAGTATGATTGCCATTCTAAGAAGAAAGAAACGTGATAAATATCATTTGATGTTACATGCTTGGAAGATGAGTCCTTTTATATTATGTCGTGACTTTTAATATGATAAGTAATATGCTATCAATAAAAGATATACATGACTTGACAATGAAGTATAAAACAAGGTATGAGTATTGAAATAAGATATGTATAAGCCCATAACATCTAACCTATGACTTGTAGGATATATGGCATGTCATTAAGGGTATAACGGTACCGTAGAAAGAGAACTATATATTGAAATTGGTGCCAAGACACTTAGAGGAAAGGTTAGATATTTTGTTTAAGTCTATTATGTAGGTATTGACATCTCTACTTCCTTTAAATATCTCTTGGCCATTAATAGAGGTTACAAGACATTCGTTAGAAGTAAAGATTACTTGGTTCCCCTTATCACATAATAAACTTACACTTAACAAGTTATGTTTCAAACCATCAACAAGTAAGGCATCTTCAATGAAAGTAGTACCATTAATACTAATAGAGCCAATGCCAATTACCTTACCCTTAGCATTATTTCCAAAGGTTACTTTACCTCCATCAATACTTTTGATTTCATTGAATAGTTCTTTGTCTCCGGTCATATGCTTTGAGCATCCATTATCTACTAGCCAAACATTTTTGTTTATTGTGGACTTGAGGCATACCTATAGAATCACAATTCAAGTATTATTTTTAGGTACCCAAATGAGCTTGGGTCTTTGGGGGTTAGCACGTGAAGGTTCCCAATGAGCCTTCCTTATCCAACAATGTTTATTTATATGACCAAATTTCCTACAATAATTACATTGTTTAGCTCTAAATATGCTTTTTGGTCTTACTATGCTTTTTACTGCCATTTTCCTATTAGGTAGAGTTTGTGAGCAATGGCATGCACATACATGATGACTTGGTGCTTTCCTAGGTGCATGCTTCTTATACATAAAAGCATGATTAGCATTTTGAGGTTTCCTCCTTAGGCTTAGTGTATGTTGTGCACTTAGCCCTTGGGGCTGTTACTGCTGATGTGGAGATGTGGAGTTCACTTGACTTAACAAAAGTGTGTCTTGTGAGATGAAAATGATGTTCCTTTAAATCCTAGACCATGTCTTATTAAAGGTGGTCTTTAAGACACAATGAGAGTATCTAAACTCTCATTGCCCTTGTGAAATTTTGAAATGGAGTTTCTAAGTTCCTCAACTTCATTTTTTTAAAACATTGTTTTCTTTAAGCAAGGATTTAGTTGAGGGTCTTGAGGATTACTCATATAATGATTTTTGAAGAGATTCATTAGAGGATTTAAGCTCAAGGTTTTCTTTTTCTAAAACTTCTATTTTGTTTGTCAAACTAGAAATGTTGTTATTGTAAGTATTGAATTTACACCTATATTTTTCTATTTCTAGATTCAATACCTCTATCAAACTTTGCTCATCATCATCATCATCTTCACTATCACTATCATTATCACTACTATCATTATTGAATGAGTATGAGTAAAGTGATCCTACCTTATCCGAGATGTGATTCTCTATAGCCATGAAGCATAGGTTGACTTCTTCACTTTCATTATCATCTTTTTCGCTTGAAGAGCTTTCGTCATCCCATGTGGCTTTGTGACCTTTCTCCTCATTGTCTTTTTGGTATTTTCTCTTGTGTTTCTTGAGCCTTGGACATTCTGGTTTAATATGTCCCTTCTTCCCACACTCATAGCACTTTACCTCCTCTTTATTCCTTTGAGAGTCATTTGAGGAGTGTTTGAGATTTCTTTGCTTGAATTTTTGAGAGTTGCCCATTCTCTTTTCAATTATTCTTTTCAGTCTTCTAGAGAGCATTGCTATGTCCTCATTTGCATCATCACTCTTTTCTTCATCATCTTCAACTTCTTCTTGAGATTTTGAAGTAAAGACTCTTAGTGCTAGAGGGTTTCTTTTTTCTAGCTCGGCTTCAAGATCTCTATCTCTTTTTACTGCCATTTCATGTGTTAGAAGTTTGCCAATAAGCACATCGGTATTCATGACGCTCATCTCTTCATTGGCTTCTTCTATACCAGCAACTCTTGAACCGTAATCTTTGAGAGGAAGACTTTTTAGAATTTTGTTGTTTACATCTTCCAAGCTCAAGTGTTTCCCAAGCTTTCTCATGCCATTTATGATGGCTAGAAGACGATTTGTCATGTCAGTAATTGACTCATTGGATTTCATCTTGAAGAGTTCGTACTCTGAAGTGAGAAGTTGAATCTTCTTGGATTTAACTTTCTTTGTTCCTTCATGATAATTTTCCAATGTTTTCCACATGCTATATGCAATTGGGTAGTGTTGTATTCTACCACATTCTTCAATGGATAGTGAGCTTGAGAGAATTGTCATTGCCTTTTTATTTTTGAAATTTGCTCTTCTTTGAGGCTCTTTCCAATCATCTCTTGATAGGATTTATTCTTCACCATCAACTCCTCTTCTGGTTAGTGGTGTCCATTCTTTCCGAATGCTATCCCAGACTTCAATTCCCTTACTATCGAGATATGTCTCCATCCGAAACTTCCAATGAGCATAATTTGCTCCATCAAAGTAAGGCTTGAGACTTTGGAATCCTTCATTGGCCATTTCTTGATCTTTGCTAGCGCTGTTTAGGCTTCGATGCTAGACTAAGCTTTGATACTAATTGTTGCCCAGATAATGAACCAAGAAGGGGGGTTGAATTGGATATTAAAAATTCTTAACTTTGAAGTGCGGAATAAAGGTTAAGTAGAGTAAGGATAGAAAGATATCACACAAGAAATTTATAGAGGTTCGGGTGTTAACAAACCCTACTTCTCTCCCCAATCTCAATTGGGAGTTTCACTAACACACTAAGTGTTACAATGGAGTTTTACAAGCTCACTCCCAACTATGGTGTTTCTATCAATGGATCACACCTAACCCAGAAATCCCTTGTGTTTTAATGGCTCACACAATAAACCAATTCCTTATGTTTTATGATTCACACAAATAACCCTTACAAGTGTTCTACTCTTAACCCAATATACCCAAACTCACTTGAGTAGTAGATTACAAAGAGAAACACTCACAAATCTATAATGCTCGGTAATTATGAGCAAAAAGATTTTTATAGAGAAATAATGTTTTGTTGAAAGTAATAAATGCACAAAATGGCTACAACAAGATTTTGATTCGAAGTAATTGCTATTCTATTGTTCTGGATTCATAAATGACTTGCATTTATATTTCCTTAGAGAATTATAGCCATTTGGATGCATTTAATGCGAAAATAGCCATTGCACCAACTCTTAATTTCGCGCCTGACATGTTTCTCTTTTCTCATTCATGGTCGTGAATATGTGTGTCACGGTCGTCAATGTTCTTCCAAGTTGTGGTCCAAGTGGTGACTCTGACCGTGAAGCATTCTAGAAGGAATTGAAGTGTTTGATCATAGACATGACTTTATTCTTTCTCGGGCATGAATATCCTTCCAAGCCATGGTCCAAGTAGTGACTTTGGCCGTGAAGCTCTCTGGAGGAATTTGACCTGTTTTCTCACTTGCATGACTATCTTTCACAGGCGTGATTGATATGATCATTCACGGTTGCTATGATTCTTCATAGCCGTGAACTTTAAATGTTGGGTAGTTGACGCTAAGCTACATCACCGGCGTGACATAAACAGTCACGGGCGTGAACATGGTATTTCTTCATTTTTTGACTTTCAAAGTTAGTCTTCTATTCTTGCATCATATTCCATACCCTGTTCAATAAACTTAGAACACAAATATGTTAACTACATTATTACTATTTTATTTGTTAGCATCACAATGATAGAAATACCCCTTAAGGTTCAACAATGTCTTTTATTAATTATAAATGTGTATATAAAGTGCCTAATGTGATTGCTTTTAGGGCACCTTTCTAACAGTTATGGCAGAGATAAAGGGCAGAGGAGAGAGAAAAGTATGGATACTCACATGTTGAACCGACCTGCATTTTATGGGCATGAATGCCATTCATGATAGTGATTAAACCATTCACAGACTATTCACTCAAAAAGAACCCACCTCATTTTAAACTCTTATCATTTTGGACCTATAACATGACTTTCATGAGCGTGAATAACCATTCAAGGATGTGAAAGCACTTTTATTACCATTTTTGAATTTTAAAACAATAGTTTACCCATTCTCTCTTTTTAACTACCAACCTATCTATATGTCCTAATGAATAGGCGTTACATTTCTCTTCCCCTTAATGAAATTTTATCCTCAAAATTTACGTGATTATTCAGGTTGAAACAACTGGGGATACTATACTATGGGGAGAAAATGTACCAACATTAACATCCACAGTGTAAAACCCACCCATACAGTAGGACATAACCTTACCATACAAGTAGATGCCACATGACTAGATGCCTTATTAACCTGTTCCAATTAAAAACTTCTTTTATCTTATTCATTATATCTGTATCATGTTCATAAGCATGTATAATTAAAACATCCACACATTATATATTGTATAAACCATTTATCTATATTTGAAATATAATTCAAGTCCATATCTGAGACTAATATGATTTGAGCAACAACAACCCTTATCATAAAATCCAACCTTATTTAAAAATAACCAAATTAAGTACACATCCTTATTGATGAAAACATAGATAAATATATGTATCTATCCCATGTCATAAGAAATAACAATAAAAATAAATGAAATGAAAATGAACCCAACACGAGTCTACTTTGACTACTCTGATGGGCTCAGACTCCTCTTCATGTCAACTCAACTATCTAATGACTCCAAACCTATGTGTAGAAAAATCCACACACTAAGCTATTGAAAGCTTAGTGGCACATATAAGCATAAAAATTATAACATGCATTCACACACTTTTATAGTATATTTAGATGTACTTTGTATGTACCTAAGTACTCCATCATTCCATCATATAATAAAATACTTTATCCATACTTAGTTTACTGAATTATAGTACATATATATATATCATATAACACAATCAATTCTCATCATACTGTCTATATAGCAATTACATCATAAAATACAAATTTCCCTTTTTCTGATTCCATAAACTTGGTTACCAGTTTTCCTTATTCCTTTAAAGTTTATAACTGTATTTGATTCCTATGTTTTAGATTTACTTTCTTTATTTCTGGTTTAAACAATTCACTGCCTAATACTCTAGATCCTGACTACCCAAATGTAGGTAATGAAATAGGAGTGCTCTAACTCATGCTTAAGCCACATTGTTCACTAACTATATTTGTCTGTATAGTGTGCAACCAAACTTCTCAAGTTAAAAGCATTCTTACCCGAGCTTAAGTCACCTTGATTGAGTAAAATATAATAATATCATGCATCTGGGATCAAGGTTTCTCTCATTTGAGCTTAAGCCATCTTGTCCCTAAATAATAAATAACTCATGTGCTAGATATTCTACGATACCATAACCCCTTCAATGGAATGTCGTGTATCCTATGATAGTCCTTGAGAATGGGCATAAATTAATCATAATTTAGTTATTCATCACATTCCATAGTCCATTCCATGATTACCACATAATAACTTGTGATTTAGAGCATATGATGCCTATCCATATCCATATTATTGTATTCAAACTTAACTCATCATATTGGGCGTGGATGCATACCAATTCCATGTTATTTTATCAATAAATGCAGTATAAAAACTTTATTTCAAGGCTTCACAAACGTGAATGTAATTCACGACCGTGAATTCTTATACACGGGTTGTCTACTCGTGATCCAAGTTGAGACCTATATCGTGAACGTTTCTATCCACATTTTGCCACAACATTCTTAGGCATGAACATTACGTCATGGCCATGAATTGCTTGAACAATCGTTTCACAGTCGTGAACCTGTAGATTTCAACAAATTTCGAGCACACATGCAAATTTTGGTACAACACACAAAAAGGAACTAAGGTAACCAATGTTAGCCATCTCCTATCAACATTTTCTAACATATTGCAACATTTACAAGCCATAATACATGCAAATCTGATATTAATCATTTAAACTGGGTTTCTAGCATTAATTACCAACCATAACAATAATGTGTTAGATTTTGAACATGCATCTCATACATGGAACAACAGAAATATAAAATTTAATCAAAACCAAAACCCAAAGAATACCCTATGTAATTTAAAATTGTATCATACCATCTAATGGGAGAAGTTGATTACATTTGTTTGCAACTCTTGATTTTCCAAGTTGTGAGCTTTTCCTTCTTTGTTGGGTTGTAGCAAACCACAACAATCCAAAGCTAGGATTGCCTCTAAGGGTATCCACACAAAGGAAGAAGAAGAAAACCTCTAAGGAGATGAGGTGACAAAGGTCCAAAGTGCTAGTTATGAAAAATTGTCTTATAAAAGAGAAAAGGGAAAGCAAAAAAATAACTCTTATTTTTCTTAATAGGGTAGCCACGAAATTAACTCTTTAAAAGGAGTATTTATACTCTTTCTAATCCATTTCAGGGATGGAAAAGGAAAAACCCTAATTTTCCTAATGTATAAGGCCAAATAATGGCTAAGTCAACAATCCTAATCCAAATTGGATTGACATATTTTATAACTCTTATAAAAGGCCTAATTCTCTTTCTTTCATATTTGGATCTTATCCAAAATTCATTTTACATTTTCTTCATTCCCTTAATGCTGCGACCTAATAGGTTTTCTGGTCATATTGGCAGAGTCTCGGGAGCAATCCTCATCAAATTAAGATTCTACGAGTCAAACTCTTTCGACACATATTTGATTTCTAATTATTTTCTCTTAACTTAGCAGATCATGAGCGGTATCTAGAAATACATTATGACCACACAATTAACCAGAAGGTTAGTGGTTTGACTTTTAACCATTCCATAAATAATTACAATGCAATTCGTCCTTTCACCAATCTATACCTCATTCAGTTCAGAGTATGAACTGTGTGTCAACTCCCACTAGACTGACTATATCACATCTAGTCCAAATGATATTAGTTCTTATCTATGAGACTCATTACTCTGACAAGATATGTCCTTGAAGAAATTTTTCAAGATATGTCCACCTTGGCCAAGGATCTCTACAAGGGGCCATAGGTATACTCTTCTTCTATTAAAAGTGATGAATCCTCTATTGACTACTCAACTACCTTCGAATACCTCATGCTATACCCAATCACCACCCTATGAGCATCCTCTTGAAAGGCAATAAGGAATGGAGTCAAAGTATATGATTTAGTATCCAAGATAACCTTAAGTATCTCAAGTCTAAGGATACTTGCACCATTGCTATGATGAGACTATCACTGACATTGAGTAGATATCCATGTGATTATCTCATAGCAGGTTATCCAATATACTTGACTACTCTAGCAAGCATCCATATGTTAACTCTAAACTTCTTTTGTCTTCAACTTATGAGATCAACTGTTTAACCTAGTCAAAGAGTATAATATGTGCTAATATATCTAGATTAGCTATGTCTCGTCTTGTTAATCCTATGACTAGGGATCATTTAGGTATAAAAACAATTGCACATGATAGGAATCTCATTATCACGATCTCATCATGATTTCTTTCATATTGTGTTACATACCAATGACTTCATTAAATGGTTTAAGATTTATATCAATTCATATGCAATGAATGCCATATAATGAAAATTCATTTTATAAATAATAAATGAGGACATCAAGTGCCCATGGTGATTACCTTTAGGGCACCTCTCTAACAATCTCCCACTTGCGTTAAAGCCAATCACCTTTGTACATTATACTATAGGTGAGTACATGACTATCATATTTCCTTAGGGAAGTGGCTTAGTGAGAGGATCTATTATATTTTGATCTGTGGGAACTCTTTCAATCATTACATCATGTTTACCGATGATTTCCAAAATCAAATGGTAATGTGTGGGTACATGTCTGGATCTTTGATAAGATCGTGGTTCCTTTGCTTATACAATGGCTCCATTCTTATCTCAATACAAGGGTATTAGATCAACAAATGCAAGGAACCACTTCTAATTCTGTGATGAATTTCCTTATCCAAACTGCTTCCTTAGTTGCCTTAGAAGTTGCAATATACTATGCTTCGGTTGTGGAATTTGTAGTCATTTCCTATTTGGAACTCTTCCAACTGGCTGCTTTGCCATTTAACATGAAAACATATCTTGATTAGGACTTAGAGTGATCCTTATCAATTTCGAAGCTGACATCTGTATACCTGCTTACCTTAAGGATATTCTTGACAGCCACCCAATGCCCCTCACTAGGATCTGACCGATATCTTCTTGTGACACTCAGAGCATATGATACATAAAGTCTAGTACATAACATAACATACATGATGGATCCAAAAGTTGATGCATACGGAATCCTACTAATGTGTGTCAATTCATCCTATGTCTTTGGGCATATGGACTTAGAGAGGGTAATCCCATGAGTCATTGGAATTAATCTTCTCTTAGACTATTCCATGCTAAACCTCTTTAGCATCTTATCTATGTATGTAGACTGAGAAAGACCAAGCAACCTCTTAGATCTATCTCTATATATCTTAATCCCTAGTATATAAGTTGCTTCTCTAAAGTCTTTCATGGAGAAATTCATTAAAAGCCAAATTTTGACTGATTGAAGAACTAAGATGTCATTTCATATCAAAAGTATGTCATCTACATACAATACTAGTAATACGACTGTACTCCCACTAACCTTATTATAAACACAAGGTTCATGTAGTGCTCTCTTACCCTACTAGTACTTAATAGGATATGGAAGTGCTCTAAGCTCAACTGTCTTAAAACCAATGTTCAAATTATTGAAATTTTTTTTTTTCGAGTTTATTATTAGCGAAATATTTATTGCTATATTTTTTTTCTTTCCATTTAAATATATAACTAGTGATTGAAATATTTTGATTTAAAAGAACTTATTCAATTAAACCATAGTATCTAGAAATATATTTACAAATAAAACTAGATATATAAAATTACAAAATTCATTCATTATAAATCCTACATGCCACTAATTTACATCAAAAGAAATTCTTAAATTTCATTTTTACAATATAATTTTCAAAACATACAAAAAGAATTAAACTGCTGCAATCTGATCTTGGGGTTCCCTCACTTTCGGTCGCCTTATCGGAACAACTACTTATATTTATCTATGCGTGAAATACACGCACTAAGCTACTAGCTTAGTGGTATGTTTGGCAACTATCCAATAATTATATAAATAATTCTAAAATAAAATTTTAGAAACTACAATTAATTTATTAAGCATGCCAAATATTCAATTAAAAATAAAACTATTTTCTTCATGCAAAAATATTTAATTCATCAATTATGACATTCCATTCATTAAGCATGCTTGAAATTTTAACAATATAAAATATATAATTTGAACTATCAATTTAATAATTTATATTTTTTTGTTATTTATTTGATAGCCCACGACATCTTATACTAGAACAAAACACTTGATAAAGAGTTTCTGCTCTTCGTCAGTATACTCGGGCCTACATAATTATTTTATAACTCGGTGTTTAATGTCTACATTTTCAATAACAACTCAACACCTTTTTGGTGCCTACACCTTAGTGCATACATAATTTCAACTCAGCACTATTTCTTAGTGCCTACTTAAATTAAATCTCAGCACTATTATTTTTAATGTCTACATTTATACCCTTTTATTGGCATGCTAACTTATCCTAATTTCTAGTTCTCGACTAGATGTTATAGGGCTTAATTATATTTGTTACCTTTATTATTATTTACATAATTTATGTAAGTAACATTAATATAAATTCTATATAAATACAATAATTTCCATTAAATATTTTACAACCTCATACTTGCTTATTTAATCATTATAACTATAAGAAAATCAATTAATATATTTTCTATCACAAAATTTCACAATCAACACATATTTACAAGCTGTCCTATTCTGGACAACATTTCTTCCTTATGTTGCCCAGTATTTTTTGTCCATTTTTAGATAGCAATTGGACAATTTATCACCTATTAAAATATAGGTACATGTCTTATATTTAATTTCCATTTGGAATCATATTAAAACGAAATTTGTAGCAAAAGTTATGAATTTTATTCTAAACTACGTTCATTGCAATCTACCCAGTATTTTACTGGATAGATTTCTACCTTATATTTATCTGTCTTTTTCATCCATTTTTAGATGGAATTTGGACAAGTGATCACCTAAAAAAATGTAGGTACATGTCTTATCTTTAATTTCCAACTGAAATCACATTTAAAACTTTTTTTTTCAAAAGTTATGAATTTTTTTCTAACTTATGTTCACTGCAATCTGTCCAGTATTTTTCTGGACAGATTTCTAGTTCAAACTTTAAGTCTATTTTTCACTTAATTCCAGGCCTATTCAGGTATAATGTTTAAATGAAAGTTGAAGCCCTATATCTTAACCTTCCAACCCAATAAGAATCACTCAAAAATAATTTCCAGAACTCAAGTTATGACTAGGAAACTAGACACTATTCATAAGACAAATTTTGCAGCACATCAATTAATTCATACAATTTCTATTTTCATGCATCAACCTCATATTCTAGTTTTTATTTTCACATTCATTGCATCATTTAATCACTAATTCATTACTCAATTAAATATCCATAATTTCATACACATGACAAAATCAAAATCAACATTTTTCTATATTGAATTTTTGCCAAATGTACATACCTCACAATTCTACTTCTCTTCACTTCTCTTCACTTCTCTCTTCCTCCTAGCTTGGTTTCTCCTTGCCCTTACCTCATTTTTTATTTTGGTTCAAGGATTGTTCACCTCCTTGGCCTAACAATAATTTTTTTACACTAATCAAGCACTAATCACGCTAATCCACCCTTAATCTCCATTAACATATTATTAACCCTATATTACTAACTTTAATGGTAACTAACCCCAAAATCAAAGAAAAGAGAAGAAGAAAAGTGAGAAGATGGAAAAGATAAACTCACTTTTGATGATCTTCAAAATGTTCAAAGTCTTCTTTCTCTTTTTCTCTTCTTTTCTTCCTTCCTCTTCCTTGGTTTACCTTACTTTACTTCACTTCCTTGATGATCTTGCCTTAATCCCATTTTTTTCATCTAATCTTAGCTTAATTTGAAGAAAGAAAAAGAAGAACTTGGGGGAGAAGAGGGTCACGGCTACAAGAGAGAAAAAGGGAGAGAAATGGGTTTGATTAAGATTAGGAAGAAGAAGAATGACCAAAAAAGTGAAAGTTTGACTTTTTATAGGTGGATTAGGTAGGTGGTTAAGATTAATTACTAATCTTGCTTTCCATTGGTCCATTAATTTAAATCACTCTTACTTTATTTTAATCAAAAGAATATTCCTTTCCTTAGAGAGAGAATATTCCATTTTATGCCTTCTTAGAATATTCCTTTCCTTAAAATATCTGTGCCAAAAATACTGCAATTTCCAATTTTGTTCAGTGAAAATTTATTTATTTTCCAAATTTATTTTCCGTACTTCAAAATTCTAAATTAATAATATACAAAATATTTTTCTCATATTTTATTATCATTTTAATTTTTTTCTTTCATGTTCGAATTTAGACTCCGATCGGTTCGGCGCACCGGATTTCGTGCAACCGCGATCGTGGCCTAAATTAACAGGCATTACAATTTTCCCCTTTTTTTAAAAAAATTTCGTCCTTGAAATTTACCTTTTTAATTGCAGTGGAATAATTGCAGATACTGAGCCTTCATCACCTCCTCATTTTCGCAAGTCACCTCTTCTGAATTATGATTTTTCCACAGAACCTTTACCAATGGTACCTTCTTGTTCTGAAGCTCTTTCATTTCTTGAGCTATAATTTCCACAGGCTCCTCTTCATAAGTTAGATCTAGTCGTATCTCTATAGGTTCTGTTGATATGATATGAGATGGATCCGATCGATATCTTCTCAACATGGACACATGGAATACATTGTTAATCTTGTCTCACTCTGGTGGTAGAGCTAATTTGCAGGCCAAGAGACCTATGCGTTCAAGTACCTTGTATGGTCCTATGAACCTGGGACTAAACTTTTCCTTTTTTCTAAATCAAAAAATCCTTTTCCAAGGTGAGACTTTTAAGAATACTTTGTCACCAATTGTATACTCAATATCCCTTATTTTCAAATCTACATATGATTTCTGTCTATTAGCAGTAGCTTTCAGTCTATCTCTTATTACTCTCACTTTTTCCTCTATCTGTTGTACTAGATCTGGACCCACTACTTTATTTTCACTAAGCTCAGTCCAACATAGAGGCGTTCTACATTTCCTCCCATATAAGGCTTCATATGGTGCCATACCGATACTGACTTTGTGACTATTATTGTAGGCAAATTCTATCAATGGAAGATGTTTGTCCCAACTGCCTTCAAATTATATCACACAAATCCTCAACATATCTTCCAATATCTGTATGACCCTTTCTGATTGTCCATCTGTTTGTGGGTGGAAAGCTGTCTTGAAATTGAGTCGAGTACCCATGGCTTGATGCAAACTTTTCCAAAATTTTGAAGTGAACCTCGGGTCTTGATTTGAAATGATTGAAATTGGCACACCATGTAAATGGATTATCTCATTAATATAGATCTTTGCCAAATGGTTCCATCTTGATCAGTAGAAAATGAGCTGATTTAGTGAGCCAGTCCACCACTACCCATACTGAATCATGCCTTTTTTGTGTCAAAGGAAAACCAGAAACAAAATCCATTGTAACTCTTTCCCATTTCCACTCCGAAATTGAAATTGACTGCAATAATCCACTTGGTACTTGATGCTCAACCTTCACTTGCTGACAAGTTAAACATCTGGTATTATACTTTGTGATATCGCTTTTCATCCCTGGCCACTAGTAATATGCCTTCAAGTCATGATACATTTTGTTGTTTCCAGGGTGAATTGCATAAATAATATTGTGAGCCTCATTCAAAATCTCTTGTTTCAATTCTGGTATGTTTGGTACACATAACCTGCCTTTTTGCCTTAAACTCCCATATGATTCAAATTTAAATTCTGGTTTTTCACCCTTTTTCACCATTTTAAAGATTTTTTTTTTTAATTTCGTCCTGCTTCTGATTGTCCTTTACTTGCTGGATCAATGTGGGTTGAATCCGTAATTCTGCCAAAATAATATATAAAGAACTTATTATTTCATTTTTTTTATCTTGTTCACTTAATAAATTTAAGTTTTAACGTTTACTTACCAGATTTTTTCTACTCAGAGCATCAGCTACCACGTTGGCCTTACCCGGCTGATAATCAATGATACAATTATAGTCTTTGATTAATTCTAGCCATCGCCTCTATCTCAAATTGAGTTCCTTTTGTGAAGGAAAATATTTCAGACTTTTATGGTCTGTATAGATATAACATTGCTCGCCATACAATTAGTGTCGCCATATTTTCAATGCAAATACAATGGCTGCTAGTTCTAGATCATGTGTCGGATAATTTCTCTCATGAGGCTCTAGTTGTCTGGAAGCATAAGCAATCACTTTGCCTTCTTGCATTAGTACACAACCCAAACCATTAAGGGAAGCATCACTATACACCACATAATCTTTTCCCGCAGTAGGTTGTGTCAACACTAGTGCCTCTATTAACATTTTCTTCAACTTATCAGAAATAGTTTGGCACCGATCTGTCCACTCAAATCTGGTCTCCTTTCTAAGCAATTTTTTCAGTGGTGAGGCTATCATTGAAAATTCTTTCACAAATCTCCGATAATAACCAGCCAAACCAAGAAAACTTCTCACCTCTGTCACATTAGAAGACAGTTTCCAGTTGAGGATTGCCTCTACCTTACTGGTGTCAACTCTGATCCCATTGGCTGAGATAGTATGCCCTAGAAAGGCCACTTCATCTAACCAAAATGCATATTTTGACAACTTCGCATATAATTGATTCTCTCTCAAGGTATGGAAGACAATACGAAGATGTTGATTATGCTCATCTCTGCTTTTGGAGTACACCAAGATATCATTTATGAGCACCACCATGAACTGGTCCAAATAAGGCCTAAAAGTTCTATTCATTAGATCCATAAATGCTACTGGGGCATTCGTCAGGCCAAAAGGCATTACAAGAACTCGTAATGACCATATCGAGTCCTAAATGTTATTTTTGAAATGTCTGATTCTTTAATTCTCAATTTTGGAAAATACCTCTGCTCCTTTCAATTGATCAAACAAGTCATCTATTCTCGACAAGGGATATCTATTCTTAATTATCATCTTGTTCAACTGATGATAATCAATGCACAAATGAAAGGTGCCATCCTTCTTTTTCACAAATAGAACTGGAGAACCCCAAGGTGAGACACTAGGCCTGATAAACCCTTTCTCTAATAACTCTTGCAATTGCACTTTTAATTCTTTTAGTTCAACAGGTGCCATTCTATAGGGAGTGATCGATATCGGGGCTGTGTCTGGCAAAACATCAATGGAAAACTCTATCTCCCTGACAGATGGTAACCCTGGCAAGTCCTCAAGGAAGATATCTGGATATTCACATACTGTAGTAATCTCCCTGAATCTAGAGTCTTTTTCTTGGTATCTACAATATATGTCAAAAATGCTTCACATCCCTTTCTGATAAGCTTACTTACCTTCATCATAGAAATGACATTAATCAAGTATGGTCGGTTCTCACCTAAGACAATCACGTCATCCTGCCCAAAATTCTTAAAAGTCACTTTCCTATACTGGCAGTCCACCACTGCCTTATGTTGAGTTAACCAATCCATCCCCAAAATTGCATCAAACTCATGGAATGACAACTCTATTAGGTCAGCTAGGAATTCTACATTCTTAGCTTTGATTGGACTATTTTTATAGACTTGACTAACTTTCACTCCATGACCCAAGGGATTTGTCACTAAAATATCACAATCTAATTCATCTGCTACCATATTCCCTTGACTAGGTGGTGACATGCATAAATATGAATGTGTAGAACCCGGATCTATCACTGCAAATAAATCAGTATTATAAAGAGAAAATTTACCGATAATGACATCCGGGCCATCCTGCTCCTCATGAGCTCTCATGGCATATGCTCGGGCTGGGGCTCGACTACCTTCTGCTCTATTCACTGATTTTGATATACTTTGCCCAATCCTGCCGCTTCTACCTCGAGTGACATTCTGAACCTGCACTGATACTATGCCACCTGTACCTTTTCCTCTGAGGTAATCTTTCTGTTTGTGCTTAGTAGATCCACATCGTAAGCATGCTCCAGTAATCCATCAGCAATCACCTGCATGTGATCTTTCACAATGTTGACATGTGACAGATATGAATCTCCTGTTACTCGAAGCTGGTGCACTAGCTGTATACCCTTCTGGCCTCGACTGTTGGCTTTGCCTAGCTAAAAAAGGTTGGTCCAGAACCTCGTGACTGGAAAAACCTAGGCATTGTCCACCACCTTTTACCTGATGTCTGGGCCATGCTAATTGTCAATCTCCGTGGTGGCTCTTCTATCCTCTTTCTCTTTGATCTCTTTTCCACACTGATGGCTGAGGATACTAGTGTAGCAAAATCCTCAAGCTGAAGGGCAGTAAACATATTCCCAATATCATCATTAAGCCCATCCTCAAATCTACGACATCTCTCTGCCTCATCAGCAATGATTCCAGTTACATATTTACTCAGTCTAGTGAATTCCATCTCATATTTAGCCACTGACATGCTTCCTTGCTTCAAGTCTTGAAATTCCTTTTTTTTCATTCACATAAACTCTAGACACATATTTCTTGCTAAATTTTGCCTTGAAGAAGTTCCATAAAGGTGGTTTCAGTGTCTGGGGCTTCGATAAGATTGATTTCCACCAGTCATATGCATGATCTTTTAGAAGGGACACTGCATATTTGACCTTCTGTTCCTCTGGACACTTAAGTTCCTCAAACACCCTTTTTGTGGACTCCATCCAAAACTCTGAAGCTGTTGGGTCATCCTCCCTCATTCCCATAAAATCCATGGCCTCATATTTTCTCAGCTTATCAATTCGGGGTTTTGGCTGAGGTGGAGCTAGTTGTGGAATTGCTTGTACTATCCGTTGCAAAAAATTTGCTATCTGCTCCATAAGAGGCTCATGTCCTAAATGAGTCTGTCCCTCTGCTCTGGGTGGAGCTACTACACTCGGCCCAAAATCACTCACTGTTGGAGGTTGTCTAAGATTGGCTGAGTCTAAAAGACAGTTACTCAGTTCGTCTTTCGAGAAGTCTTGTTCCGATCCCGAATCCAAATCTACCTATAAACCAGATGAAAGGACCCAAGTCAGATAATTGCAGCATTTTATGCATATGCATGAGACACATATTCTATTTTACACCCACTGATTAAGAACCAATTATCCTGAGTTTTGATACCACTAAATGTAACACTCCATTACCCTACTAGTCGTTAATAGGATATGGAAGTGCTATTAAGCTCAACCGTCTTAAAACCAATGTTCAAATTATTGAAATTTTTTTTTTCAAGTTTATTATTAGCGAAATATTTATTGCTATATTTTTTCTTTCCATTTAAATATATAACTAATGATGGAAATATTTTGATTTAAAAGAACTTATTCAATTAAACCATAATATTTAGAAATATATTTACAAATAATACTAGGTATATAAAATTACAAAATTCATTCCTTATAAATCCTACATGCCACAAATTTACATCAAAAGAAATTCTTAAATTTAATTTTTACAATATAATTTTCAAAACATACAAAAAGAACTAGATTGCTGCAATTTGATCTTGGGGTTCCCTCTTCTTCGGTTGCCCTATCAGAATAGCTACTTCTATTTATCTGTGCGTGAAACACACATGCTAAGCTACTGCTTAATGGTACGTTTGACAACTATCCAATAATTACATAAATAATTCTAAAATAAAATTTCAGAAACTACAATTCATTTATTAAGCATGCCAAATATTCAATTAAAAATAAAACTATTTTCTTCATGTAAAAATATTTAATTAATCAATTATGACATTCCATTCATTAATCATGCTTGAAATTTTAACAATACAAGATATATAATTTGAACTATCAATTTAATAATTTACATTTTTTTTGTTATTTATTTGATAGCCCACGACATTTTAGACTGAAACTAAACACTGGATACAAGGTTTCTGTTTTTCGGTAGTATACTCGGTGCCTACATAATTATTTTATAACTCGGCATTTAACTCCTACATTTGCAATAACAACTCAACACCTTTTTGGTGCCTACATAAATTCAAACTCAGTACTATTTCTTAGTGCCTACATAATTTCAATTGAGCACTATTTTTTAGTGCATACTTAAATTAAATCTCAACACTATTATTTTTAGTGCCTACATTTTTACCCTTTTATTGACATGCCAACTTATCTTAATTTCTAGTTCTCGGCTAGATATTATAGGGTTTAATTATATTTGTTACCTTTATTATTATTTACATAATTTATGTTGGTAACACTAATATAAATTCCATATAAATACAATAATTCCCATAAAATATTTTACAACATCATAGTTGTTCATTTAATCATTATAACTATAATAAAATCAATTAATATATTTTATATCCCAAAATTTCACAATCAACACATATTTACAAGCTATCCTATTCTAGACAGTATTTCTGCCTTATGTTGCCCTGTATTTTTTGTCCAATGTTAGATAGAAATTGGACAATGTTAACCTTGAAGGGTATTTCCGTCATTTTGATGATAACAAATAATATAGCAATATTGTATTTAACATACTGGTCTTTGTAAGTATATTATACAGGACATGAATTAAAATAGCAAGAATGGAGAATTGGAAGAATAATCCTTGAGAAACAAAAATCAAGTAGTAGCATGTTCACTGCCATGACTCTAGGAGTCACTCCTGTGAAGAAAGCTAACCGTTACCAAAACCAACATTTGAAGTTCACGGCCATAAAGGAAAAACAAACCGTGAAGTAAGCATTTCAGTCACCCCCGTGAATAAATGTGTCACCCCCGTGAAGCTTCATGCAATTTCATCCAGAGAGCTTCACGACCAGAGTCACCACTTGTCTCACGGCTGGGAAGATTGTCACCCCCGTGAATAGAGGTGTCACCCCCGTGAAGCTTCATGCAATTTCATCCAGAAAGCTTCACGACCAGAGTCACCACTTGGGTCACGGCTTGGGAAGAACTGTCACCCCCGTGACAAGCATAGTCACGCCCGTGAACAATGAAAGAGAAAAATGTCAGGCACAATTTTTTGGTTGGTACAACGGCTAGTTTCTTATTTAATGCACCCCAACGGCTATATTCAGCCATGGGAGTATAAATGGAAGTCATTTATGCATTAAGGAACAAGAGAATGATAAGAAAAACAAAAGAATAGCATATACTTCGAATTTAATTCTTATTACAAGCTATTTGTACTTTGATACTTTGAGAACAAATCTATTCTCTGTAAAAATATTTTTGCTCCTCATATTTGAGCAATAAAGATTTATAAGTGGTTCTCTCTGTAATCTTTACTCAAGTGAGCTTTGGGTAATTCAGGGTTAAGAGTAGAACACTTGTAAGGGTTAGTTGTGTGAACCTCCAAAACACAAATTAAAAGGTTATTTGTGTGAGCCTGTAAAACACAAAGAGTAGGTTGTTTGTGTCAGCCTGTAAAACGCAAAGAGTAGGTTGTTTGTGTGAGCCTGTAAAACACAAGGAATTGGTTATTGTGTGAGCCATTAAAATACAAGGGATTTCTGGGTTAGGTGTGAGCCATTGTGAGAAACACCATAGTTGGGAGTGAGCTTGTAAAACTCCATTGTAACACTTAGTGTGTTAGTGAAACTCCCAATTGCGATTGAGGAGAGGAGTAGGGTTTGTTAACACCCGAACCTCTATAAATCTGTGTGTCAAATTTTCTCTATCTTTCCTCAAATTAATCGTTTATTTCTGCACCTTAAAGTTTAATTTTTAAAACTCCAATTTAACCCCCCTTCTTGGCTTGATATCTGGGCAACAATTGGTATTAGAGCTTTGTCTAGCATCAAAGCCTAAAAAGCGCTAGTAAAGATCAAGATATGGCCAGTGAAGAATTCCAAAGTCTCAAGCCTTACTTCGATGGAGCAAATTATGCTCATTGGAAGTTTCAGATGGAGACATATTTGGATAATGAAGGAATTGAAGTTTGGGATAGTATTCGAAAAGAATGGACACCACCAACTAGAAGAGGAGTTAATGGTGAAGAATAAATCATGTCAAGAGATGATTGGACAGAGCCTCAAAGAAGAGCAAATTTCAAAAATAAGAAGGCAATGACAATTCTCTTAAGCTCATTATCTGTTGAAGAATGTGGCAGGATACAACACTGTTCAACTGCATATAGCATGTGGAAAACATTAGAAAACTATCGTGAAGGCCATAAAGCCATATGGGATGACGAAAGCTCTTCAAGTAAAAAAGATTACAGTGAAAGCGAAAAGGTCAACCTATGCTTCATGGCTATAGAGGATCACGTCTCGGATAAAGTAAGATCACTACACTCATACTCTTTCAATAATGATAGTAGTGATAATGATAGTAATAATGATAGTGATGATGATGATGATGAGCAAAGCCTAATGGAAGAATTAAATATAGAATTAGAGAAATATAGAAGTAAATTTAGTACTTATAGAAATAACATCTCTAATTTAAAAAATAAGATAGATGGTTTAGAAAAGGAAAACATAAAACTTAAATCATCTAATGAATCTCTCCAAAAGTCATTAGATGAATACTCATCAAGAACCTCAACAGCTTCCTTGCTAAAAGAAAATAATATTTTGAAAAATGAAGTTGAGGAACTTAGAAATTCCATTTCTAAATTTCACAAGGGTAAAGAGAGCTTAGATACTCTCATTGTGTCTCAAAGACCACCTTTAGTTAGACATGGTATAGGATTTAAGGACACATCATCATCTTCTAACAAAACTGTATTTGTTAAGTCTAGAGAACCTAACATCACCACAACTGTTAAGAAAGCACCAAGAAATAAGAATGTTAAACCTTCTACATAGAGAAAGAATAATCATGCCTTTATATATAGGAAGAATGTATCTAGAAAAGTGCAAATTAATCATGATTGTGCATTCCATTGTTCTCAAAATCAGTCTAATCAAATTATGGCATTAAAATACATGTAATTACTGTATAAAAATGGGTCATATAAATAAACATTGCTGGATAAGGAAGACTCATTGGGAACCTTCATGTGCTAACCCCCAAGGACCCAAACTCATTTGGGTACCTAAATATCATACTTGATTTGTAATTCTATAGGTATGCCTCAAGTCCACAATAAACAAAAATGCGTGGCTAGTAGACAGTGGATGCTCAAGGCATATGACAGGAGACAAAGAACTCTTCAATGAAATCAAAAGTATTGATGGAGGTAAAGTTACCTTTGGAAACAATGCAAAGGGTAAGGTAATTGGCATTGGTTATATTGGTGTTAATGGTACTACTTTTATTAAGGATGTTTTACTTGTTGATGGCTTGAAACATAACTTGTTGAGTGTAAGCCAATTATGTGATAAAGGAAACAAAGTAATCTTCACTTCAAATGAATGTCTTGTAATCTCTATTGATGGTCAAGAAATATTTAAGGGAAATAGAGATATCAATACGTACATAAAAACTTACATGAACTATCTAACCATTCCTCTAAGTGTCTTGTGACTACTAGTGATGAATCTTGGCTGTGGCATAGAAGACTTGGTCATGCTAACATGGACTTAATACAAAGTCTTAGCACAGGAGAGCTAGCAAAAGGATTACCAATAGTTAAATATGAAAAAGGCAAGACATGTGACCCTTTTCAAAGAGGAAAGCAACACAAGTCATCTTTCAAAGCTCAAAACATAGTAAGTACTTTGAAACCTCTTCAACTCCTGCATTTAGACTTGTTTGGACCTACTAGAATTGCTAGCTTAGGAGGAAAACATTATGCATTTGTCATCGTAGATGATTACTCTAGATTTACTTGGATAATTTTCTTAGCTCAAAAGAGTGATGCTTTTGAAAATTTCAAAAACTTTGCTAAAAGAGTTCAAAATGAAAAAGGGTACTGCATTTCAAAAATAAGAAGTGATCATGGGAAAGAATTTGAAAATGAAAACTTTGAAAGCTTTTGTCTTGAACATGGCATTTCACATAATTTCTCATCTCCTAGGACACCTCAACAAAATGGGGTAGTTGGAAGGAAAAATCGAACATTAATTGAAATGGCTAGAACAATGCTTAATGAATATGAATTACCAACTTATTTTTGGGCAGAAGCCACAAACACTGCATGTTATATTTCAAATCGAGTTTTCAAAAGACCTCTTTTAAACAAAACCTCATTTGAGCTATGGAATGGAAGAAAGCCCTTGGTATCATACTTTAGAGTATTTGGATGCAAGTGTTTTATATTGAACACCAAGGACAATCTTGGAAAATTTGCCTCTAAGTCTGATGAAGGTATCTTTTTAGGATACTCTACAACCAGCAAAGCATATAGAGTATTTAATAAAAGATCATTAACGGTTGAAGAATCCATGCATATTGTTTTTAATGAATCTAGTAGACTTGATCTTGTGAAAGGTAGTGGTCTTGATGATGTTGTAGATAATATGGAAAAACTTGTCATTGAAAATGGAAAAGAAGAAAACGGTCAAGAAAATTTACTACCTCAAAATCAAGAACAAATGGAGCAAGAACTTCCAAAAGAATGGAGAATGACGAAAGATCATCCAAAAGAGCAAATAATTGGTGATCTATCAAGGGGAGTAAGTACTAGATCTCATTTCAAGCATTTAGTCACTAACATTGCTTTTATTTCACAAATTGAGCCTAAAAACATTGATGAGGCTCTTAATGATGAAAGTTGGGTAATTGCCATGCAAGAGGAACTCAACCAATTTGAGAAAAATTTGGTATGGAAGGATGAAAAAATGCCAAGACTCCTATAAGCACATCAACAAAATTGGACAAAGATGAAAAGGGTAAGAGCATTAATGAAAAGCTTTATAGAGGTATGATCGGATCACTTTTATATCTCACTGCTTCTAGACCCGATATTATGTATAGTGTTTGCTTATGTGCACGATTTCAATCATGTCCTAAAGAATCTCATCTAAATGCTGTAAAAAGGATTTTAAGATATTTACATGGAACATTGCATCTAGGTTTATGATATCCTAGGAATTCATCTTTTTATATTATAGGATATTCAGATGCAGATTATGCTGGTAGTCTTTTGGATAGAAAAAGTACTTCAGGTACTTGTCACTTCATTGGAGAATGTTTGGTTTCTTGGTTTAGCAAGAAACAAGTTTCAGTTGCTCTCTCAACTGCTGAAGCTGAATATGTAGCAGTTGGATGTTGTTGTACACAAATTCTTTGGATGAAACAACAACTTAAGGACTATGGTCATGAGATGAACCATATACCTATAAAATGTGACAACACTAGTGCTATAAATCTTTCAAAGAATCCTATTCAGCACTCTAGAAGTAAACATATTGACATTAGACACCACTTTATTAGAGATCATGTTCAATATGGAGATGTTGAATTAGAATTTGTATGCCCAGAAAATCAATTAGCAGATATTTTCACTAAGTCTCTAAATGAGGAAAGATTTAATTTCATTAGAAGAGAACTAGGTATGATTGATGGATTAACTTTGTGATTGCAAGAATATGAAATCTTAATTGTTGATCTTAAATCATATCACAAGTTATAAGATAGAAATTTTGATGAGAATTCATGTTTTATGAAGTAGAATCTTTGTTGAAATGATTTAGTCTTGTTGTAGAACTTAATTTCAATTTGATGAAAATTATAGGGGAGTCACGCCCGTGACTTAAGTGGCCCAAAGAGGCACTGTCGTTCACGACTTTGGTTCACGACATGATTCACGGCTTCAAGTGGTGAAACTTAGTTTCACGGCTTGAGTCACGCCCGTGACAATTTTTCACTCCCGTGAAGCATTACACCCCAAAGACTCACAGAAGCTTTCACGCCTTGTGTCACGGCTTGCTTCACTGGCATAAGTAGTGAAATTCAACAGTTCACGCTCATGACGTTATATTCACCCCCGTGATCTATGATCATTCACACCCGTGATGTTCATCGATCACGCCCGTGAAATTATTCACGCCTTCATTCGAGTGGAACACTACTTGAGCAAACCGTGAACACGACTATTCACGCCCGTGAAACCATAAGTCACGCCCGTGAATGTATCGAATATATAAGAAAATAGCCGGTTACAACCTTCATTTCAACTCTCCTTCTCCCAAAACCGCTCTCATTTACTCTCATTCATTGAGACATTGAAGATTCCGACCCCAAAGACTTGAAATTTCACTATAAATACCACCAAAAGTTCGAATCTTCAGCAGAAATCATACATTTCTAGGGTTTTTCATCAAATTTTTTGTCAAAAATTTTCTTCAACTCCATCAACAACTAATTTCTTCAAATATGGAGTCTGCTTCTTCTAAGGGAAAGAGAAAGAAGTCCCATGCACCTAAGAGGTATTCAGATTACCTCATGAACATCATTCCAGAAAGTTGCCATCCTTGGTATGCAACTTTGAAGAAGAGACCTATCTTATCATCAAGGTCCTTCGAATGGCAGGCAGTCCGTAGTCTCGGGCTTGAGATGGCTATGACAGAGCAACTTCAAGCTTGTCATCTCAAAGAATTTATTGAAATTGATCAGCCGACTCTGAGGGAGCCAACGCTGGAATTTCTCAGCACCTTGCAGGTTTCACCTATTGGAGTGGTGAAATTCAAACTCTGCAATAATCCTATCACCCTCAGCGCCATCGCATTTGGAGAATTGTTCAATCTACCATCTGATGGCATTCTAAATGAGACTGAGGTAGAATTTTTTGCTCCTCCAGCCTGGACACATTTCGGCACCGGTTGCAGCTGGGATGTCAAAAAGACAAAGAGCACTCATCTCGTGGCCCCAGTACACAGGTATTTGCATAGGTTCCTAACCTATAGAATTTTTGCTTGGGGAGAAAGTAATGGAACAATCAGAAAGTCAGAGCTCTTCCTCCTTGAGATGGCTCGCAGGGGAGTCAAAGTGGCACTTTCCAGATGGTTTGCAAACCATTTTCTCTCCATTGCCACCAAGCCCACAGGAGTTATTTTGATTGGGGCATATGTCACCCATATTGCAGTGAAGCTCAATTATTTGAAGCTGGATAACCATCACTTCAACATCATTCCTTCACATCCTCGAGATAGGCTGGATGTCGAGTCATTCATCAAGATGGGAGCGGCTGTCAGAATCGTTTTTCAGAACGATATCTTCTACCGCTTCACTAATACTGCTGGAGAGATTATCTGGGAAGATAATGACACGGAGGATTTTAAAGCAGGCCTCCAGGGAGTCCAGCAGAAAAAGAGGGCTCTGATTGAGGAAGCACCTCCAACAGTCGAGCAGGACATTGGACAGTCCTCAGCTTCCACACCATCCTTAGCGCAGCAGGTGGTCGACCTATTGGCGCCATGTTTTGAGCAGCTGCAGACTTCCATGAATGAGAGGTTGGAGAACCTCAAGGACTTCATGGACTCTCGGATGGATAGCCTTGAGGCTGAAGTAGCTAGGCTTCGTGATAGAATATCTGGCTAGGAGATAGGCTAGAGTGTAGCCTAAATTTGATCATTTTTAGCTTGTTTGTCATTTTTATGTTTTGTTGTGTAGGAAATTTTAATTTTCCTTTCTTAGTTTGTATCCTTTCCTTTATGATATATATATTTGCCTTTGTTCGCTTCAATCTTCGTATCCTTTTTTGATTGATGACAAAAGGGGAAGAAAACTAGCAATATATGATAGGGGAGAAATGGTATAGGAATTGGTGAATCAAAAAGTGGATTGACTTTGAATTGGTTTAAAAATCTTGATTCAACATTTCATATGCAAAGTATATAATTGGAAAATTAAGTTTTTATATATCTTAGATATACCCTAAGTATACTTTGCATATACCTTAAAGCAAGTTACAAATAAAAACATGCCATGATATACCTTAAATATACCTTACATATACTTTATGTCTTGAAAAGGAATTATGGTATGTATTGGATATACTTCTCATATAACTTGCATATACTTAAAATCTAGTTTGATTCTACATCATTATTTACTATTCTTGCACATTATAATTTTTTTTATCCTAAGTATACTTTGAGGGGGAGACTTCTCAAAATCACATATTGCTATATTATTTGTCACCAGCAAAAAGGGGGAGATTGTTAACCTTGAGGGGTATTTCCGTCATTTTGATGATAACAAATAATATAGCAATATTGTATTTAACATACTTGTTTTTGTAAGTATATTATACAGGACATGAATTAAAATAGCAAGAATGAAGAATTGGAAGAATAATCCATGAGAAACAAAAATCAAGTAGTAGCATGTTTACTGCCATGACTCTAGGAGTCACTCCCGTGAAGAAAGCTAACCGTTACCAAAACCAACATTTGAATTTCACGGCCATGAAGGAAAAACAAACCGTGAAGTAAGCATTTCAGTCACCCCCGTGAAGCTTCATGCAATTTCATCCAGAGAGCTTCACGACCAGAATCACCACTTGGCTCACGGCTTGGAAGATTGTCACCCCCGTGAATAGAGGTGTCACTCCCGTGAAGCTTTATGCAATTTCATTCAGAAAGCTTCACAAACAGAGTCACCACTTGGGTCATGGCTTGGGAAGAACTGTCACCCCCGTGATAAGCATAGTCACGCCCGTGAACAATGAAAGAGAAAAATGTCAGGCGCGATTTTTTGGTTGGTACAACGGCTAGTTTCTTATTTAATGCACCCCAACGGCTATATTCAGCCATGGGAGTATAAATGGAAGTCATTTATGCATTAAGGAACAAGAGAATGATAAGAAAAACAAAAGAATAGCATATACTTCGAATTTAATTCTTATTACAAGCTATTTGTACTTTAATACTTTGAGAACAAATCTATTCTCTGTAAAAATATTTTTGCTCCTCATATTTGAGCAATAAAGATTTATAAGTGGTTCTATCTGTAATCTTTACTCAAGTGAGCTTTGGGTAATTCAGGGTTAAGAGTAGAACACTTGTAAGGGTTAGTTGTGTGAACCTCCAAAACACAAATTAAAAGGTTATTTGTGTGAGCCTGTAAAACACAAAGAGTAGGTTGTTTGTGTCAGCCTGTAAAACACAAAGAGTATGTTGTTTGTGTGAGCCTGTAAAACACAAGGAATTGGTTATTGTGTGAGCCATTAAAACACAAGGGATTTCTGGGTTAGGTGTGAGCCATTGTGAGAAACACCATAGTTGGGAGTGAGCTTGTAAAACTCCATTGTAACACTTAGTGTGTTAGTGAAACTCCCAATTGCGATTGAGGAGAGGAGTAGGGTTTGTTAACACCCGAACCTCTATAAATCTGTGTGTCAAATTTTCTCTATCCCTCCTAAAATTAAATGTTTATTTCCGCACCTTAAAGTTTAATTTTTAAAACTGCAATTCAACCCCCCTTCTTGGCTTAATATCTGGGCAACAGACAAGTAATCAACTAACAAAATGTAGGTACATGTCTTATCTTTAATTTCCAACTAGAATCATATTAAAACGAATTTTTTTAGCAAAATTTATGAATTTTGTTCTAAACTACGTTCACTGCAATCTGCCTAGTATTTTACTGGACATATTTCTACCTTATATTTCTCTATCTTTTTCATCCATTTTTAAATGGAATTTGGACTAGTGATCACCTAACAAAATGTAGGTACATGTATTATCTTTAATTTACAACTAGAATGACATTAAAATTTTTTTTTTGCTAAAGTTATGAATTTCTTCTAACCTATGTTCACTACAATCTGCCCAGTATTTTTCTGGACAGATTTCTGGTTAAAACTTTGAATCCATTTTTTTACCTAATTCCAGGCCTATTCAAGTCTAAGAGTCTGAATGAAAGTTGTAACCCTATGTCTTAAATTTCCAACCTAATAATAATTCTCAAAAATCATTTACAGAACTCAAGTTATGACCAGAAAACTAGACACTGTTCATAAGATGAATTTTCCAGCATATCAATTAATTCATACAATTTCCATGTTCATGCATCAACTTCATATTCTGGTTTTTATTTTCACATTCATGACATCATTTAATCACCAATTCATTATTCAATCAAATATCCAGAATTTCATACACATCGCAAAATTAAAATCAATATTTTTCTATATTGAATTTTTGCCAAATGTACATACCTTACAATTCTACTTCTCTTCACTTCTCCCTTCCTCCTAGCTTGGTTTCTCCTTGCCCTTACCTCCTCTTTGATTTTGGTTCAAGGGTTGTTCACCTTCTTGGCCTAACAACAATTTTTTTGTACTAATCAAGCACTAATCACACTAATCCACCCTTAATCACCATTAACATATTAATAACCCTAAATTACTAACTTTAAGGGCAACTAACCCCAAAATCAAAGAAAAGAGAAGAAGAAAGGTGAGAAGATGGAAAATCTAAACTCACCTTTGATGATCTTCAAAATGATCAAAGTCTTCTTTCTTTCTCTTTTTCTCTTCTTTTCTTCCTTCCTTTTCCTTAGTTTAGCTCACTTTACTTCACTTCCTTGATGATGTTGCCTTAATCCCATTTTTTTCCATCTAATCTTAGCTTGATTTGAAGAAAGAAAAAAGAAGAACTTGGGGGAGAAGAGGGTCACGGCTACAAGAGAGAAAAAGGGAGAGAAATGAGTTTGATTAAGATTAGGAAGAAGAAGAATGGCCAAAAAAATGAAAGTTTGACTTTTTATAGTTGGATTAGGTGGGTGGTTAAGATTAATTACTAATCTTGCTTCCCATTAGTCCATTAATTTAAATCGCTCTTACTTTATTTTAATCAAAAGAATATTCCTTTCCTTAGAGAGAGAATATTCCATTTTTATGTCTTCTTAAAATATCTGTGCCAAAAACACTGCAATTTCCAATTTCGTTCAGCGAAAAATTATTTTTTTCCCAATTTTACTTCCCAACTTCAAAATTCTAAATTAATAATATCCAAAATATTTTTCATATATTTTATTATCATTTTAATTTTTTTATTTCATGTCCAAATTTAAACTCAGATCGGTTCGTCGCACCGAATTTTGGTCAACCACGATCGTGGCCTAAATTATCGGACATTACAGTTCATCCATATTTTATGAAAAACCAAACTCTTTGATTGTCTCATCAAATTGGATGTTCCAACTCCTAGATGCTTACTTCAATCCATAAATGGATATTTGCAATTTGCATACCTTTTTGCCATCATTTGATGTGACACCCTCAGGTTGTGTCATGTACACATCTTTAGTCAGATTTCCATTAAGGAAAGTTGTTTTCACATCCATTTGCCAAATATCATAGTCATAATGAGTAGCAATGGCTAGGAGTATCATGATGGATTTAAGAATAGCAACTGAAGAAAAAGTTTCATCATAGTTAACACTTTGTTTTTTATGACATTATATAGCTACCAGCCTAGCTTTATAGGTAACTATATTACCTTTCATATCAGTCTTCTTTTTAAAGACCCATTGGCACCTAATGGGTTTAATCGCTTCAGGTGCGTCAACCAAAGTCCACACTTAGTTTTCATACATGGAATCCATCTCTGACTGCATGGCTTTTAGCCATATGTCATATTCTAAAATATTTGAAACTTCTTCATAGGAAGGAGGTTTATCATCCTCTAGGAGCAATACATTATTATGTTTACTTATGAGAAATCCATATCTCTCAAGAACAATGTATATCCTACTTGATCTATGAAGTTCTTGTGTTTCAGAAGATGTAGTTGTTACTTCATCTGTATAAGTAATATATTCGGGTTCAGTTAGTTGATTTGCATATGTTTGAGCATTTTGAACTTCATCATATTCAATTTTGCTCCGACTATCTTATTTTAGAAGAAACTCTGTCTCTAAGAATACAACATGCTTTGAAACAAACACCTTTTGTTCTAAAGGGTGGTAAAATTGATATCCAAATGATTCTTTTGGATATCCCACAAACAGACACTTATCAGACTTAGCTTCTAGCTTGTCTAATATTGTCCTCTTCACATAAGCAGGACAACTCCATACTTTCATATGTGAGAGAATAGGGCTTTTATTATTCCATATATCATATGGAGCAACATCAACTGGCTTAGAAGGGACTCTATTTAGTATATAAACAAAAGTCTCTAATGCATGACCCTAAAAAGACTTAGGTAGCTCTGCAAAGCTCATCATTGACCTCACCATATCTAACAAGGTTTGGTTTATCCTTTTAGCCACACCATTATATTATGACGTGTAAGGTGGAGTCCATTGAGATAACATCCCATTATCTCTCAGATAACCTTGAAACTTTTGACTTAAGTATTCACCACCTCGATCAGATCTAAGTCTTTTAATATTTTTGCCAAGTTGTTTCTCTACTTCATTTCTAAATTCTTTGACTTTTCAAAAGCTTCATATTTATATCTCATAAGATATAAGTACTCAAATCATGAATAATCATCAATAAAGGTAATAAAGTAGATAAACCCACCTCTGGCATACACTGATATTGGTCCATATACATCTATATGTATAAGGTCTAATAGCTCAGTGGCACGTTCACCCTTTCCACTAAAGGATGATTTTTTCATCTTTCCTAATAAACAAGATTAATATGTGTCATGTGATTCACAATCAAATGACCTTAAGTCACCATTCTCGTGTAATTTAGTCATGTGCCTCTCATTTATATGGAAAAGACGACAATACCATAAATATGATGGTTTTAAATTATCTAATTTTTGTCTTTTAATATTGATATTGAGGATTGAATTAGACATATCAAGAATGTAAATCCCATTACATAACATGCTAGTTCCAAAAAAATATCATTCAACTATATAGAGCAACTATTGCCATTAATAGTCAAATGAAAACCTTTTCTATTTAAACAATAAACATAAATAATATTCTTTGTTAAAACTAGAACATAATAACAATTGTCTAATTCTAAAACAAGCCCACTAGGGAGTGTCAATACATAAGTTCCTATAGCTAATGCAACAACTCTTGCTGTAACATCCACAAAGTAGGGTCTGGAATTTACATGTTAAATAAGGTACATTAAGGGTATATGGGAAATATATGTGAGGCTATGGGTATTAGAAACCATAAATAAACAAAATAAAAAGTGAAGTTTACATCATTCACGTCCGTGATAAAGTTGATCATGACCGTGAGTATCGTGAATTTTAGTTTTGGAAGTTGAGAATCTTCACAACCGTGATGCAAATGTTCATGCCCGTGACAATAGTATTCATGCCCATGAAGACCTGCAGGTTTAAATATGACAACATCGTGTTTTTGGAAGAAACTCACGTAAAATAACTCCTAACCCTAACCACCACCATCAGAAGCATCAGAAGCAGATCCCCCTCTTTCTCTTTTCAACTCTGATTGATTAGACCTGAAATAACCGTCCAAAAACAAGTTTGAAATAGATATAAACAAGAAATTTGGTATAAAAATTGAGGTGTGTGACAAGGAGCTTTGGATCACACTTTGAAACATAGATAACTGAGATTTTATTGTTGAAATAGAAGTCAGAGGAGTTGTTTTCGTTAAACTTTGATAGTTTCATTTTGGATTAATGGGAGAGTTAGGTTTATAAGCTTTAAATCAATTAAAAGTTAAGACTTTGGTTAGTTTATGGCATAATTAGATGAAAATCAGAATTTGTATATTAATATTGCCTCTGATTTTGTGTTAGGGGCTAAAACAGAAGGTGGAAAAGTCCACTAGAGGTAGTAGACGCAAGATTGTCAAGTATTAGGGCTCCAATATTAAGGTTTATGCATATAAATATTTTTATTCGATTTTATTGTGCTTGTGATATGAAATACTATTGTGGTATATTAAATGACAATTCAAGTTGATATTTTAGTTGATGTTAATGGTATAAAAGGATGGTAATATTCTGAAATGCATGTTGAGCTTGATATGAGGGAAGATGAATATGGAATGTTGTTATATGTTGATAATTAAGGAATTAACCTTAAAATAAATAGTTAATTATGATTAAATGGATATTTTTGGTTGTGTTGAAATGTTGAAATTATGTAAAGTGTTGATAGGTGTGGCTAACATTGGTTAGCTTTATATCCTATGCATATTATGTGTGAAATTGAGTGAAATTAGTGCTGAAATATTGTTTCTGTGTAATGGATCATGCCTGTGAAGCCAAGCTTCACTCCCATTAAAGTATGAATTTCACGCCCATGAATAAAGGTTCATGCTTATGAAAATTCAAGAGCCAGTCACAGCTAGACAAACCGTGACAAGAGGTTTCACACCTGTGAATATACCATTCATGCCCGTGAATACCTTGTATCCAGAAAATAATAAATGGATTCATATGATGAGATTACTTGGGTATGACATGCATACACCTTTGATATGATTAAGTGAGATTGTATAAAATATAATAACTTGAATAAGGAACTTGATTATGCACATGGTGCTCTATATCACAACATGTTATGTGATGATCCTGTGAAATTATGGAAATAGATGTAATTGATATTGATAACCTGAATATGAATAAGAATGCCCATTCTCTATCCTGGAACTACTTAGGATAAGTGGCATGCCATTGAAGGGGTTACGGTACCGTAAAAATAATTATGCATGCAGTTATTATATTTGCTCATCAGGGTGGCTTAAGCTCATGTTAGAGCACTCCTGATTTGAGAAGCTTAGTGGTAGCATATCTGGATTAGGGAAAAAATGGCTTAAGCTCATGTTAGAGAGCCCTTATACCTATATGCATGCAATATTTTCTCATCAAGGTGCTTTAAGCTTGTGTCAGAGCACTCTTGATTTGAGAAGCTCAGTGATAGCAATACAAATAGATGCAGTAGTGAACAGGGTGGCTTAAGATCATGTTAGAGTGCTCCTATTTCATAACCTACATCCGAGTAGTCCATGTTTAGAGTATTGAGCTATGAAACCAAAAACCATTAATGCAGAAAGTTGATCACAATTTATAGAGATCAGTAAATTTGAATACATGAATCAGTAAATTTGATTACATGATAATATATGGATAAGTTAAATGTTGTGTAATGTTATTCTGATAATGAACTCAATTATGTATATTGACGCAGATTAATATGTTTAAGCTATCTTATGGATATTCCATGTTGATAATATGGCCAAGCATACATGTATGTTACTAAACATGAATGATATAGTAATGTGTGAATGCATACTAAAATTTAAATGTTTATATGTACCACTAAGCTTTCAATAGCTTAGTGTGGGTTTTTCTTGCACGCTGGTTTAAAGCTGTAGACTGTGGTTGATAAAAAGAGAAGATAAAGCTAGTTAAAGCAGTTAGAGTTGACCCGAGTTGGGTTTGTTATTTTATTCATACATTTTATTTATTTTTCCGCATATCATGAGATAAAGACAATAAATTCATGTTTTAATAAAGACATGTATTTGGTATAAGTTTGAATTAGCACAAATTTTGTAATAAAGGATTTTTATGCCTAAGTTATTATTGTTATGATTATGGTTGTGATCTAGATTTATGAGGAATGTTTGTGTATATATATGAGAATGATTCAGGAGTAAAACTATTAATATGGAAATATGTTGAAAATTTTTAATTCAAACAAGTAGATTTAGTTCTAGTCGTGTGGCATTTGTCTGTACAACTGATTTTGCCCTATCTGTGCAGAGGGTGCTACATTTGGTTGCATCAGAGCTTAGGTTTAGGCGGTTCTAGACCTAAGTGGATTATGGGGTTATCATGCATGCATACATGTGTCTCGTCTGACTCTGACTTTGGCTACTTCTCTGTCAATTTGTAGGACTAGAATGAGATGACATTTGAATGGAATGACATGACAAATAGCCAAATATCTCCTTATAATGGGGCACAATACTAGCCCAATGCAGCTAGAATTCAGGGTCCAGGTGTAGAAAAAATCCCTAATCCATGGGCTCCTGAATAAGCTAACCTAGACCAGATTCCCTTGTTGCAGTAGATGGCAGGTCTACTACAATAGATAGTTAAAGCAGTGCTACCCGCACCAACACCAACACCAACACCAACACCAACACCAACACCAACTCATTCACTTCCACCACCGAGGCCGAGGGTACAACTGGACAAGCTCCATAAATTTTGAGCTACTGATTTTCTGGGAACAAAGGATGATGACCTTACTATTATTGAATACTGGCTTGAAAAGATAGAAAGGTTATGTGATGAATTTGATGTGCCCACTGATTAGAAGGCCAAGTATGTTGTCTCTTTATTATAGAAGGATTCCTATGACTAGTGGAAGATAGTTCTATTGAAACTAGATGTTCCACAGCTTATGACTTGGGAGTTCTTCATAGCTAAATTTAAGGAACAATATTTTCCTCGAATTTATGTGGATGAGAAAAAGAGAGAGTTTTTGAGCCTCAGGCAGGGGAAGATGACAGTGATTGAGTACTAGAGAGAGTTTACTCGAGTGAGTAAATATGCCTCTGAGATGATCACCAGTGAGAGAGACAAGTGTAGAAGGTTTGAGCATGGCCTCAATGCAGATATAGGAAATTTTATCACTGCACTTCAGCATGACAACTTCACCAAGCTGATCTCAGCCATGGTTAGTGTGGAATAGAGGAAGAGAAAGAGAGCTAAGGAAGATGCTACATAGATAGTGACTTAAGTGGCCTAGCCTTCAATCAATAAGGGTTGATTCCACCCACAATCTCATGGTAGGAGTTAGGGATATAACAGAGGTTATTCTCAAAGAGGTTCATACAGGAGGGGCAACCTTCTAGAGCATGGATTGGCTAGCACAACATAATGCAGTGGTAGATTGCAAGGAAAAATTAGTAATATTGAAATATGCAGAACATAGGGATGTTAAAGTGGAATGTGAGTTGTTTCCACAACTTCCACGAGTTATTTCAATGATGAAAGTAGAGAAAATGATGAGGAAGGGATGTGAAGCTGATTTGGCTTATATTGTTAATACCAGAAAGGGAGGTTCGGAACTTGAGGATATCCCTACAGTAAATGAGTTTCTAGATGTATTCCCTAAAGATATATCAGGATTACCATCTATCAGAGAGGTTGAGTTCTCTATAGAGCTCACTCAAGGATCAACACCCATATCAGTAGCTCTATACAGAATGACACCATCTGAGTTGAAAGAGCTTAAGGTTCAACTATAAAAGCTGTTAGAGAAGGGTTATATCAAGTCGAATGTATCTCCATAGGGTGCACTAGTGTTATTTGTGAAAAAGAAAGATGGGTCTATGAGGTTATGCATATACTATTGACAACTGAATAAGGTGACAGTCAAGAAAATATATTTGTTACCACATATTGATGACCTATTTGATCAGTTAAAAGGGGCAAGCATGTTTTCAAAAATTGATTTGAGATCAGGATATCACCAGTTGAGAGTTAGGGTAGAAGATGTAGCCAAAACGATGTTCATAACTAGATACAAGCATTATGAATTTGTGGTTATGCCTTTTGGGTTAACCAATGCCCTAATAGTCTTTATGGACTTAATGAATAAGGTGTTCAGACCCTACTTAGACCAGTGTGTAGTAGTATTTATTAATGATATTCTGGTGTATTCTAAGACGCCTAAGGAGCATGGTTAGCACTTGAAAATAGTGTTACAGACATTTAAAAAGCAAAAATTGTATGGCAAGTTCTCAAAATGTGAATTTTGGCTGGATGAGGTAGCTTTTCTAGGACATATTGTGTCGTCAGATGGTATTTGAGTTGATCCTAGTAAGGTAGAGGCTATTATGAGTTCGAAGCCTCCTCACAATGTGATAGAGATCAGAAGTTTCCTTGGGTTAGCTAGTTATTACATGAGGTTTGTTAAAGGATTCTTTATGGTTGCTTCTCTTTTAACCAAACTCCTAAGAAAGGATGTGAAATATGAGTGGAATGAGAAATGCCAGTAGAGTTTTGATAGTTTAAAGAAGATGTTAACAGAGGCTCCGATTTTAACACAGCCAGTTCCTGATAAGGAATATGTGATCTATAGTGATGCTTCTCAGAATGGATTGGGGTATATACTTATGCAAGAAGGTAAGGTAGTGGCATATGCATCCAAACAGTTGAAGGTTCATAAGAAGAATTACCCCACACATGATTTAGAATTGGGGGCCATTGTCTTTGTATTGAAGATATGACATCATTATCTTTACGGGGAGAAATGTTTATCTATACAAACCATAAGAGTCCGAAATACCTGCCTACACAGAAAGATCTCAATTTGAGATAGAGGTGGTGGTTAGACCTGATAAAGGACTACAACTATGTTATTGATTATCACCTAGGCAAAGCCAATATAGTAGCTGATGCATTGAGTAGAAAGATAGTGCCTGAATGCGCCTTCGATCGACACTTAATTAGGAGATTATTGATGCACAAATATAGGATAGTAGGCTTGTGGAGATAGTCATTTTGGTCTCTAAAAGGGATAAATTAGATTATACAGTTAAATTTGATGGTGGCATATACTACCAATGCCGTTTATGCGTGCCTAGTGTTGTTGAGATGAGATAGAGGATACTGCAGAAAGCACATGAGTCCAAGTATACTATGCACCCTAGAAGCACAAAAATGCATTACAAACTGAAGGGTAAGTACTGATGGATAGGTATGAAATAAGATATCACGGAGTATATTGCCAGATGTTTGACTTGTCCATAGGTCAAGGCAGAACACCGGGTACCATCAGGGTTGCTGCAACCTATTATTATTCCAGAATGGAAATGGGAGCATATTACTATGGATTGTATGGGTTATTGTGGATAGGCTTAAGAAGTCAGCTCACTTCTTACCTATCATGAGGGATTTTCCTTTGAACAGACTAGCAGAGCTCTATGTCAATGAGATAGTATGACTTCATGGAGTGTCAATCTCTATTATTTCAAATAGGGACTCCAAATTCTCTTCTCAATTTTGGGGTAGTCTACAGAGAGCTTTGGGTACCATGCTCAATTTCAATACAACTTTTCATCCCGAGATAGATGGTCAATCAGAGAGGGTCATATAGATCCTAGAAGATATGATAAGGAGTTGTGTAATTGAATTTAAGGGTAGCTGGGATAAATATATTCCACTAATGGAATTTGCTTATAACAACAACTATCAGTCTAGTATCGAGATAGCTTCGTATGAGGCACTATATGGCAGGAAGTGTCGAACACCCTTGTGGTGGACAAAACTCAGTAAGAGAAGACTAGTGGGGCTCGACTTGGTACATGAGACCAAAGAAAAAGTACAAGTAGCTTCTGATAGACAGAAGTCTTATGCAGATCTCAATAGAAAGGATGTCAAGTATGCAGTGGGAGACAAAGTTTTCCTTAAAGTCTCTTTATGGAAGAAGGTTCTTGTAACATCGAGGACAAAATTTTCTTAGGCCCCGATTGCGCGTGACCGTAGTGGGGTGTGCTGATTGAATTAGAGTCTAAATTTGAACTTATAAAAAAATGACTAATAATAAAGAAAAATAATTAAAGGTATTATTATTTGGGAATTAAAAAGATTAGTGCTAGAATTGGAAAAAAAATTTCCTATGGACAAAATCAGTAGTATGGTAATTGTTGGGGGAAAAAGTGTGAAGATGGGGGAAGATGTGGCAAATAATGAATTTCTCAAAGTTTAAATATTAATTAAGATTAATTAAGTTAATGGACCAATGAAGATTAGGATTAATTTTAATTAGTGGGACCCACTCTTTAATCATAGTATAAATGTCAAAAATGGGAAGAATTCTACATTCTTCCACCTAAAACTCTAACTCATCTTCATTTTCTTTTCTTTCACTCTTGGTCATCCACCATAGCTCACCAAAACCTCCATTTTTTCTTCAATCCAAGCTTGAAAAAGAGAGAAAAAAAAAGGTTTTGAGAGAGAAAAATTCAGAATTTAAGAGTTTTTGCCATAAAGGGGGTAAAGGAGCAAGAAGGAAGGAATAAAGAAGAAAAGGAAAGGGAGCAACTTGGGACAAATTCGGTCCTCCTTGGAAAACCATTAAGGTGAGTTTATTCTTCTTAAATTCAACATTATTTCCTTCAATTTGAGACCCATAAGGATGATAGATATGATTAGGTTTGATAGATTGAGGTTATGTTGCAAGATTGGAACTATAAATTTAAAGTTTGCAACTAGTTGAAGAAAGTGTAGTCAAACTTTGAATTAATGATAATTGATGTTAGTTAATTATTTTGTAATTTAAAAACTAGAGAAAGGTAACTTTAATGGAGGAATGAGGGGCTTCCTTGGTTAAGTTAATTTGGAGAAAATTGAAATTAACATAGAAACAATTCAAATGGGTGATAAATGAAGTGTGAATTGAGTGTTGATTTGGAGAAAATGAATTGGGAACTATGATAAGGTTTTTTGGAAGCCATGATATATCAAGAAGGAAGTTTAACCTAAGTACATTTTGGCTAAATTAAAGTATAAAATAGATTAGAGGCATTAGAATATTAGGTAGGCATGAAAAGCTTTGAAAATGGATATTAGGATTGAGATATGGTATGATTGTGTAGGAAAACCAAATGAACCAATGAGAGGACCTCAAGAAGGTGACAAAGGAAAGGAGAAAGCTAACTAGTAAGAGGAGGAAAATGAGGATAAAGGGAAGATCCAAGGCTGATTAGGCATGTGCTTCATTGATAAAAATATCACATGTTGTTTAATGGTATGAAATTATGATTTAATGTGTGATATGAATGTGGTTTGACATAAAATGTGATTAATTGTTATTTTTAATGTTTTATATGGTAATGAGACCAAATGGTGTGAAATCATTAAGATATGTGAATTTAATTGTGATCTGGAAACTTTGGCATAAAAATGAATGCATATGATGAATGTAAGTAGTATATAAATAGATGCCAATTGATGACCCTGCTGTAGAGATTTTGGAACAATCTTGACTATTTTGATCATAACTAATGCTCTGGTAATGATATTGAGATGAAATTAGTTGGAAATGAAAGTGGACTCATAATGCTAAAAATTTAATTCAAAACATGAGCTTAAATTCTAATTTAAATTGGACTAAACATTTGATACAAAATCTTGGACCTATAGGTACCCAGAAAATACTAGGTAAAATTTATGGAATGCCCTTCAGTAAAAGGGCCATAATTTTTTATATAAATTTTGTATTTGAGTAATTTTTGATGCATATAAAAGTTGATACAATAATCTCAAATATTTAGAAGACCATAACTTCAAATTTGAATTATAAATGGGCTAAAAAAAGCCCAAAATCAGGGATAAAATCTGCCATAGATAAAAACTAGAAATATTGGGCTTTTGCATGTAGTGTGATGAGTATATGTAGTAATTAATGTGAATTTTGACTTTAATGGTAATTATAAATGTTTAATAAATTATTTCTGTGTGAGATTCTAATGCAATAATAATGGGAATAAATAATAAAAATAAATAAGTATATAGGTGAAAATTTAGTAAAATTATCATTTTTGAAAATATTGTGAATAAATATAAAAATAGTTAAGCCCTAAGACACCTAATCTAGAACTAAAATAGAGAATAGTTTGGCATGTCAATTAGAGAATTTAAGGCACTCGGTGCTAAATATAAAAGCTGGTAATGACAAATTTATAAATGTGCTC
The DNA here is from genome assembly GCA_023653625.1 of Triadica sebifera. NCBI lineage: Eukaryota > Viridiplantae > Streptophyta > Magnoliopsida > Malpighiales > Euphorbiaceae > Triadica > Triadica sebifera. The sequence goes on from CM042893.1 coordinate 31,483,289, forward strand.
GGCGCAAAATTATTAAGCCGGTAATGACAATATTACAAAAATCGGTAATTGCACTATTATGAAAGCGTTTAGCGCAATATTATGAAAGCTGATAATGATAATCTCATTCTTCCTATTAGTTAGTTCGGTTATAGGTGTTATGGATACAAGAAAAATGAAAAATAATAATAAGATAAAAGTATGACATTTTGAAAATGTTATATTAAATTAAAATTGTTAAATATGAAATTTTTGATGAAATTTATTTATTTTCATATAATTATTTATTTTATGCCTTATTTATGAAATGATTAATTGACATGTAAGAAAATACATGTATGTAAAATTTTTATCCTTGAAGCACCACTAAGTTAGTAGCTTAGCGCAGGCGGTTTCCTCTAGCGCAGGTTTTAAAAGGGTACCGTAAATAGTAAAATTTGTCAGAAAAAGAAGGATACCAGAATGAAAGTAGCTAAAAGTTTTAGATTTATTTTTGGTATATTTTTTAAAAATTTTGTAAATTAAATTATAGTTTTATTTCATCTAGTATGTATCGGGGATTGTACATCTAGTATAATGGACACAGTGTGAGTGTAAAATAATATATTTTATAAATAAATGTTTTTTGAATATTTGTGCTTGTAATAATTTTATTTTAGTGTCTGTAATATTTTTGCAAAAAAAATTATACTTCATTTAGTTAATCTTATAAACAGTTAGTCAGGTAATACCTTACTGAACTAAAGTGTGAACTCTGGAACAAATGAGTACCATTAGTCAAGGTATATTGGAGAAATTATGCTATGGAAGAGGTTACATGGGAAAGTGAAGAAGTAATGAAAGCCCAGTATCCTCAACTGTTCGGAGAAAACATATTAGGTAATTTCAATTTCTTTAAGAGGGAAAGAAATGTAACATCTGCAAATTAGGGCCTGAAATTTACATGTTAAATAAGGTACATTAAGGGATATGGGAAATATATGTGAGGCTATGGGTATTAGAAACCATAAATGAAGAAAAAGATAAGAAAAAGTGATGTTTATATTGTTCATGCCTATGACAGAGTTGATCATGACCATGAATATCATGAATTTCAATTTCAAAAGCTGAGAATCTTCACGACTGTGATGCAAATGTTCACGCCCATGACAATAGTGTTCATGCCCGTGAACACCTATAGGTTTTAATATGGCAACGTCGTGCTTTTGGCAAAAACTCACATAAAATCACTCCTAACCCTAGCCACCACCCTCAAAAACCTCAAAAGTAGATCCCCCTCATTCCCTTTTCAACTCTGATTGATTAGACCTGAAATAACCATCCAAAAATGACTTTGAAATAGATATAAACAAGAAATTTGGTATAAAAATTGAGGTGTGTTACAAGGAGCTTTGGAACTTGCTTTGAAACATAGATAATCGATTTATTATTATCAAAACAGAGGTAAGAGGGTTTATTTTTGTTGTGTATTTGAAGGAGAATCACATTCATAAAACACAAAAAAAAAAATTAAAATTTCAAAACCTGAACTATCATATTTGTGCCATTAAAACTAATTTATCAAACATTGAGGTTAGAAATTATACCTTTTAGTTTCTTGATTTGTTATTTAAATTTTCACCTTGTTGGGTTGTATCAAACCACAACAATTCATACTAGGATGTCTCTAACGATAATCCATACGAAGAATGAAAAAGAAACTTACAAAAGAAAATGGTTTGGACAATATTCAAAGTGCTAGCTTTAAATATGTTCTTGAGAGAATTATTGTGTCTCAAAAATTATTTTTCACCAAAAATAATTTTCATGTCCCTTTTCTTCCTTTTGATGTCTTTTTTATCTTAATCAAATTTAGAAAAATGATCAAATTTTAAAAGAGAAGTAAAATGACTTGAATTAATAGTAATGCTATAATTAGTCTAATTCAGGCCAATTATGGCATAACAGCAACACAACACTGATGCATTGTGTTGCTAGGTAGGCCCAGCTGGCCTTCTAGCAGGCCAGTGGGCTTATGACTACTCTCGAGTGATTTTTTCGTGCAATCTCAATGCGATCCGATCTGAAATGATTCTCTCATATTTTTGGATCTCATTCTCCATATCTCTAATGCGTGTGACCCATTAGGTTCCCAATTATGTTGTCCACTTAAATTAAAAATTAATTTAAGCAAGTCATGAGCAGTATCTAGCAACACATCATGACTCCCAATCGACCAAAAATTCAATGGTTTGACTACGAACCTTTCCATAGACAATTTATATGCAGTTATTCCTTTCACCATCATATACCCCACTTGGTTCAAAGTATGAATATGTGTCAACTTTCACTATACTAACTATGTCACATTTAGTCTAAGTATTGTTAGTTCTTTTTCCTGAGGCTCATTAAGAGTGGTCAAACTTGGAGAAATTAAAGGAAGTTCCTTGGAGTGAGGCTAGTACGTATGTGATTTAAACTCATATTATGATATTGGTATGTTATGTGAGGTTAATGGATTGATTGTGGTGTTAATTAAATGATAGAAGTCATAAATGTCTAATGTTATGTGTTATAGTTCAATAAGTGTAAAAATGTGAGTTTGAATGATTAAATGTTCATAAGTGTTGAAATTCATATGTATGCATGAGGAAGGATGTTTTGTGCTCTTGTATGTTGATAGGAGTGATTGACATTGGTCAATATTTATATCCTTACATGTGGTGGTTGAAATACTCTATTTTGGGTCATTTTTCTACACTGAAAAAACCTAGATTCATGCCCATGAATAAGAGTTCATGGCAGTGAATCCCTTCTCTTAGATATGTTCAATTCTAATATATCCTTTCATGGTTTGCATCACCATTTATGTCACAACATAGTTCATGCCTCTGACGGGCTTGTCATGGTCGTTAATGGACACCACAAATGTTGATTGGAACCAGAATCTTTATCGGGTAGCATCACCTTTTCATTCACGGGTAATACACTCATGAAGACTATCTTCACAGTCATGAAGGGGTAAGTCGTGACATAGATTCCAAAAAAAGAAATATCGATACTAATTTCTAAGATTCAAAGTTGTATTCTATTAGGAATTTCTATGACTCCAAGCTATATGTGCATATGATATGAGTGTGATTGATTATGAACTAAAGGATTAATGTTATGGAAAAGAGTATGTAACAAGGGGCGACAAATGTTGATATTATATAAATTGATATGACACATAAATGTTATGAATAAGAAATGTACTTGAACTAATTTATGTTGATGAATTGAGGAATGATGGTTAATTATTATTTGACGAGATTCATGATGAATTCATGAGTAAAGCATGAGTCTTATTATGAAGCATGTAAGCTATGAACATAGAATATGTTATTAAGCAGGGATGAGTAGACACGGTATGATTGCCTTTCTAAGAAGAAAGAAATGTGATAAATATCCTTTGATGTAACATGCTTGGAAGATGAGTCCTTTTATATTATGTTATGACTTTTAATATGATAAGTAATATTTATCAATAAAAGATATACACGACTTGACAATGAAGTATAAAACAAGGTATGAGTATTGAAATAAGATATGTATAAGCCCATAACATCTAACCTATGACTTGTAGGATATATGGCATGTCATTAAGGGTATAAGGTACCTTAGAAAGAGAACTATATATTGAAATTGGTGCCAACACTTATCCACATTATGACAAACCACATTCATATCACACACATTAAAACATAATTTCATACCATTAAATCACATATAAGATTTTTATCAATGAAGCACATACCTAATCACCCTTGGATCTTTCCTTAATCCTTCATTTTCTCCCCTTATTAGTTAGCTTTCTCCTTACCTTTGTCACCCTCTTAAGGGTCTCTCATTTGTTCATTTGATTTTCCTACACAACCAATACCATATCTCAATCCTATCATCCATTTTCAAAGTTTTTTCATGTCTACATAATATTCTAATGCTCCTAATATATTTTCCACATTAATTTAGCCAAAATGTACAAAGGTTAAACTTCCCTCTTAATATGTCTTGGCTACCCAAAAACCTTACCATAGTTCCCAATTCATTTTCTTCAAATCAACACTCAATTCACATTTCACTTATCACAAATTGTGGTGTTTCTATGTTAATTTCAATTTCTCCTAAATTACTTTAACTATGGCAGCCCCTCATTCCTCCATTAAAGTTACCTTTCTCTAGTTTTTAAGTCACAAAACAATTAACTCACATCAATTATCATTAGTCCAAAGTTTAACTACACTTTCATCAACTAGTTGCAAACTTTAAATTTCTAAGTTCAATCTTGCAACATAAGCTTAATCTACCAAACCTAATCACATCTATCATCATTATGGGTCTCAAATAGAAGGAAAAAGGTTCAATTTAAGAAGAATAAACTCACCTTAAGAGTTCCCAAAGTGGGCCGAAATTCTCCCTAACAAATCTCCCTTTCCTTTCTTCTTGCTTTATTGTTCCCTTTGTAGTAAGAAGTCCTAAATTCTGATTTTTCCTCTCTCAAAACTAATTTCTTTCCTCACTTTTTCAAGCTTGATTTGAAGAAAAATGGTGGCTTATGGAAGGAAGAGGTGGGTGGCCAAGGTGGGAGAAGGAAGAAGAAGAATTAGACTTATGGAAGAATGTAGAAATTCTTCTTCCTTTTTGAATTTTATACCTAAATTAAGGAGTGGGTCCCACTAATTAAAATTAATCTTAATTCTCATTGGTTCATTAACTTAATTAATCTTGATTAGCATTTAAACTTTGAGAAATTCCTTATTTTCCACATCTTCCTCCATATTCACACTTTTTCCCCCAACAATTGCCATAATACCAATTTTGTGAATAGGAAATTTTATTTTTTTTTCTAATTCTAGCACTAATATTTTTAATTCCCAAATAATAATACCCTTAATTATTTTTCCTTATTATTATTCATTTTTTATGGGTTCAAATTTAGACTTCGATTGAACCTGTGCGCCTCACTACGGTCACGCGCAATCGGGGCCTAAATCACTGGATGTTATAATTCTCTCCCCCTTAAGAAAATTTTTCCTCAAAATTTACCTGATTAGCTAGAATTGAATAGCTGAGGATACTAAGTTCTCATCATTTCTTCACTCTCCCAGGTGGCTTCTTTTACTCCATGATTGAGCCATAAGACCTTTACCAATGGTACCTTCTTGTTTTGTAGTTCCTTGACTTCTCGAGCTATGATTTTCACCGACTCTTATATATAGGTCAAGTCTGGTTGTACCTCTATTGATTCCACAGGTATTACATGTGCCGGATCCGATCTATATCTTCTTAATATTGAGACATGGATCTTATCCAATTCTGGTGGTAAGGCCAACCAATAAGCCATTGGACCCACACGTTCAAGTATTTCATATGGTCCAATAAATATAGGACTCAGTTTCCTCTTTCTACCAAAATGAAGTACTTTCTTCAAAGGTGAAACTTTCAAAAATACCTCGTCTCCGACAGCATATTCAATGTCTTTCCTCTTCAAATCGGCATAGGACTTTTGTCGACCAGTTGCAGCTTTTAATCGATCTTGATTAATTTTACCTTTTCCTTGTCTGTTGCACCAATTCTGGGCCCATTAACTTCTTTTCAACCAATTCTATCCAACATAAAGGTGTCCTACATCTCCTTCCATACAGAGCTTCATATGGTGCCACGCTGAGACTAGTTTGATAGCTATTGTTGTATGTAAATTCCATCAATGGTAAATATTTATTCTAGCTACCTTCAAAATCAATTACATAGATTCTCAACATATCTTCTAACAATTGAATAATTCGTTTGGATTGCCCATCTGTTTGTGGGTGAAATGCTGTACTAAAAGTAAGTTGGGTTCCTAATGCTTGTTGTAGACTTTTTCAAAATTTTGATGTGAATTGTGGGTCTCGATCCGAAATAATAGATATTGGCACCCCATGTAGTTGAATTATCTCATTAACATATAATTTTGCTAACCGGCTCTACGAATAATCCATTTGAACTGGCAAAAAGTGAGCTGATTTGGTAAGCCTGTCAACAATTACCCATACTGCATCATGCTTCTTTTGGGTCAAAGGAAAACCAGATACAAAATCCATTGCAATCCTTTCCTACTTCCATTTTGGGATAACAATAGGTTGTAACAATCCAGATGGGACTTGGTGCTCTGCTTTCACTTGTTGGCATGTCAAGCATCTTGTAGTGTATTCCACGATATCTTTCTTCATTCCTGGCCACCAATAATGAGTCTTCATGTCTTGATACATTTTATTGCTTCCTGGATGCATGGAATAAGTTGTATTATGTGCCTCTTTTAGAATTTTTTGCTTTAATCCGTTGTCATTTGGCACGCACAATCTTCCTTTATAACTTATGCTTCCATCAACTTCAATCTTAAATTCAGGTCTCTCCCCTTTTTAACTGCTTCAGCAATTATCATCAATTTATGATCTTGCCTTAAAGTAGGTTGGACCCATAACTCTGCCAAAATAAATTATGAGTCTAATTTTTAATTTATTATTAATTTCTATATATTATATTATAATCGAGAAAATTATAAGGTTTACCTGCCAGTGTTTTTCTACTTAAGGCATCCGCTACTACATTGGCTTTGCCTAGTTGATAAGCAATAATACAATTATAATCCTTTATTAATTCCAACCAGTGCCTTTTCCTTAAATTCAACTCCTTTTGGGTGGGCAAATATTTAAGGCTTTTATGATCTATATATATGTAGCACCGCTCACCATACAAATAATGACGCCATATTTTTAAAGCAAACACTATTGCTGCCAACTCCAAATCATGAGTAGGGTAATTTAGCTCATGATGCTTCAATTTCCTAGATACATAAGCAACTACTTTACCTTCTTGCATTAATACACAACATAGCCCATTATGAGAGGCATCACTGTATATCCTAAAATCTTTTCCTGGAGTAGGCTGGGTCAAAACAGGTGATTCGTTTAACATGACTTTTAGCTTCTCAAAGCTTGCCTAACACTGATTTGTCCACTCAAACTTAGTTTTTTTTCTTAGCAACTTGGTAATTGGTGTAGCTATGCTTGAAAATCCCTTCACAAACCTTCTGTAGTAGCCCGCTAATCCAAGGAAACTTCGGACTTCTGTTACATTACGGGGCGACTTCCAACTTAGAATCGCTTCTATTTTGCTAGGATTTACACGTATTCCTTCAAATGACACAATATGCCCTAAAAGTCCCACTTCTTCCAACCAAAACTCACATTTTGATAGCTTTGCATAGAATTGATTTTCCCTCAAAATCTGAAGTACTATTATGAGATGTTTGTCATGTTCTTATTTATCCTTCGAATACACAGGATATCGTCTATAAAAACTACCATAAATTGATCAAGGTAAGGCCTAAAAATCCTATGCATCATATCTATAAAGGCAGCTAGTGCATTTGTTAAGCCAAAAGGCATAACCAAAAATTCATAGTGGCCATATCGAGTCCTAAAGGCTGTTTTGGACACATTTGATTATTTGATTTTTAGTTGGTGATACCCAGATCTGAGATCAATCTTAGAGAATGCTCGTGCGCCCTTCAATTGATTAAACAAATCATCAATTCTAGCTATTGGGTATTTATTTTTAATCGTCACCTTGTTCAATTGTCGGTAATCAATACATAATCATAGGGTGTCATCCTTCTTTTTCACAAACAACACCAGAGTGCCCCATGGTGACACACTGAGTCTTATGAACCCCTTGTCTAGCAATTCCTGCAATTGAACCTTTAGCTCTCTCAATTCTGTAGGTGCCATTCTATAAGGAGTAATTGATATTGGGGTTGTACCAGGAATCACATCACTAACAAACTCTATCTCCTTATTTAGTGGTAACCCCGACAAATCTTTAGGAAACACATCTGGGAACTCACACACTGTGGGGATGTCCTTGAGTTCTGGGCTCCCCTTCCTGGTATCTATCACATGGGCCAAATATGCTCACATCCTTTCCTAATGTATTTTTGAGCTTTTAATGCAGAAATAACACTGGTCAAACATGTTTGACCATCACCCTGAATGATAGTGTCATCCTGCTTAGGAATTTTAAGTACAACTTTTCTAGATCGGCAGTCGACTATAACTCCATGCTTTGTCAACCAATCCATACCCAGAATAACATCGAATTCGTGAAAAGGTAGTTCTATTAAGTCTACTAGAAATTCTCTATCCTGAATTATTATTGAACTGTTTCTATAGATCTAATTCACTTTCGCATTATGTCCCAGCAGATTAGTCATGATTATCTCATATTTTAAGGTCTCTGGAACCATGTTCCCTTGTTTAAGTGCAGTTGTGCTTATGTATGAATGTGTGGAACCAGGATCTATCAATGCATGTAAATCAAAATCAAACAAAAATAGTTTACCAACTATGACGTCTGGTGCATCTTGGTCCTCACGAGCTCTCATCACATATGCTCGAGTTGGAGCTCTACTACCTCCGGGTCTGTCTACTATCTCTAATAACCCCTGACTCTGTCTAGTACGACCATCTCTAAACTGGCCTCGATCTCTACTATGGCTCTGTATTGGTGCCACAATCTGTGCTGGTGCCATACTGCCTATAGTAAGTCTGGGACAATCTCTCTTCATATGGTCAGTAGCTCCACATCTCAAGCATGCCCCAGCAACCACCAACACTCTCCTGTATGAGCTCTACCACAATGCTAACACATAGCAGGAGCTGATCTCTTGGGAAAGTGATGTTGGTGAACTAGTAGATGATGTTGCGGGTTTAAAATGTTGTCCCTGCCTACCAGAAAATGTCTGCCCAACAACCCGTGACTGAAATAGTCTGGGTACTATCCACCCTTTCCTACCAGATGTCTGAGCCACATTAGCCATTGATTTCTTATGGTGCTCTTTTGTCTTCAGCTTTTTCCTTCTTTCAACACTAATGGCAGAGGACACTAGTGTAGAAAAATTTGTATGCTGGTTGAAAGCCACTAAATATCGAATCTCCTCATCGAGGCCATCTTCAAATCTACAAAATTTATCAGCTTCATCTCCAATAATCCCTGTTGCATGCTTGCTCAGCCTGGTGAATGCCATCTCATACTCAGCTACTGTCATACCCCTCTGCTTCAAATTCAAAAATTCTCGCTTTTTCACATCAACATAAACTCTTGGCACATATTTCTTTTTAAACTCTACCACAAAGAAATCCTATGTCTGAGGGTTTGGAGTATAGGGTTTTGCTAACACCAACTTCCACCAGTCATAGGCATGCTCCTGAAGAAGGGACACTGCATACCTAACCTTGTACTCCTCCGGACATTGCAGCTCCTCAAAAACCCGTTCTGTCTTTTCCAACCAAAATTCTGCTGCGGTTGGGTCATTCTTTTTCTTGCCCATAAAATCTGTAGCCCCATATTTTCTTAATTTATCAATCTGGGGTTTTGGTTGCAATGGGGGAGGTAGTGGAGCTAGTGGTGGCATAACTTGTGCTATCTGTTGTAACAAGGTAGCAATCTGTTGCATAAGGGGTACCTGACCCGGATCAATTTGTTCTTCACCATGTTGTGGAGATATCACACTGGGCTCCAAAGCTCTAATTGATGTTGACTGTCTACGAGTAGCCAAATAAGCTATATTATCACCCTCCTATTCTTCGTTAGTTTATCTAGATTCCGTATCCATTAAAACCTATATTGTCAGAAAAAAGGTCCCTTATTAGAATATAACAGCTTAAAACAATGCAAATGCTGGAAACATGCACTTATTTTCCTATACCCACTAAGTAAGAACCGTTAAAATCTATAGCTCTGATACTAAAAATTGTAACGCTCCCTTACCCCACTTCCATTCGGCAAGGTAAGTGAGCATTACTCGTCTAACTATTTTATAAAATCAATGAAATGAAGTATAAATTTTTTTTTTGCAAAAATATTACAGACACTGAAATAAAATTTTTTACAAGCACAAATATTCAAAATTTTATTTATTTATAAAATATATTAATTTACATTCAAACTATGTTAGTACATTACTAGTTCACATTTCTAATTCACCTTACATGAAATAAAACTATAATTTAATTTACAAAACTTTTGATAAAAATATACCAAAATAAATCCAAAGCTTTTAGCTGCCTTCGTCCAGGTACCCTCTTTCTTCTGACAATTCTATTATCTACGGCTACCCTTCTAAATCTGCGTGAGAGGAAACCACCCGTGCTAAGCTTCTAGCTTAGTGGTGCTTCAATGATAAAAATTTTACATACATATATTTTCTTACATGTCATTTATAAATTTAACAAATAAGACATAAATTAAAGAATTATATAAAATCAAACAAATTTCATCAAACATGTAATATTTAACAATTTTAATTAATATAGCATTATCAAAGTGACATACTTTAATATTATTATTATTTTTCATTTCTTTCTTGTGCCCATAACACCTATAACCGAACTAATTAATAGGAATAACGAGGTTGCTATTACCGGCTTTCATAATATTACGTCGAACACTTCATAATAATGTCATTACCGGCATTCATAATATTGTCATTACTGGCATAATAATTTTGCGTCGAACGCATTTATAAATTTGTCATTTTTGGCTTTTATATTTGGCACCAAGTGCCTTAAATCCCCCGATTGACATGCCAAACTATTCTCTATTCTAGTTCTAGATTAGATATCATAAAGCTTAACTATTTTTATTTGAATTTACATTATTTCCAAAAATAACAATATTATTAAATTATCACAATTATGCTTATTTTTTTGTTCTTTATTCCTATTATTATTGTACTAAAATCTCACATATAAATAATTTATTGAACATCTATAACTACCATTAAAGTAAAAATTCACACTAATTATTACATATACTTATCACACCATATGTACAAACCCAATATGTCAAGTGTTTACCTATCGCAGATTTCAGCCCTGATATTGGGCTTCATTTTTAGCCCATCTATAATTCGAATTTGAAGTTATGATCTTCTAACAATTTGAATCTTATTGTCTCAGATTTCAGATGCATCAATAATAACTCAAATCCCATTTCTCTATCTAAAGTTATGGCCAAATGAACACTTAATCATCACTACAATTTCTGTCCAGAATCTTCTGGACAGATTTTAGGTCTGAATTTTATGTATTTTTTTGGGAAAATTCAGGCGTATTTAGATTTTATAATCTAAATAAAAGTTAAATCTCTATGTCTTTTCTTTCAATTCCAATAAATAACACATAAAACAAAAATCCAGAGCTCAAGTTACAATCAAAATAGTAAAGACTGTTCGAGAATCCCTACAACAGGGTCATCAATTTGCATCACTCTATATACTACTACATTTATCATATGCATTCATTTTTATGTCAAAGTTTCCAGATCATAATTACATTCACATATCTTAATGATTTCACACCATTCGGTCTCATTGCCATATAAAACATTTAAAACCAACACTTAGCCATATTATGACAAACCACATTCATATCACACACATTAAAACATAATTTCATACCATTAAATCACATGTAAGATTTTTATCAATGAAGAACATACCTAATCATCCTTGGATCTTCCCTTAATCCTTGTTTTCGTCCCCTTATTAGTTAGCTTTCTCCTTACCTTTGTCACCCTCTTAAGGGTCTCTCATTTGTTCATTTGATTTTCCTACAAACCAATACCATATCTCAATCCTATCATCCATTTTCAAAGTTTTTTCATGTCTACATAATATTCTAATGCTCCTAATATATTTTCCACCTTAATTTAGCCAAAATGTACTAAGGTTAAACTTCTCTCTTAATATGTCATGGCTGGCCAAAAACCTTACCATAGTTCCCAATTCATTTTCTTCAAATCAACACTCAATTCACATTTCACTTATCACCAATTATGGTATTTCTATGTTAATTTCAATTTCCCCCAAATTACTTTAACTATGGTAGCCCCTCATTCCGCCATTAAAGTTACCTTTCTCTAATTTTGAAGTCATAAAACAATTAACTCACATCAATTATCATTAATTCAAAGTTTAACTACACTTTTATCAACTAGTTGCAAACTTTAAATTTCTAAGTTCAATCTTGCAACATAAGCTTAATCTACCAAACCTAATCACATCTATCATCATTATGGATCTCAAATTGAAGGAAAAAGGTTAAATTTAAGAAGAATAAACTCACCTTAAGAGTTCCCAAAGTGGGCCGAAATTCCCCCTAACAAATCTCCCTTTCCTTTCTTCTTTCTTCCTTCCTTCTTGCTCTATTGTTCCTTTTGTAGTAAGAACTCCTAAATTCTAATTTTTCCTTTCTCAAAACTAATTTCTTTCCTCACTTTTCAAGCTTGATTTGAAGAAAAATGGTGGCTTATGGAAGGAAGAGGTCGGTGGCCAAGGTGGGAGAAGGAAGAAGAAGAATTAGACTTATGGAAGAATGTAGAAATTCGTTTTCCTTTTTGAATTTTACACCTAAATTAAGGATTGGGTCCCAATAATTAAAATTAATCCTAATTTTCATTGGTTCATTAACTTAATTAATTTTGATTAATATTTAAATTTTGAGAAATTCCTTATTTCCACATCTTCCTCTATATTCACACTTTTTCCCCCAACAATTTCCATAATACTAATTTTGTCCATAGAAAATTTTATTTTTTTCTGATTGTAGCACTAATTTTTTAATTCCCAAATAATAATGCCCTTAATTATTTTTTCTTATTATTAGTCATTTTTTATGGGTTCAAATTTAGACTCCGATTGAACCTGCGCGCCTCACTACGGTCACGCACAATCGGGGCCTAAATCACTGTATGTTAAAATGAATATATAACCTAACTGAAATTTTGGGTCATCATTGTCAGATTGGAAGCTGGAATCTATATACCGCCTCAGAACAAGATCTCCATCTCCATATATTAAGAATACATCCTTAGTCCTTCTCAAGTACTTAAGGATATTCTTGACAGTCACCCAATGACCCTCACCAGGGCCCGATTGGTATCTGCTCGTGACATTCCGAGCATATGATACATCGAGTCTTGTACATAACATAGCGTACATAATTGATCCTATAGCTGAAGTGTATGGAATCAAACTCATGCGCGTCCTTTCATCTTGTGTCTTTGGGCACATAGACTTTGAGAGAGTAATCCCATGGGTCATGGGAATATATCCTCTTTGGGACTGCTCCATGCTAAACCTCTTTAGCATCTTGTCTATATATGTAGATTGTGAAAGACCAAGCAATCTTTTAGATCTATCTCTATAAATTCTTATCCCCAAAATATAAATTGCTTCTCCAAGGTCTTTCATAGAGAAATTCTTAGATAACCAAATTTTGATTGATTGTGAGGTTGAGACATCATTTCCCATTAGTAGCATGTCATCTACATACAACACAAAGAACAATTGCACTCCCACCAACCTTCTTATATACACAAGGTTCATTTGGATTTTGTAAAAAACCAAACTGTTTGATTGTCTCATCAAACTGAATATTCCAACTCCTAGATGCTTCCTTTAATCCATAAATGGATCTTTGAAGCTTGCATACCTTTTTGTAATCTTTGAATATAAAGCCTTTTGGTTGTGTCATGTACACATCATCAGTTAGATTTCCATTAAGAAAAGTTGTCTTCACATCCATTTGTCATATCTCATAATCATAATGAGTAGCAATGGCTATGAGTATCCTTATGGATTTAAGCATAGCTACTGGGCTAAAAGTTTATCATAGTTAATTCCTTGTCTTTGAGATAACCTTTAGCTACAAGTCTAGCTTTATAGGTAACCACATTACCATCCATGTCAGTTTTCTTTTTGAAAACCCATTTGCACCCTATAGGCTTTATCCCTTCAGGTGGTTCAACCAAAGTCCATACTTGGTTTTCATACATGGAATCCATTTCTAACTTCTTGGCTTGAAGCCATTTGTCAAATTCTAAACTATTCAGAACTTTTTCATAGGTCATAGGCTCATCATTTACTATGAGAAATACATCATTCTATTCACTAATGAGAAATCCATATCTTTCTGGAATAATATGTATCCTACTTGATCTGTGAAGCTCTTGTGCTGCAGAAGGATAAACTGCTATATCATCTATATGAATAACAGACTCGGGTTCAAGCAGTTGATTAGCATCTGCTTGAGCATCTTGAACTTTCTCAATTTCAATTTTGCTCCCACTATCTCTTTTTAGAAGAAATTCTCTTTCTAAAAAGATAGTATGTCTTGAAACAAACACCTTCTTTTCTAAGGGGTGGTAGAATTGATATCTATATGATGCTTTAGGATATCCCACAAATAGACATCAGTAAGATTTAGCTTCCAGCTTATCTGATAGTATCCACTTCATATAAGTAGGACAACCCCAAACTCTCATGTAAGAAAATATGGGTTTTTTTTTGTTATTCCACATCTCATATGGCGTAACACCAACTGAATTTGAAGGGACTCTATTTAATATATAAATGGCAGTCTCAAGCGCATAACGCCAAAAAATATAGGGAGTTCTGCAAAGCTCATCATAGACCTTACCATATCTAACAGGGTTCAGTTTCTCCTTTCAGCCACACCATTGTGTTGTGGCATATAAGGTGGAGTCTATTGAGATAATGTCCCATTATCCCTAAGTTAACCTAGAAACTCTTAGCTCAAGTATTCTCCTCCTCGATCTGATCTAAGTTTTTTAATACTTTTGTCAAGTTGTTTTTCTACTTCATTTAAGAATTCTTTGAACATTTCAAACGCTTCAGATTTGTATCTCATAAGATACACGTACCCAAATCGTGAATAGTCATCGATAAAAGTAATGAAGTAGATGAAACCACCTCTAGCATTTGTGGACATTGGACCACATACATACGAATGTATTAAGTCTAAAAGCCCATTAGCACGTTCACCCTTTCCCTTAAATGGTAATTTAGTCATCTTGGCTAATAAGCAAGATTCACATGTGTCATATGATTCATAATCAAATGATCCCAAACTACCACTCTTGTGTAGCTTAGCCATGCGTTTCTCATTTATATGACCAAAGTGACAATGCCATAAGTAAGATGATTTCAACATATCTTGTTTTTTCCTTTTATTATCATTAATGTTTAAAATTGGATTTGACATATCTAATATGTATATTCCATTGCATAATGTACCGCTATTATAAAGAAGACCATTCAACATAATAGAACAACAATTGTTACTAAAAGCTAAATAGAAACCATATTTATTTAAACTAGAAACAAAAATAATGTTTTTAGTTAAAGTAGGTACATAATAACAATTATCCAAATTTAACATAAGCCCACTAGAGAGGGTCAATACATAAGTTCCTATAGCTAATGCAACAAATTTTGCTCCATTTCCAATCTGCAGGTCTGACTCTCCCTTATTGAGCTGCCTACTATTCCATAGGCTCTGCAAATCAGTGCATATGCCATAACTGGTATCTAATACCCATATATAATTATCAGAAACAATATTAATTTCAATGACAAAAATACCTGAAGTAGATGGGGCATAAAATGCCTTCTTCTTCAAGGACTCCAAGTAAGCCTTACAGTTTCTCTTCCAATGATCGTCCTTGCCACAATTGAAGCATATCCCCTTTGGAGCAGTCTCTTTGGCCTTCTTCTTGGCCACACCTCCCTTAGGCTTTATGGACTTCTTCTTCTTAAGGCTCTTCTTCTTAGAACTAGAAGAATCCACTAGCATCACTGCCTTACTGTCCTTATTGACTTATGGCTCAACTGTCTTGAGCATGTTGATCAACTCAAGAATAGTTGTGGAGATTTGGTTCATCGTATCGTTAAGCATAAAATGTGAAAAACTATCAGACAAACCAGTTAGAATTAAGTCAATACTTAATTCATGGTCTATCACAAATCCCAATATGGCCAACCTCTCAATATAACCATTCATCTTCAGTGCATATTCAACTGGAGATGTCCCCTTAACCATTTTATTGCAAAAGAGCAGCCTTGAAGTTTGAACCTTTTGGAATGTGCTTACTCATCAAAAAGCTCCCTTAGATGGTAGACTATGGAATTAGCATCCATAGCCTAATGCTGCTTTTGCAACTTAGTTGACATAGTGGCATCTCACTATCATCGAGATGTTTTTGATATGCCTTCTAAACATCTTCAGAAGCATCAGCAGTAGGGGGATTGGGGAGTGCCTCATATAGGACATAGCCAATCTTTTCAGATTTGAGAACTATTCTCAAATTCCTTAGCCAATCCAAAAAGTTAGGTCCAGTCAACTTATTTGACTCCATTAGTGCTTGCAAATTCACACTTGTCGACATGATAATGATTCTAGCAACCTAGATGTAAAATAGAGCATGTTACAATATACATGAAAATGCATTTTTATTAAGTCTTTAATAAATTACAGTATGACTTCCACTATTTTATTGCAAATCCATAGCCTTTACGATGAACCCGAGAGCACCTATAAGGAAGTTCTCCTAGTGGGTCGATATCTAACTAGCTAAGAATAACCTTGAGGCAATTCAACAAGTTGTCCTTAATTTGATTGCTATGTATCTAATCCATACCAATTGCATTATTCATGCAACTATCAAATCTTGTGCTATCAACTAATTGATGTGTGCACATACATTAGGTTATCAACTTTTGATATATGTACATCTCATGTTCAACCCAACTTTGCCTCTAATACACATTAATCTTGTCGTAGATCCAACAAGCTAATGATATCGGTCATGTCCAACCCATTAATCATGAAATCTAATTTCAATGGTTGGAACATATTCTTATAGAGTGAGCTTGAGGAAACTCAACAACCCTAACTCTAGAAGAACTCTAGTTCTCCCCATATTAACGGAAAGCATAAAACTTAATTGTTTATTTAGCGAGAGATTTCTTTGTTAAGTTTCATCATATTATTATTGCATGATTTTATATATCATACATTCATCACATGGATATATAAATATACTAACATTAACTATATGGCATGATTATAGATATACTAAAGTCAATCTCTTGACCCAAAAAGCGATTGACTAGGTCTTACCTAGGTATATGCATGAATTTACAACCCAAAATAGAAATCAAATTCCTATTTCTAAGTGTTTTTATTTATAACACCACCTCCTTTGCTTTTTGCTCCTTTATAACTCCATTCTATCCTAATCCTATGTAATCTAATTATATATTTTAAAGTATAGAAAACCTCAATTTACATGAGGTGTGTAAGATGAGAAGAGAAATACATAAGAAAGAAAGAGAGGTTAGGACACGCAGACCCTATTTACCATAAAACAAAACAATTTCATGCATGCTCTCTCGCATTGGGCCTAAGTCCATAATCATCCATCATGTCATTTCATACACTCCTAACATGCATTCTCTAATGCATAAAATAAAATAATGAAAATTTTCAATTTCAATTTGAAAATCGATTCAATGTTTGAATCAAAATTGCTTACTTGTGTTGTTTTAGTTAATTTAATTTTGTATGTCATTTTAATATTGATTTTAATATTTAATCAAATGGAAATAAATAAAAAAGGCTATTGCCTTAAGTTATGCATAAACCTCTCTTTTCTTTTCTTTTCTTTCTCTTTACTTCTCTTTCTTTTTTCCTTTGCTCCTTTGAGCTAAATCTTGGTCAATTTGAGTTCCTAAAACATAAAAGAGATAATTAAAACTTCCTTTCATCAAATCCCTCTTTTTCCATAATATGTTTTAATCTCTACCTTTCTTATGATCAATTTTTGCATGAAATCTACTCTTCCATGCCTTTCTCCCTCTCTTTCTCACTTTCTCTTCTTAGAAAAAGGTTTGGCTATAGAAGAACAAGGGGAAACTTGGGGCTGGTGTAGAGAATATAGAATATTCTAGATGGAAGGATAAGGAAAAAGGATGAGTAATTAAGAGCAGGGTGAAAAAATTAATCAATAATGGGACACATAAGCTATAGAAAATCTAGATATTTCCTCGGGTAATTAATGTGTTCATCTTACTTTGATGTATGATTATTCAAGAAGCAACATGGAAGACAAGTAATTGATAACAATTTCTAGATACAAAGGGATAAGGGAGGATGAATGAGCAATTAATGAAAAAAATGACAAAAATCAATTAAGGATGGGGACACCTAAGCCATATTCTAGATGTTTTCATTAATGTCTAATTCATGCACATCACGTGACTAATTGTTGCATGCCACTTGGTTAAGCCAACCCTTTCCATGTGTTTAATGTCCCAATTCATGTATTTAATTGATGGTTATCCCAATTAACCCTCCAATTTTTGGTAAATTGCAAATTAACTCCTAAACTTTTCAAAATTTGCAATTTAGTCCTTTACTGAAATTTAACATCTTAAAATATTTTGAACACTTTATTAGATATTTTTCATACTTAATTGCCATTATTTTAATTATTTTTTGAAAAAAATCCAAATTTAGACTTCGGTCAAACCGACGAGTCGATTTAACAACTCACGTTACTTAGGTCTAAATTAGCAGATATGATAGAGGATGATCCGATAGCTATTTAGTTCTTGTTAGAGAGGACCAAGAGGGTCTTCGAAGAGCTAGATTGTGTCAAGGAGCATAAGGTTAGGTATGTTGTTTCACTTCTCTAAGAGCATGCCTATGATGGGTGAAAGTCAGGTTTGCAGAAACCGTACATTCCATAGCTAATTACATAGGATTTCTTCATAATCGAGTTCAAGAAATAGTATGTGTAGAGGGCATATACAGATGAGAAGAAATGAGAGTTTTTGAACTTGCGACAGGAAAATATGACCGTGATAATATATGAGAGAGAGTTTACTAGGTTGAGCAGGTATGCGACCGGTATCATTGGGGATGAGACGGACAAGTGTCGCCGATTTGAGGATGGTCTAAGAGATGAAATTGGGTTCCATGTGATCTCATAGCATTACGAGGACTTTCACAATGTTGGTATCTTCTTCTATTACTATATAGAAAAGGGTAAAGTTGAAGAGGGCAAAGGAGTCTTCTAGAAGAGACTTCAGGGGGTCAGTATATAGTGTCGCTAAGTCATCAACAAAGAAGGCCCACACCAGTTCTGGATCCTTCTAATCTAAAGGTCATGGACAGGATCGAGGTCAGACGGGTACACCAAATAGGCACCATCTTCAGTAACAGTTTCCACTGTTGCTAATAGTCAGCCCCGACATAAAGAGAGATAATATCACAGTGTACAATGTGTTAGAGGATTCATAGAGGAGAGTGCTGGGGACATACTAGTTCTTACTACAGGTGTGGGTCCTGAGATCATTATAAGAGAGACTGTCCATTACAGATGGTTGAGGCTCCCACTCAAACTCAGGATTCAGTGCCAACACAAGCCAAGGATCGGGCACAGGTTAGTTTAGGCAGAGGTGGATCTAGACCGGTCATATCAGGGATAGTGAATAGGCTAAGACCTAGTAGAGCACTAGGGAAGGCATATGTCATGAGGGCCAAAGAGGATCCAGGTGCATCGGACGTGGTTGTTGGTACATTTCTTCTCTTTGACTCAATTTTAATTTCTTTAATAGATCCAGGTTCCACATATTCTTATACATGCACTAACATAGCTTAGCAGTATAATATGTTAGTAGAGATATTAGATTATGAAATAGAGGGACTAACACTTTGGGGCATAGCACAGTGGTAAAACGGGTGTATAAGAATTGCCTGATTATAGTTCAAGGGAAAGAGTTTGCGGCAGACTTGATTGAGTTGCCCTTTCATAAGTATAATGTTATCCTAGGTCTGGATTGGATATCTCAGCATGGTGCAGTAGTGGACTGTAGGATGAAGACAGTAGAATTAATAACGTCAAAAGATGAGTTAGCGATTGTTCAAAGGGAGAGATCCTCACAACAAATGAGGATCATCTCCACGATGAAAGTACAGAAGATTATCAGAAAGAAATGTGAGGCTTATTTGGCTTAGGTGATTGACAGCAGGAGGGAGAGCCCAGATCTTAGGGATATTCCAACAGTGGATGAATTCCCATATGTGTTTCTAGATGAGTTACTAGAGCTACCCCAGAAAGAGAGATAGAGTTCTCAATTGAGCTTACTTTGGGTACAACTCCTATATCAACGACACCAAATTGGATGGCTCCATCAAAGATGAAAGAGTTAAAGGCACAGTTATAGGAATTGCTAGATAAGGGCTTCGCCAATCGAGTGTATCTTCATATAGTGCATCAGTGTTATTTGTTAAGAAGAAAGATGGGTATACGAGGTTGTGCATAGACTAAAGGCAATTGAATAAGGTGGCCATTAAGAATAGGTATCTGTTACCGTAATCGTTGAGAGGTACAAGGGTATTCTCTAAGATTAACTTGAGATCGAGGTACCATTAGTTGAGAATCAAGGTGCGCGATGTAGAGAAGACAACTTTTAGAACTAGGTATGGTCATTATGAGTTCTTGGTTATACTCTTCCGGTTGACCAATGCTCTGATAGCTTTTATAGATCTGATGAAAGGGATATTCAGACCATTTCTGGATCAGTTTGTCGTGGTGCTCATAGACGATATCTTGGTGTATTCGAGAAATAAGAATGAGCATGAGCAACATTTGAGAATAGTTTTACAAAATCTTAAGGAGCATAAGCTATATGCCAAGCTCTCTAAGTGTGAGTTTTGGCTAAATGAGGTTGTCTTTCTCGGGCATATGATATCAACTGACAGGGTTAGAGTGGATTCGGGCAAGGTCAATGTGATCTTGGATTGGAAACCCCCATGAAATGTTACCAAAATCAGTAGTTTTCTCGGCTTAGAAGGATACTACAAAAGGTTCATCAAGGGATTCTCCATGATTGCTTCTCTATTGACTAGGTTGTTGCAGAAGGATATTAAGTTTGACTGGACGAATAAGTGCCATAACAATTTTGATTAGTTTAAGAATCTTTTGATAGAAGCTCCAATGTTGACACAACCGATTCTGGACAAGAAATATATGGTTTATAATGACGCATCATACAACAAATTGGGTTGCTTATTAATGCAAAAAGGGAAAGTTGTTGCCTATGCCTCCAGACAGTTAAAACCTTATGAGAAGAACTACCTAACGCATGATATAGAATTTGCGGCCATTGTCTTTGCATTGAAGATATAGAGTCATTATTTATATGGAGAGAAGTGTTACATCTATGCTGATCACAAAAGTTTGAAGTATCTTCCTACACAACGAGATTTGAATTTAAGGCAGAGAAGATGGTTAGAGTTGATAGAGGATTACAACTGTGTAATTGATTATCATCTAGGGAAGGCCAATATGGTGGTCGATGTGCTCAGTATGAAGACTATGGCAGAGTTGTACATCAGACCAATCTTGAATCAAGAGATTAGAGATGCATAAAAGCTCTTGGCAAGCTAGTGGAATTGGTTATTTTGGTCTCCAAAGGGGAGAGACTAGGTTTATCAATCAAGCCAGATGGTAGTTTACACTACCAGGGTAGGTTATGTGTACCAGATGTCTCAGAGTTGAGACAAAAGATTATGAGGGAAGCCCATGAGATGAGATTTACAATGCACCCAGGCAGTAACAAGATTTATCAGAACTTAAAAGGGGTGTATTGGTGGTCAGGGATGAAGAAAGACATCACATAGTTCACGACTAGATGTCTTACATGTCAGTACATAAAGGCCGAACATCATGTACCTTTAGGGTTATTACAACATATCACAATTCTAGAATGGAAATGGGAGAGAATCACTATAGATTTTGTGATTAGATTGTCATTGACGTTGATGAATTACGATGCCATATGGGTGATCGTGGATAGGTTAATGAAGTTGACTCACTTTGTACCTATTTGGAGAGACTATCCTTTGAACCGGTTGGCAGAGTTGTACATAAATGAGATAGTGCATCTTTATAGAGTTCTATTCTCCATCATATCGAATAGAGATCTGGGCTCACATCTTAGTTTTGGGATAGTCTATAGCAAGCTTTAGGTACCAAGCTCAAATTCAGCACGACTTTCTATCTCCAGACTGATGGTCAGTCAGAAAGAGTTATCCAGATCCTTGAAGACATGATGAGGTATTGTGTGATCAAATTTGAGGGAAATTAGGATAGATATCTACTGTTAATGGAGTTAGCATACAACAATAGTTACCAATCTAGTATTCAGATGGCTCCATATGAGGTATTTTCTGATAAAAACTGTCAGTACCATTGTATTAGGCTGAGCCTAGTGAGAGAAAGTTAGTGGGGCCAGATCTGGTACAAGAAACAGAAGAGAAAGTGTTGCCCAAACAATGAACCAAGAAGGGGGGTTGAATTGGTTATGAAAATCAAAAAAATTTAACTTTAAATGCGGAATAAAATTAAACAAAGTAGGGATGAAGAGATATCACACATGAGATTTATAGAGGTTTGGGTATTATCAAACCCTACTCCTCTCCCCAATCTCAATTGGGAGTTTTACTAACACACTAAGTGTTACAATGGAGTTTTTACAAGCTCACTCCCAACTATAGTGTTTCTCTCAATGGCTAACACCTAACCCATAAACTCCCTTGTGTTTTAATGGCTCACACAATAAACTAATTCCTTGTGTTTTATGGCTCACACAATAAACCAATACAAGTGTTTCAATCTTAACTAAATATACCCAAACTCACTTGAGTAATAGATTACAATGAAAACACTCACCAACCTATAATGCTCAGAAATTATGAGCAATTAGGTTTTTTTACAAAGAATAAAGGTTTTGTTGAAAATAATTAATGCACAATGGCTTCAACAAGATTAAAGATTCAAAGTAATTGTAAGTGACAATGTAAGCCCAATACTTTGACTAGGACAAGATCTATATTAGATGGCATGCCATTAAGCGGGGAGATCAATATCGGATGACATATATTGGTCATGATTGAGATATTTTGAAGAATTACGAGATATTTAGAAGGCTCAAGGCCTAGCAAGATAGGCTTCTCTTGTAGTTGTTTCGTGCACTCATTTTCTTTGGTTGATTTATACTGAAATATTTTGAAGATAAACGAGGTTCTTAGAAGGCTCGAGATTTATCTAGGTGTGCTTCCCTATTAGCTATTCCGTGCACTCATTTTTCTTCAATTGATCATGTTGAGATACTTGAGGGATTAGAAGTAAGCAATGAGAGCTTCTTCGGTGGATTATTTTGGCTCTAACAAGAGTTGTAGAGTACTCGTATCCATTTTAGTCTAGTTATGAGTAAGGTAGGCAAAGGTAAGATAATTGATAAATTCTATGTGTGATAAACATGTGTTAGTGTAACGTCACACCTTATGAATTTGAGTTCAACCTATCCCTGTATCAAATAATCACACATAGCATACTGGAAAGGAAAAATACCCTGTTAACAATGGTAGAAAAATTTCTTTTTTCATATCCTGTAATATTATTCAATGACTTTGGAAGTCTCATATCATTTAATATCATTCAATGACTTTGCAAGTCAACATTGAGGCTTTCGCCACAATACGATAAATCACATATATTAAAACATAAACTTTGCACATAAGTATTTACGAGTTGCTTTCATTTATACATTTTTAAAACCCATTCCAAAATGACTATATATATATATATTCAAACACGTAAATACAAAATGCAGATGACATATGTTCATGCTTGTGTGGAATGCAAGGAGAGAGAGTGATGAGGCTCAGCCAGTGACCTGTGCTCCATGTCTTCTATACGCTACTCAAAATGAGCTGTCACTTTTCTTTACCTGAAAAATGATGCAAATTGATGAGTTGTGGCTCAGTGAGAATAACCATCAAATGACCTCTAAAGTACCGAACAACTCATAGTAATAAATCACAAATCCAATACATACCATGTATTCCATTCGATTCATTAGTATCATATAAATATCAATAAATTTGAAACATATAATCATTAATCTTTAACCACTTATGTGTACCAAATGTCACAAATTATCCATCATCATACTATCAGGGGAAATTATGACAATCATATGAATCACATAGCAAGCAACATTCATATGCACTAAAGAATTCAATCGATAATTAGACTCACCTTTCTCCTTGGATTCTGACCCCTAACTTATTGTCTATCCACTCCTTGTGGGTATCCAATATGTTGTGAGCCTAATATGGAAATATAATCAATTAACTCATGATTAGGGAGACTTAATGTGGCTTAAACAAATTAATATGCATTGTTCATATCAATAGCTAAGATTTTTCCTATGAGGCAGTGTGACCTTATAGGACTGTTTAACCTATAACTTTTTCTATATTTGACCAATTAATCTGATTCTTATTCCTAATTCACATTAACATATAATTATGTAACATATTAAAATTTCAGACCAATTGGATCATTTTACAATATTTGGTGGAATTTCTAAATGTGTTATGTTTTCTGCCATGTTTTCTGCCATGTTTTCTGTCCTTTGGCAGTTTCAAGGTACCAACTTTCATTCATCATAACTTATAATATATAAGTCATATTTTAATGAAATTTACAGAAACTTATATGGGTTCAAATTAAAAATTTTTTATGTTTACAACTTTTATCAATTATGTCTCTATGGTCCTCAAATTATAAGAAACATTTTACTATTCCATAATAGAATTGGCTTCCGGACTAGTATGACTTATATCACCATAACTTAGCCCATAAATAACATATTAAGCTAAAATTAATATCAAACTTTAGATACGACATATACCTATAACTTTCATGTTTTGATAATTTGCAGAATCTAGCTCTAAAGAGCTAAAATTAGCCAAACAAATTTTAGGATCTACCCAGGGCACTTAGTAGGCAGTTCAAACTATGGAATAGTCATGGTTCCATTCCCCATAACTCAACATTTACAAGACATATAAATCTAAAATTTTTTAAAACGATACATAACACATATATCTACAACTTTTATGTTTTGAGATACTTCAAATAATGGCTTTATCATATTCAAAACTAACAAAAATATTGGCTAACTCACTTAGGGTTCACATCCGAACCAGTTTCAGTAAAGAAAGGATATCTCTTCCTATACACAAAATATTGCAAAAAAGTATACATATACATAAATATAAGACATAGAGGAACAACATTTATGTTTTAAGATTCTCTAGATTCAATCGCAAAGATCATCAAAACCATAGTACAAGACACTGCCTTTTTATGAATCCTAAACACCATAATCAAGCTTAACACAAAAATAAATGTTTACTCACCTATAATCACTCTTGGCTAATATTGTTGCTGAAATTTTTGGAGTGAAAGAGAGAAGAAAAGATGGTTGGAACTTCAAAGAAAATGGATTGAAGAAATGAAGCAAAGAAGATGAAGAAGATAAGAAAAGAAAAGGAAGATAATGGCAGCCTAATAGGTTAAAAGCCACTACCACCATTTGATTTTCCCTTTTCCATCCATCTCTTTTCCCTTTTTTTTCCTTTTTTTTCTGACTTTTATTTTTATTTTATTTTTATTTTTTAATTGTTCTTATTATTATTACACTAATCAACACAATATGCAATTTAATCTTAATCTAGTCATTTTGCATATTTAATTTGATCAACTTATTTCATTTATTTCTAATACTTTTTATCCTCATTTAGATTATAAATACACATGTGCGACTCGATACAATTGCAATGTACTAGGACACGTAGCTAGTGCGTGTCATGGACTTCTTCATATGAAAATACGTATGAAATGCATATGTTCAATTGAATTATATGCAAGATGCATATGTTCAAATGAAATGCATGTGGGGAAGGTTGAGATGTTACAATTCTCCCCTCCTTTTAAAAATTTTGTCCTCAAATTTAATTCCTGGAAACAGGTATTGCTTTTTCATATTCTCTTTCGTTTCCCATGTTACCTCTTCTTGTGAATGGTTTCTCCATAATACCTTAACTAAAGGTATTTCTCGGTTTCTTAGCTGTTTAGTCTTATATCCGATGATTTCCACTGGTTCTTCTATATAACTCATGTCCTCTACAATCTCGATGGATTGATTTTAAGTACATGTGTAGGATTTGACCTATATTTTCTAAGCATGCCCACATGAAAAACATTATGAATCTGAGCCATCTCTGGTGGTAACGCCAATCTGTATGCCAGTGGACCAACCTTCTCAAGAATTTCATAAGGCCTTATGTACCTTGGGCTCAATTTACCCTTCTTGCCAAATCGGATTATCCCTTTCCATGGAGATACACAAAGAAATACCTTTTCACCTAACTCGTATTCCATCTCCCTTCTATGTTGATTAGCATAACTTTTCTGTCTGTCTTGTGCTGCCTTTAGCTTATTTTTGACAACCTTGATTTTATCCACTATGTCTTGTACTATCTCTGGCCCTTCTAATGCACATGCACCTTCTTCATCCCATATGATAGGGCTTCGCACTTTCTACCATACAATGCCTCATATGGTGCCATCTGGATACTGCTATGATACTGGTTGTTGTAAGCAAATTCAATCAATGCTATATATTCAGCCCAAGCATCTCTGAATTCCATAGAACATGCCCTAAGCATTTCTTCTAATGTTTGTATAGTCCTTTTAGATTGTCCATCAGTCTGTGGGTTGAATGCAGTGCTAAAGTTCATTTTTATTCCCAATGCATCTTGTAAACTCACCCAAAAACGTGAAGTAAACCGTAGATCTCTATCAGACACAATGGACACCGGAATGCCATGCAATCTAACTATCTCATTCACATATGATTTTTCCAAACTCTCGAGTGTACACCCCCATCAGATAGGTAGAAAATGTGCTGACTTGGTTAATCTATCAACAATTACCCATACTACATCATTCTTTCGTGGGGTTCTTGGCAATCCATAAACAAAATCCATCGTTATTCTTTCCCATTTCCATTCTGGTATTTGGCAATGGATGTAGTTTTCCAACTGGTGCCTGATATTCAATTTTAATCTACTGACATGTCAAGCATTTGGAAACATATTTTGCTATGTCTTTCTTCATTCTTGGCCACCAGTAATGAGGCCTTAAACTGTGATACATCTTTGTCATCCCTGGGTGCATTGTATAAGGTGCATTGTGTGCCTCTTCCATTATTTCCTGGCATAAGTTTTCAGTATCTGAAACACATATGCGTGACTTTAACATTACTGTATCATTCTGCAAATGAAACTCTGTATTATTTCCCTGCCTTACCATATCAATTTTCTTACATAATTGAGGATATTTGCTCTGTGCTTCTTTAATTCTCTCCTTTAGTATAGGTCTGACTTGAAGAGTAGCAATCAGTGATCCTCTATCATGCATATTTAATTCAACATTCATGGATCGTAATTGAATCAAATATGGAAAAGAGAATACTTGCAAGTGAGCCACACTACTACTAGCCTTCCTACTCAATGCATCTGCTACCACATTGGCTTTCCCTGGATGGTATTCAATTGTACAGTCATAATCTTTTAACAACTCTAACCATCGTCTTTGCCTCATGTTTAACTCTTTTTGTGTCAGCAAATAACCTAAGCTTTTATGGTCTGTGAAGATTTGGAATGTCTCACCATACAGATAATGCCTTCAAATCTTCAATGCAAATACAATTGCAGTCAATTCTAAATCATGCACTGGATATGAGATCTCATGTGGTCTCAGTTGCCTAGATGCATAA
The DNA here is from genome assembly GCA_023653625.1 of Triadica sebifera. Taxonomy (NCBI): domain Eukaryota; kingdom Viridiplantae; phylum Streptophyta; class Magnoliopsida; order Malpighiales; family Euphorbiaceae; genus Triadica; species Triadica sebifera. Next base: position 31,510,893 of record CM042893.1, read on the forward strand.
GTTATCACCTTACCGTGTTGCATTAATACACATCCCAAGCCTTGGTGAGAAGCATCACTATATACTGTAAACCCACCTATACCTATAGGGATAGTTAACACTGGTGCTGAGGTTAGCCTATGTTTTAGTTCATCGAAACTTCTTTGACATTCTGAAGTCCACTTGAAAGGCACATTCTTTCTCAAAGTTTGCAACACAATTTTTAAATGTTGTTCATGTTCTCCCCCATTCTTTGAGTACACCAATATGTCATCAATAAATACTATCACAAACCTATCCAGATATGGTTGAAACACCTTATTCATTAATGCCATAAATGCAGCTGGAGCATTAGTCAACCCAAATGGCATTACTAAAAATTCATAATGTCCATACCTGGTTCAAAAGGCAGTCTTTGGAACATCCGCTTCTGCTACCTTCAGCTGGTAATAGCCTGATTTCAAATCAATCTTGGAGAATATTTGGGCTCCTTGCAACTGGTCAAACAAATTATCTATTCTGGGCAACAAATATTTGTTCTTCACTGTCATTTTGTTCAGTTGCCTATAATCGATGCACAATCTCATTGTTCCATCTTTCTTTTTAACAAATAATACTAGAGCTCCTCATGGTGATACACTAGGTCTAATATACCCTTTGTCAAGTAACTCCTGCAATTGGGCCTTCAGTTCTTTTAACTCAACTGGGGTCATTATGTAGGGTGACCTTGATATTGGTGTTGTTCCTAGTACTAGTTCAATAGTGAATTCTATCTCTCTATCTGGTGGTAAACCAGGTAGATCATCTCGGAATACATCAGCAAATTCCCTTACCACTGGTATATTTTCAAGCAAGCTATTAGTGGTTCTAGTATCAGTCACATATGCCAAATATGCTTCACATCCCCCTGTGATCATTCGAAATGCCTTTACAGCTGAGACTAGAGATGTCGGCACAAGTTTTCTTTCACCCAAAAATATAACCCTTGGTTGGTTTAGTGATTCTAAAATTACTTCCTTAGTAAAGTAATTCACTATTGCATGATGTCTAGTTAACCAATCCATTCCCAATATCACATCAAATTCATATATTGGCAATAAAATCATATCAGCTATTAACTCAGCTTTATCAATGCATATCAAGCAATCACGACATACATTATTCACAACTTCTACTGTTCCCAATGGAGTATTCACATTTATGTCAATCCCTAAAGGCTCATGCGTTTGATGCAGTTTAGAGGCCATATGCAATGATATAAATGAATGAGTGGAGCCTGGGTCAATTAATGCATATGCTAACATATCATAAATGTAAATATTACCGGTAACTACTTCGGGAGTATCAATTGCCTCCTGTTTAGTCATAAAAAACACCCTGGCCTGAGTATCACTCACCTCCTGTTTATCAATTATGTCTCTATAGTCCTCAAATTATAAAAAACATTTGACTTGTCCAGAATAGAATTGGCTTCTGGACCAGTATGACTTATAAAGACCATAACTTAGCCCATACATAACATATTAAGCTAAAATTAGTACCAAACCTTAGATACGACATATAACTATAACTTTCACGTTTAGATAATTTACAGAATCTAGCTCTAAGGAGCTTAAATTAGCCAAACAAGTTGCTGGATCTGCCCAAGGCACTCAGTAGGCAGTTCAAACCATGGAATAGTTGTGGTTCCATTCACCATAACTCAAAATTTACAATACATATGAACCTAAATTTTGGTATACAAATACATGACTCATATATCTACAACTTTTATGTTTTGAGATACTTCAAATAATGGCTTTAGAATATTCAAAACTAACAAACATAGTGGCTAACTCACTTAGGGTTCACATCCGGACCAGTTTCAGTAGAGAGAAAATATCTCTTCCTATATAGAAAATCTTGAAACAATATTTACATATACATAAATCTAAGACATAGAGGAACAACTTTTGTGTTTTAAGATTTTCCAGATTCAATCTCTAAGATAATAAAAACCATAGCACAAAACACTGCCTATTTATGAACCCTAAACACCATAATCAAGCTTAACACAAAAATAAATGTTTACTTACCTATAATCACTCTTGGCTAATCTTGTTACTGCAATTTTTGGAGTAAAAGAGAGAATAAAAGATGGCTGGAACTTCAAAGAAAATGGATTGAAGAAATGAAGCAAAGAAGAAGAAGATAAGGAAAGAAAAGCTGCCACCACCATTTGACTTTCCCTTTTACAGTAAGACACTGAGAGATTGTTTGAGATGTCATGTGATGTTGTGCATTATATATATATATATATATATATATATATATATATATATAATTCTGATGGCATGTCATGTAATATACAAACTAGTGCATGTGCAAACTTTGAGGTAAGTCGTCATAGTAGCTCAGTGAGTATATCATGCATATTATTTTTATATGTTGTTGTATGTCTTGGGCATTGTTATGTACCACTAGGCATGAATTGCTTAGCGTATGGACTTTCCATGCATATGTTTAGAGCTTAGGGGAGGATTGACAGAGGGGGACACCCAGTGATTAGAGCTGAGGATATACATTCGGGGTGGGTGATACACTGTTGTATCATATTTTGGTTGTTTTGTTATGGGTTGGGTAGTTATAGCTTTACATGTTAAATTTCAGAGATATATAGTTTTATAACTACTCATTTTATAAAACCTTAGGCTTGTGTTTGCCCATATAATTTGTAATTAAACTTTTATTTATTTTGAGCTTGATTTCATTATTTTAAGAATGCTTTTATTTTGTTAAGTCATCATAACCATGATCCATGAAAGTTTTAAAATTTATGACGTTTTAAACTCATGTGCATTGTAACATCTTTTAGTATAATTGGGTTTAGTTTGTAGCATCTTTTAGTATAATTAGGTTTAGTCTTAATTATATCAGAAGATTTTACACACGCCTGTGAACATTAAGTCACACTTGTGAACCTAGAAAGAAAAAGTTGTCAGGTGTGTACGAAAAAGTGATTGAACGACTATTTTGGCATTAAATGCACCCTAAATGACTATATTTGTGAGGAAAAGTATAAATATAACATATTTATGACTTCTAAAGGTGAGAAAATGTGAATTCAATCTCGTATTCTTATATAGATTTGTGCATTTAATTAATTCCACCAATCTTATATTTTTATCTTATAATAACCATAATTACTCAGAATTGTTGAGCTTTTTAGTTGGTGAGTGTTTTGATTCTTGTAATCAATTACTCAAAAGTGAGTTTGAGTGAGTTAGGTTGTGAGTGAAACACTTGTAAGGATTTTTATATGATCCATCAAAAACACAAGGATTTGGTTGGTGTGTTACCCATTAAAACACAAGGTTTTTCTAGCTTAAGTGTTAGTCAAGATAGTAAAACACTATAGTTGGGAATGAGCAAGGAAAAACTTCATTTGTAACACTTTAAGTGTTACTGAAATACTCAATTAAGATTACTAAGATAATTAGAGTTTGTTAATGTTATATCCACTAATTTAGGCCTCTAGTCGTATAAATTGTTAAATCGACTCAATGGTTCAACAGAAGTCTAAATTTAGATTTTGATTGAAAAATAATTAAAATAATGGAAATTAAGTATGGAAAATATCTAATAAAGTGTTTAAAGTAATTAAAGATATTATTTTATGATGAAGGGACTAAATTGCAAATTTTGAAAAGTTTAGGGGTCAATTTACATTTTACCAAAAATTGGATGATTAATTGGGATAACCACCAATTAAATGCATGAATTGGGACATTATATACATGTGGTGGTTGGCCACACCAAGTGGCAAGTTTTGAGAATCTAATTAACATACATGAATTAAACATTAAATTCATATGGGCTTAGGTGTCCCATTATTAATTAAATTTTTCATATTTCTCTTAAATATCTCTCCTTCTTCCTTATCCCCTCACATCTAGCATTTTCTAAGTTCTCAAACCAATCCACGTGTTCCCTCCACCTTCCTCTATAGACAAATCTTCCTTCTAGTGAGAGAAAGTGAGAAAAGAGAGTCATTTTCTTGCACAACTCAGCTTAAGGAAGCTTGCGAGAGCAAAAGAGAAAGAGAGGTTAGGGTTTATGGAGTTTTAATAAAGTAAAGTTTTAATGATCTCTTTTATGTATTTTAGAAACTCAAATTGACAAGGATCTAGCTCAAAGGAGCAAAGGAAAAGAGAAAAAGAAGTAAAGAGAAAGAAAAGAAAAAAGGAGAGATTTGTGCATAACTTCAGGCAATAGCCTATGTCTTTTTTTTTAGTTGCATGATTTGAGCATTTGTCATGTTAATGATTCTGAATTAACAGTATTTTGTGATAAAAATCTTGGGGATTTAGACTTAGAACTAATTTTGGTAAAAATTAAAGATGGTAAATATGTGTGTTCTTTGCTGGATTTGATGAGCAATGAGTACAAAAACTGTTATAACTTAAGTTATGAAATTTAGATTTATATGTTCTTTTTATTGGGTTTGAAAACTAAGACATAGATCTTGAATTTTATTTAGACTATAAAATTCAGATATGTCTATATTTTTCTAGAAAAATACATAAAATTCGGACTTATAATCTGTTCAGAAAATTCTGGGCAAAATTGTTAGTGACCAGTCAGTGTTAATTTGATCATATATTTTGATACAAAACTCTAAATTAAGTGATTCAAGTTTTATATTAAAGCTAAGATTCAGACTAAAATTGTTAAGAATACTCTATATTTTAATTCTAATTTTAATAGGACCAAAATTAAGATCCAAGATAGAGTACGGAATCTGCCACTGATAGGGCAGCATATGAGTTGAGGAATGTAATGAGTAAAATAATGTGAACCTTGTTATATTATGCAAATACTATTTTTATTAAGTAATTGTGTGATTAATTGAACCTTTACATGCATGAAATGGTTGAATTTAATAACTATGAAATTTAATGACAATGAGTAAGCCCTAAAACACCTAATTAGAACTAGACTTAGGATAATTTTGCATGCTAAGTAGGGGGGAGTATGATTAATTCCATTAATGGTACAATTAATGAAGCTGGTGATGGAACTATTATTGAAATCGATGATGATACTATTATTGAAGTCAGTGATAGCACTATTATTAAAGTCGATGATGACACTATTATTAAAGTCGGTAATAGCACTTATATATGCGCAAATCATATTGCCCGGGTGGCACTTCTAAATGCCTAGAATGCAACTTTTTATCCTAGTCAGGGGTTCATAGGTGTTGTGGGCTATAAAGAAGTGATTGAAAAAAAAAGGGAATCATGAATTGTCATATGGATAATAATGATGATTTGATAAAGTAAAACAAATATGAGATATAATAATATAATTTGATATTTATGCATGTTAAAATAATATGAGATCTATATTTGCATAAAAAATGATTGGACATAAATTGATATATGACAATGCATGTTGCCTGAAATATTTTATTGCCTTATTTATATGCCCCACTAAGCCTAGAGCTTAGTGTGGTAGTTTTCTTCCGCGCAGATATAGTGAAGAATAAGCAAACGATAGTAGGTAAAGATAGTCGTAGCCTGATCCAGTAGAGCAGATTGTTTCAACCACTGTGGTCACATAACTTTTGTATTTATACTTTGAATTTTATTTTATAGTATTTGTACAATAAGCAGCACGTTTTGTAAATAACATGTTATTATAAAAAATGTATTTTGTCTTTTTTGTTATGATTTCTTTTACACTACAAAGTAAATAAATAGTAAATAAAGAAAAGAAAAAAAATATATACAAGTTTCTTTTATTTATACATATATATGAAACGATATTTTTAATCGATGAAGTCAGCATAGCACTCTCTTATCTGGGCACGTATTGGTGGGGTGAGGGGTTGTTACAATTTTTGGTATCAAAGCCCGGTTTGGGCGGTTTGGAGATTTTAAAATGATTTTCAAAAATAATTATGACATGTGTGTACCCACAATTAAGTGTTAAAGTTGCTGCTTACTGATTGTGACTCTTGCTTTATGATGTAGGTAGAGTATGGCTTTAAGGTTACGATACATTGTGGCCGAAATAGGAGAAAGTAACGAGCCTATGAAATAGAGGCTCCATCATGACCAAGTCATCGTCGAGCTACTGCATCTAGATCTAGTGCTAGCTCATCACGGGAGCAATATGTTGTTAGCACAGGACAAACAAAGCTTATTTGCTACAAAGAGCATCACAACCAACCTTATTTGGGTTACAGTTTGAGAGACTGATGAAGTTAGGGGCCTCCAATTTCTACGGTAAACGGGAAGATGACCCCTCTGTGGCAGAGTTTTGGTTAAAACAGGCAGAGAGAGTATATGATCAGCTACATTGCACAGACAAGCATAAATATGAATATGTAGTGTCTTTTGTTACATGATCATGCATATGACTAGTAGCGATCTGAGTCACAGAGCATAGAGGCACCTGATCCTATGACCTGGGAATTATTTTTGGAGAAATTCAATGAGCAATAGATTCCTCCTATCTACACAGACGATAAGAAAATAGAGTTTTTAACATTCAAATAAAGGAGAATGTCGGTACCAGAATATGAGAGAGAATTCACACATCTCTGTAAATATGTTGATGGCATTGTGTTTACAGAGGCTGATAAATGCCAACGACTTGAAGATGGATTGAGAGACCGAATCAAGCTGCAATTTTTAGCCCTACGCCTGATGAGTTTTCCTAGTTTGCTAGCATATACCAGAACAGTTGAGAGAGATCTAGTAGCACAACAACCAGCACAAGATAGAGGGTTCAGGAGACTCATGCCATAGTTGAGTGGAGTATAGTCGAGTGGAAAGAAAGACAAATCTTTCAGTGGCCAATTTCAGGCTGGGGGTTTTAGTAGGCCTTCTTCTTTCAGACGAGGACAACCCATGAGATATGTCTCTTCAGCGGTCAGTGCATCGACACAGACACCATATAGATCTCTATCTCTACCAGAATGTCAGCAATGTAATCGTTCTCATCCAAGAGAGTATTGGTGGATGACAGGAGCGTGCTTGAGATGTGGCTCCAAAGATCATATGAGAAGGGATTATCCTCTATTACAACATGTCAGAGGTTTAAGGAGCACTGAGCAGATATAGACACAGGCTTCTGGGTAAGGCAGAGACTGAGGTCGAGGGCAAGGCAGAGGAGGCTGATCAAGGCCCAGTCAGTTTAGATCAGAGATAGTTAAGAGGTCAAAAGGTAGTAGAGCTGCCCTAGCCAGGGCATATGCCATGTGAGGCCGAGAGGAGCAGGATGCACCTGATATCTTAATTGGTAAATTATTTCTCTTTGGCTTTGATATACTAACATTTATAGATCCGGGGTTGACGCATTCATACATGTGCACACCACCACTGGGTCGAGAGGATTTAGAACCATAGGCTTTAGAATTTGATATTCTTGTTACTAACCTATTAGGGGACAATGTGAGGTTAGTAAGGTATTTAGGGGTTTCCCTATTGAAATTCAAAGTAGGCAATTCCCAGTAGACTTGCTAGAGTTACCATTCCATGAGTTTGATGTGATCTTAGGAATGGATTGGTTGGCTCGTTATGGAGTGGTAGTGGATTATAGAAGGAAGCAGCTGATCATTAGAATTCTAGAGCAAGATGTGATAGTGGTGATGGGTGAGAATAGAGGATATCCAGTCAATGTGATATCAATGTTGAAAGCTCGGACACTCATTAGTAAAGGGTGCGAAGCATACTTAGCGTATGTGGTGAATATAGAAAAAGCAAGTCCGAAGTTGGTGGATATTCCTACTGTTAGTGAGTTTCCTTATGTGTTTCTAGAGGAGTTATCAGGGTTACTTCCAGATAGAGAAATTGAGTTTGCTATTGATTTGGTACCTAACACCACTCTTATTTCCATTACACCATATAGGATGGCACCAGCAGAGTTGAAAGAGTTGAAGATACAGTTGCAAGATTTATTAGATAAGGGATTTATACAACCCAGTGTATCACCGTGGGGTGCTCCAATGTTATTTGTGAAGAAGAAAGATGGCACCCTTCATCTTTTCATTGACTATAGGCAGTTTAATGGGGTTACTATTAAGAATAAATACTTGTTGCCTAGAATTGATGACTTATTTGATCAGTTAAAGGGTGGAGCCATATTTTCAAAGATAGATCTTCGATCGGGGTTTCATTAACTGAAAATCAAAGAATCAGATATACCTAAGACGACATTCAGGACTCATTATGGTCATTATGAGTTTATGGTTATGCCCTTTAGATTGATGAATGCACCAGCAGCTTTTATGGAATTGATGAACCGAGTGTTCAGGCCATATCTTGATCAATTTGTAGTGGTGTTTATTAATGAAATTCTTGTCTACTTTAGAGACCGATTAGAATATGATCAACATTTCAAAATAGTGCTGTAAACATTGAAGGAGAAGCGGTTGTATGCAAAGTTATCAAAATGCGAGTTTTGGCTTGAAGCAGACAGTTTTTGGGTTATGTAGTTTCAGCAGAAGGTATTCAGGTTGACCCTAGTAAAATCGAAGCTATTCTTAATTGGAAACCACCTCAAAATGTGACAGAAGTGAGAAGTTTCCTTGGATTAGCCTGATATTATAGGAGGTTTGTGAAAGGATTTTCATCCTTAGCGACTCCATTGACACGAGTGCTACAAAAAGAGGTTCGTTTTGAGTGGACATATAGATGTCAAGCAAGCTTTGATCGACTGAAGGCAATATTGACTGAAGCATCAGTTTTGACTCAGCCTACTCTAGGAAAAAACTTTATTGTGTATAGTGATGCTAGTCATAATGGTCTAGGTTGTGTTCTTATGCAAGAGGAAAAAGTAGTTGCATATGCCTCTAGACATCTTAAGCCTCATGAGCTTAACTATCTGATGCATGATTTAGAGCTTGCAGCGATAGTCTTTGCTCTCAAGATCTAGAGACATCATTTGAATGAGGAAATATGTTATATCTATACAAATCACAAAAGTCTTAAGTACCTTCCCTCGTAGAAAGAGTTGAATCTGAGACAACAAAGATGGTTGGAGTTGATTAAAGATTATGACTATATGATCGACTACCAGCTAGGCAAAGCTAATGTGGTTGCAGATGCACTAAGTAGGAAAATCTTAGTTGAGATGAGTGGAATTCACATTGATGCAAAGAATTAAAGATGCTCAAAAGCAAGATGAGAAGTTAGTAAAGATAGCTAAGGTAGTAAAAAAGGGAGAAAAGCCTGAGTTTTCATTGATGGAAGATGGCACAATGTACTTCAAGAATAGGATTTGTGTGCCAAGTATGAAAGATTTGAAGATAGATATTTTAAAAGAAGCACATAGAATGGTATATACCATGCATCCAGGCAGGAAAAAAATGTACCAAAATTTGAAAACATAATATTGGTGGCCAGGGATGAAGAAATATCACTAAGTATGTTGCTAAATGTCTAACTTGTCAACAAGTAAAAGCAGAACATCAATTACCAACAGGATTGTTGCAACCAATACCAATTCCAAAATGGAAATGGGAGAGAATTGTGATGGATTTTGTGACTGATTTACCGATGACTCAAAGGAAGCATGATGCAGTGTGGGTGATAATGGATCAATTGATGAAGTCAACACATTTCCTACCAGTTAGAATGGACTACTCATTGAACAAGCTAGCTGAAATTTATGTAAGTGAGATAGTGAGATTGCAAGGAATTCCAATATCCATCATATTTGATAGAGATCCCAAGTTTACGTCGCAATTCTGGAAGAGTCTACAGTAGGCTTTGGAAACTCGACATAATTTCAATACGTCTTTCCATCCATAAACGGATGGACAATCATAACAGATTATCCAATTATTAGAAGATATGATGAGAAGTTGTGTGCTTGAATTTGAGGGAAGTTGGAATCAATATCTACCTTTTATGGAGTTTTCCTACAACAACAGTCATCAGACAAGTATAGGCATGGCTCCATATAAGGCATTGTATGGAAGAAATTGTAGGACACAAGTTTGTTGGACCAGGCTGAATGAGAAAAAATTGATTGGGCCTGAGATAGTTCAACAAACCAAGGAGAAAGTTAAAGTGATCAAGGAAATGCTAAAGGCAGCACAAGATCGACAGAAATCATATGTCGATTTAAAGAGGCGAGATATTGAGTATGAGGTGGGTGATAAAGTGTTCCTTAAAGTTTTGCCTTGGAGAAAGGTATTGAAGTTCAGTAGAAAAGGAAAGTTGAGTCCAAGATTCATTAGTCCTTATGAGATTCTAGAAAGAATCGGACCCGTGGCATAATCGGAGTTAGACTGGATTCACAATGTATTCCATGTATCTATGCTAAGGAGATATAGGTCTAATCCGACTCATGTCATACCAGCTGAGGAGATAGAAGTGCAAAAAGATATGAATTACGAAGAGGAACCAGTGGCGATATTAGTGCGTGAAGAGAAGATTCTTCAGAATAAAAGAGTTCCCTTAGTTAAAGTGCTATGGCAGAATCACTCTACAGAAAAAGCCATATGGGAGAGCGAATAAGTCATGAAGAGGCAATATCCCCAGTTGTTCACAAAATGAACAGGTAAAATTTTGAGGACAAAATTTATTTTAAAGAGGAAAGGATGTCATATCTACTAATTTAGGCCCCTAGTCACGTGAGTTGTTAAATTGACTCGACTACGGGAGTCTAAATTTGGATTTTGATTGAAAAATAATAAAAATAATGCAATTAAGTATGGAAATATCTCATAAAGTGTTTAAAGTAATTAAAGATATTATTTTATGATGAAGGGACTAAATTGCAAATTTTGAAAAGTTTAGGGGTCAATTTGCAATTTACCAAAAATTGGAGGATTAATTGGGATAACCACCAATTAAATGCATGAAGTGGAACATTATATACATGTGGTGGTTGGACACACCAAGTGGCAAGTTTTGAGAAGATAATTAACATACATGAATTAAACATTAAATTCATATGGGCTTAGGTGTCCCATTATTAATTAAATTTGTCATCTTTCTCTTAAATATCTCTCCTTCTTCCTTATCCTCTTTCATCTAGAATTTTCTAAGTTTTCAAACCAATCCATGTGTTCCCTCCATCTTCCTCCATAGCCAAAGCTTTCTTCTAGTGAGAGAAAGTGAGAAAACAGAGAAAGAGAGTCATTTTCTTGCACAACTAAGCTTAAGGAAGCTTGAGAGAGGAAAAAAAGAGCGAGATGTTAGGGTTTATGGAGTTTTAATGAAGTAAAGTTTTAATGATCTCTTTTATATATTTTAGGAACTCAAATTGACAAGGATCTAGCTCAAAGGAGCAAAGGAAAAGAGAAAGAAAAGTAAAGAGAAAGAAAATAAAAAATGAGAGGTTTGTGCATAACCTAAGGCAATAGCCTATGTCTTTGTTTTTAGTTGCATGATTTGAACATTTGGCATGTTAATGATTCTGAATTAATAGTATTTTGTGATAAAAATCTTGGAGATGCATGTTTGCTAGACTTAGGAATAATTTTGGTAAAAATTGAAGATTGAAAATATGTGTGTTCTTTGCTGGAATTGATGAGCAATGAGTACATAAACTGTTATAACTTAAGTTATGGAATTTGGATTTGTATGTTCTTTATTGGATTTGAAAGCTAAGACATAGGGTTTGAATTTTTATTTAGACCATAAAATTCAGATATGTCTATAGTTTTCCTAAAAAATATATAAAATTCAGACCTAAAATCTATCCAGGAAATTCAAGGCAAAATTGTTAGTGATCAATTAGTGTTAATTTGATAATATCTTTTGATACAAAGCTCTAAATTAAGTGATTCAAGTAGTATATTAAAGCTAAGATTCATAACTAAAATTGTTAAAAAGACCCTGTAATTTAATTCTAATTTTAACATGACCAAAATTAAGGTCCAAAACAGAGCACGAAATCTTCCACTGACAGGGCAACATATGAGTTGAGAAATGTAATGAATAAAATAATGTGAACCTTGTTATATTTTACAAATACTATTTTTACTAAGTAATTGTGTAATTAATTGAACATTTACATGTATGAAATGAATGAATTTAATAACTATGAATTTTAATGACATTGAGTAAACCCTAGAACACCTAACTAGAACTAGACTTAGGATAGTTTGGCATGCCAGGGAGAGGGGAGTATGATTAATTTCATTAATGGTACAATTAATGAAGCCGGTGATGACACTATTATTGAAGCTGGTGATGAAACTATTATTGAAGTCGATGATAGCATTATTATTAAAGCTGGTGATGACACTATTATTAAAGCCGGTGAGGACACTTATATATGCATAAATCATATTGTCGGGGTGGCACTCCTAAGTGCCTGGATGACAACTCCGTTATCCTAGTCAGGGGTAAATAGGTGTTGTGGGCTATAAAGAAATGATTGAAAACAAAAAGGGAATTATGAATTGTGATATGGATAACAATGATGATTTAATAAAGTAAGGCAAATATGAGATATAATAATATAATTTGATGTTTATGCATGCTAAAATACTATGAGATCTATATTTGCATAAAAAGATGATTTGACATAAATTGATATATGATAATGCATGTTGCATGAAATAGTTTATTGCGTTATTTATATGCACCACTAAGCCTAGAGCTTAGCATAAGAGTTTCCTTCTGCACAGATATAATGAAGAATAAGCAGACGATAGTAGGTAAAGAGAGCGGTGGCCTAATCTAGTAGAGCAGCTTGTTTTAACCACTGTGGGTCATATAACTTTTGTATTTATAGTTTGAATTTTATTTTATAGTATTTTTATAATAAACAGTACGTTTTGTAAATAACATGTTATTATATAAAATGTATTTTTTTTTCTTATTATGATTTCTTTTACACTACAAAGTAAATAAATAATAAATAAGGAAAAGAAAAAAACATATACGACTACCTTTTATTTATACATATATATGAAACGATGTTTTTAATCAATGAAGTCAGCATAGCACTTCCTTATCCAGGCACATATTGTTGGGGTGAGGGGGTGTTACAGTTAATAACCAAATCTCTCTAAATCTTGTGTGTTAATTATCTCTTTCTCACTCACTAATTATTCTTGGGTAAAATTTTTTATTTGCTAACCAATTTAATTTCCCTTCTTGGTTATTATTTTAGGCAACACAAGTATACAGGAATATACAATTAATATGTTATATGTTATTAAAAATGAATTATATGTTTTTTTTCGTATAATTCAATGCTCAATGAGTTAGTTCATCCCATAAGATAAAGTATCTACATAATAGTATGAATTTGTTGTCATGCTATGAATTGTTTAATATATGATTGCATGTGAATTTTTATGTTTATATGTACAATTAATCTTTGAGTAGCTTAGCGTGCAGGTATTTTTTCCACGTAGGTAAGAGTCTTGTAGATAGAATTGAAGTTGAACAAGAGAAGTCAGTTCAACATCAAAGACAACAGTTCAGACTCGACATGAGTCGGTGATATCATATGTCATTTTTTTTACATGACATAGGGATTTAGGTTGTTTACGTGCATACATGTCTTATATTTTAAGATATATTTGTAGTTTTTGTAAAGACATGCATTTTTGTAAACATCAGGCCTTCTGAGCTCTAAACATGTTATTTTATATATATATATATATGATGATGATGACGCTTTCTCTTGTATCAAAGGATTTCTCCTTTGACATCTTTTATATATAAGAGATGTAATATAGTTTCATATGCAAGAGAAGTATTTATAAAAAAAGGTTTTTCAAAGAAAAGAAAAGTTTTAAAATTTTACAGATTTTTCACACACTAATTTCCATAACACCTGCTCGTTTGGTTAGGTTAATCTTGGTTAAGCAAGAGGGCGCTACAACTATTCTCATTGCTTCAGAGTTTGTTCATGGATATGGTATTTTACTTCATTAGGAGCATTCTCAGTGAAATCTTATTATTATGCTCTTTCAAAAAGCGGAGCTCTTCAAAGAGCTTAATCCTCTAGTTCAAATAATCATAGATTTGTCTTATAGTCTACATGGGCTCCGAAAATAACAATCCCAAACTTAAAAATTTCACAAGGAGTCTGGCAAACAACTATATTGCTTGTAATGTCAACCTAGCCGGAGAGGAATGAAAATTTCACCTAATTGCCCCATATGTGGATCCAGCTTGGAACTTGTGGAACACGTCTTGTTTCTATGTGATCATGCAGCAAGGTCTTGGTTTTTAAGTTTCTTAGTTTTTAGACCTTACCAAATCTCCATTCTAAGATTTAAAACAAGGTGAATGGAATTTGATATCCAGGTTTTCTAATATGGATGGTCTTAATTTTATCTTTTCAAATATTGATCTTAATTCTGCTTCTACAAATGCGTATATATTGTGGCTAATGAGTCAGATATTGAATCCAGAACCTCTTTCTTTTCCTCATAAGGTTGGCAACGTCATGATGCAGATTCTTATAAGTTCAATTGTGATGCCTGTTTTGACAATATAAACAAGAAAGCTTATTTTGAATTTATTTGCAGGAATTACAGAAGTGTTCTAGTCAATGGCATATGTAGTACAAGCAGAGGTATAAATGCTTTTGCTGCTGAAGCTACTTGTTTAGGCAAGCTGTTCGTTTGGTTCTCAACATGAAGGCTCAAAAGGTTAATTTTGAAGGAGACAATCAGTCTTTATTCAAAATATTGAGCCAGTCTTCTCCTATTTCTTGGAATGTGGCAGCTATTGTAAATGATAATAACTTTCTTAGAATTAAGGTTCTTGGAATGTGGCAGCTATTGTCAATGATAATAACTTTCTTAGAATTGAGGTTGTTTATTCTTTTGCTTTTGTTCCCATATCATGTGACTGTGCTGTAGTTGCTTATTTTTGTTAAAAGGTTTGGTTCATTTGCTTTGTGGATTACCAATCCAGTAGCTTACCTTTTGGATGTTCTAAGAATTGATTATGGTGGTTAATGTCATTAAGTGTTTTCATGAACTTTGTACTCACATGATTATAGGAACGATACAAATATTTTTCTCTCTTCACCATAACAAGAGAAATATACGAGTTTCCTAAGAACAAAAAAGAAAAAAAAATGCAACCTTAAGTTTCCATCCATTTCTTAAGACAGCACTCGGACAATATTGTAGAAATTAAAATTAATTTCTATTATTTGTTATTTTTCTTTCATCTATCATTTGTTTTCCTTTTCTTTTGGACAAATTTTTTTTTAATAGAACCATTTTCAACAAGAAAAATCCAAATGGGGAGAAGAATAATATTTAAACTCTTAAAAACTAACATGGGATTCTTAAGCTCACAAAAAGTCTTATAATATATCCAACTCCCTAAATCAGAAACTGTGCAAAAATTAACAAGGAGCGACAGTTAAGCCAAAAACAGAATAAGAACAGCCAGCATAGATTAAGTTGAAGATTTTACATACACAATGTGATTAAAGAATACTTAAGCAACACTGAAGGAACTAGCAGCACTTTCTACAAATTTTCTAGCTCCTTTGAACCACCTCTTATCTCCAGCTTGTGCCTTGCAAATGTAAAGTTTGCCATCTTTGACAGAAGCAGTGATGAGTTGGTGCTTACCACCTTCATCTCCATCAGCAGTCCTTGTTAACACTGATATAAAGTAATACTGTTTCCCACCAATCACAGGAGTTGATGTCTCCAATATGTTTGCCGTTGCCACCGCATTTGAGTCAAATCCTCCCTGCATCAGCCCATCCGCTCATGAGTCACAATATTATTATAAATTCATGTTTGGACTTGTCTAATACATAAATTAATGACAATAGTTTTAATACATAATAAAACAATTTTTTACTTCTGCCATAAACATATTTATATATATATTTGGGACAGAGCGAATAAATTAAACAAAGTAAAACAGAATATGTTGAATAAAAGAAATTAGGGAATATGGCAACTTATGACTTGGAAGATATTAGATAAAAGTTATTGATAGTTTTAAAAACCCTTCTATATTTACCACCTAAATTAATACTCAAAGTACCTCAGCATCGGTTTTGCCAGAGTAGGCCTGTTTTCCAAGCAAATAGTCCACCTGGAGTTATAAAAACAAATTATGGGTCAGCTTAGCTAACAGTATTAATTATGTAATAATTTGTGATGGGGGCAAGAAAACTTTATAAGAATACCTTGGAAAGAAATTCCTCAGGGGAACCAAAGTCGGTGATGGATTTCTTGTCAGTTGGGTTGATTATAACAGAAACATTGCTGTTGGAATCAAAATTGTCTTCATATCTAAGAACCTGACCAGGAAACTCTCTCTCCTTGCTTGGGTTCCATTTTGATGGAATTGACAATTTGAATCCATCTCCATTGTATGGCAAGAAGTCTGTGTTTGTTTTTGGTTTCCCAAAAACATTGGCTGCATTTAACGCACACAAAAAAGAAAAAATAAAATTACTTGGTTAAACATAATCAAGCAACATTAAAAATAAACTATCTTATGCCATTTTAATGTGACCTTTGCAAAAATTACAATTTTTTTTTGTGTAACCAAATTTGACTAGATGTTCAAATTAGAGATTAGGAATGAAAACGGAGAGGGTTCGAGACAGAATTATTCGTTCCATCTCCGATCCTGATCCCTTATTCTCTATTGGAAAAAAAAAATTTAGATTTTTATACCCGCATCATACAAGGACAGGATCCCCTATTCCGTCTCGTTACCGTCGCAAAAAATTCAAAATTGAAACGGGAAAAAAATTATAAAAATTTTGTCCTATTCGAAGTGAAATCGGAATAAAACACCACATAACAAATCCAATTGTCATCTCTATTAAAGATATTCAAATTCTAATTAATATATCAACTGAACTAAAATTTATTGGTAAATAATTTAGAATTTAAAAGTGAAAGTCCGAATTTTCAAGAAATTATAAAGAAAACGCTATGTCAATTAGTCATTTTCACTTCTTTTAACTGAAATTTTTCAGAAAAATGACATTTATCAGAAAAAATTAGTTGACAAAAAAATATATTTGAAAAAAGCCGTATAAAATGACGCGTCTTTGGATAACTGTAGAGTTAAGAGGAGATTTCTTGTGATGCGCCCTTAACGTGGCTGAAAGAGCTAAGCGCGTTTGAAAACGCCAAACCAATTAGCATTTTCGTAATATGTGATTTGGGACGGAATTACATGTTTCCAAATTGTGATTCTGCGTGACGTCTCTAGGTGAAAATTGATATCCTTTCTTACTATTTTTTCTCTGACATCATTTAAATAATAAATCCCAAAGTCACCAGTCTATTTATTTAACTTAATGCCAAAGCCTTTTTTTAAGAAAAAGAAAAAAAAAAGATTACATTACCAGCTTCACCATAGGCAGCATCAGCAGGAGCAACCTTAGAGCCGACAGCAGCAGCACCAATGAGTACAGTGAGAGCCAATCGCCGGGAGACAAGAGCAATATCCTCGTCCGGGAGGGGTTGCTTGTGGGCGGCACGGCAGATGAGGTGAGTGGATTTGGCGGCGGGGGTAGAAACTTGGCGTTGTGACAATCTGTTAGGAGTGGTGAGTGCAGTGTGGTGTAAGAAGCAAGCAGTGGATGCCATTTTTTTTTTCTTTTAATTCAGCTGCTCATACACTCTAAGCTATGGAATTTGGTTTTCATGTGAATGGAAATCAGTGATGATTTGGATATTGGGATGAT
Organism: Triadica sebifera; assembly: GCA_023653625.1. Classification (NCBI taxonomy): domain Eukaryota; kingdom Viridiplantae; phylum Streptophyta; class Magnoliopsida; order Malpighiales; family Euphorbiaceae; genus Triadica; species Triadica sebifera. Next base: position 31,528,527 of record CM042893.1, read on the forward strand.
TAGCAGGATCAGATTTTTGGATGTCAGATAAGGTTCTACTGGTTCTCAGTTCTGCCACGTGGCTCCCTTTCCCCAACCCCAACACCCCCACCCCCGGGGTCAATTTTTCCTTCTCGCCACATCCATTCCTCTTTACTGAGAAAAAAGGAGAAAAAAATCCATTCCACTTCTTTTTTTCTTTTTTTTTTAATTGTGAATAAAAGAAATTATGTTACTGATAGATGGAATGGTACTTTTTAATTAAATGTTTGTATTTTAAATTTTAATTTTACGATTTAACAGACGTTAATGGAGTTTGACGTGATCATTGAATGAAAACAATGTGTTATGAATTGGACATTACACTGTAGTTTTCTTCAGAAATTAAAAAAAAAAAAAAAAAGAAAGAAATTGATACCACTTATTGCAATAAGGAAAATAATAAATTACACATTAACAGATAATATTTGATAATATCAAACTAAATTTGGCTATAAAAATAATTTAATTTAACTAATAATTTATATTTTATAAAGTAAATTATTTTAAAAAAATTAAATTATAATTTTTCTTTCTATTTATACTTTTTTTTTTATCTAATGACATGTTATAATAATAATAATAATGCAATGTTAAATGATAAAGATAAATATATTTATTATATGAGATGAAATATTTAATATTATTTTTATATTATTTAATATGTAAATAAATTTTCTATAATATTTTTTTAATAATATAAATATATACTTTTATATTATTTTACATTTTTCAGTTACGTTTTCAGCTAGTTTTACCAAACAGTTTTAATTGAATCAGTTATATTATCAGGTACTAGAATTTCAGTTACAACTAGATTACCAGCTTGAAACTAAATTATCAGCTAACAATTAGATTATCAATTAATTTTTTCAGACTCATAATGAAAAATACGAACACAAGTATAATAATTTTAGATTCTATTTATATTTTTTAATTTTCGACTATTGATTATAGTCTCAATTAACCCATATGTATATATTCATAATGTAGAAATTTTCATTTGCATTTTATTTTATTTTTTTAATTAAAATTTTGCTGGTCTGAACAATTGCTTGTGGTTTGTTATATTTGCATTTTGCATTTTAAATTGAACAATTGCTCAGTATTTGTTATAATTTATTTCAACAAATAGAGATCACAAAATACAATTTGTCTTCAATTTTATGTCTATGCCACTAAACCAAAAAGATTGAACGCAAACATATAATCAAAAGGTTTCTCTTTCGTCTAACGTCGACAGCTAAACTATAATCACAACAATTGCAACTCCGCTATGTTTCCTTATTCTAATAATGTTGGAATATAATATAGTATACCTTCAATAATTTTTACAAAATTGTTAACTCTCGAAGACTCACATGGCTCAAACTCCTTAACGGCATCCATCTCTAGAGTTCTGAGCAAAACTCAGTCTTGCTTGAAAGCACCACCAAAATAGATGAAAAATATTTAGAAAGGAACAAAATATTTGTAGATCTTGACCATGCTGAGATGAAAATCCCTCTAACCCATAAAGAACTTTTATTATGATCCAGGGAAGAAAATTTGAAGATAGATCTTGATAAACAAGAAAAAACATGCTAGATTTGAGACTGAGCAAACAAATTCTCATGAAAACCATTTTGGGTAAAATAAAAAATAAAAAAAATATAAACTACACAAAAAATGAAGAAGAAAAGGAAAGAAAAAGGAGTTGCCTTGGGTGATATATGTTGAGAAGAAAAGTCCAGAGCGAAGGCAGAGAATAAGGGTCTAAAGAGAGAATTGTAAACCCTGATATCATTCAATACTTGAACCTTAGAACATAAAGCATCCTTGAAACATGTGAAATATATATAAGGCATCCTCGAAACACGTGAATAACAAAATCAACTGAAAACCTTGGTTGAAATATAAGGGAATTACATTATTTGTAGAAGAATTGTTAATATTGAAACAAGCTTAAGTTGCTATATTAGATGGACTTGGGATTGCAACTGGAAATAAAATCATAATTCATTAGCTTATCTCACTTTCCAGAGACAGATGTATCAATATAAACCCCTAGGACCCTCAATTTCCACTTAAAACCCATATATATAAACGAACACAATAATTTTGATTCTTCAATCATTGTTAGACATCACTTTGATTTACAGATGGATCCAAAATGAATTATCACATTTTGAAACACAAATGAAGGGATAGAAGTATAGATTTACATATAAAATGCAATGAGATTAAAGCAGACAGAAAGCAAAAGCATAAAGACTTTAATTTAAACAAAGGGAAAAGGGATTAGACAGAGGGATGCCCTAAAGTTGCTCTCGCTAGTTACTTCTTTAGCCACTGATTCAATTGGAATCGAGCGATAAACTCCTCCAAAGCAATGGACTTTTTCTCATATTTGTGGAGTAATAGCCAATTTCACCAATGTCCATATTGAATTTAGGCCAATTCTAGTCCAATATGAATTTTGGAATATATGATTTTATCACTAAATTTGCCCCCCATGGACTTAAAAATCAAGAGGGAATGAAAAGGAAAAGTTTGGAAGGCCAAAAGTTTAAAAAAAGCTTGAACATTACTCTTCTTGGACATGGCCTTGCCATAGATTCCTTAAGAAACAAAAACATGCCAATTGGCCATACAAATTCCTTATATTCAACTTTGGCAACAATTCATCCATAATACTGAATAATTTCAACCTTCATTGGTGTTGGAGATTAGAGAGTTACCAGAGAATTGCTAAACTTTTTTCTACTTTGTCAAATACTTGAGAAACAGTTACAACTTTTCAACTGGGAAGCCAATTACAGGTTGTATTTCTGATGCCATAGAACGCAGCTCCGTTGTCTCTTCACTTGTGAGTGTCCAGCCAAGTGCACCTGCAAATTCTGCAGCTTGTTCTGCAGTCTTGGCTCCAGGGATAGGGACTACATTCTCCTGGGCTATTAGCCAGTTCAACACCACCTGTATTAAGAATTTTGGTTTATAATGTGGTAATGGTATTTTTCTATTCAGCTTTACTATGCTTGCAAGTAAAAATATATGCGCTTTTGAAGCAACGAGAATTGAAACACATTCAAGTAGATTGGCAAGGTTTTACCTGTGTTGAAGTTTTACTGTACTTGTCACCTATTTCCTGGATTCTGTTTAGAAGAGGTTGGAGCTGCAGTAAATGAGGATCCTTCAATTATGTATTTGAAATCCAAAGGTGCTAGATTTTAGTGGATTGGAAATTAGAGATAGACAAAAAATCTCTCTATCACTTTGTTATGGATTCATTCATAGGAAAACAGTATAGCAGATGCGTAAAGTAAAGTGCCAGCTATAAAATTGGTGTCTTAGAATTATCTTGTTAACTTAAATAAAACTTTCCTAAGCAAATTAAGATGCTTTGCTATTTTTTAGATATTTTCCTTTAAAAGAACCTAACTATAAGGTTCTGAATTATTATTCCTATTTTGTAAAACCTGTATTCAAGAAAGGAATTATCTATCAATAAGATAAGTCAAATATTCCCTAAAGAGCAACACTTTCTCATACACTTTTCACCATATACTTTCAATGTAAAAAAGAAATGTCTTTATTCACTTATAAAATATCATTAGTTTTTATAATAAAAGTTAGTGTTTTATAAATAAATTAAAAAAAAAACACGTTTTTTTTGCATTAGAAGTGTATAGTGGAAGTACATGAGGAAGTGTTTATAGCATTCCTCATTCACTAAAACCATATAGATTTGGAGCTCTCTCTTCCAACGAATTCCAAGGTCTGCAACTCCCTTAATAAGTTGCAAAACTCATAAAGATAAGTAATTCAAGAAATAAGAAGGGTAAAAACCCCTTATTAGTTCTTGATTTCCCTATCCATCATCCGGTGACACAATCCCAGATGCAGAACCATAATATCCTTCATCCCTTGTATTGTTTTGTTTAACGAAAGATTAAGCAACAAAAGACATGGATGCTTAAGCTCTATGGTCCACATTTATAACTTTTTTTGGGTCTTTAATAGACCAGGTTCGGGCTGAGCCCATGTATGTATTTTTACTTTACCCAAGCCTAGTCAAAAGAAAAGTGGGCTCAGGCCGGGTAAGCAGGTACCTTAAAAAATCATTAAATAAATAATATATAATAATATGGAAAAATTATAAAAAATATTCACTAAAACCTAAAAGAGTATATATGTAACAACAAATTAATTAAATTCAAATATAACCTAATATATTATAAAGAATTATAAAATAAGAACACTAAGATATTAAATAATCTAATATTGTTTAAATAAATTAATTAAATAAATATAAAAAAAATAATTAGTTAAATAATCTAATATATTCTTTTTATACCCGGGGTCAAAAGGGGCATTCAAGCTTGACCGGATAAAATCTGTCTTTTATTTGGGTTTGGGCAGGCTTAAACTAAAAGTGGTATTCCAAACCTATAAAAAATAATAGGCGGGCCAGGTCAAGTCTTTGACCAAATATCCTTTTCTAGTGACATTCCAATCGATACTAAATCCTTTCAAATAGGTGACTAATGTGGAAGCCATACAACACTTTATAATACACCTTTTCACATGCCTATCATTTTTTAACCTTCTGACTCAGAGCTTAACAGGACAAGCAGTGAGGCCTAAAAAGCTTAGGCTAAATATTAATAGTAGCATCTTCCTCAAATGGTTACAAGTAATGTGTCCCTTCACCAATAGTTCAATGCAGATTGTTATACCTACCTTCGTTAGAAACTCAGGAGTGTAAATTTGGCCTCGAGGGCCAGTTGGTGGATTTTCTGGCATATACTTTCCTGTAAGAGCACCTGCATAAGTTGAATAGAACATCATTTTCTCCTCAAAACAAATTATAACCATAACTCATAGTATTAATTTTATTAGGGAGCTTAATTTCTTTGATGATGAGATGAAATTCTGGACCCTTAAGTTTTGAGACTTTTCTTTAGGATAGAACAGGTATTTGTTTAAAAATTACAAGAATAACACATCAAATCATTAGATAGCCTCTCCATTCACGTCAATAATTATACAAACCAACAATCCATTCTCACCCATCTATTTACATTTACTGAGAAAGATTTCAATTGCTTCTTTATTTGGGAATAGCTTCAACATTAGAACAAAATAGAATGGTATAGCGCCAATCTAATTGCCTACATTCAAAACAACAATTTTTTAAGTTGAAATTGCTAGTCAAATTGCTTCAGGACAGAGAATTATCCATTGTCTTCAGAAGTTTTTGACACTTATTAAGTGGAAGTGAAGAACCTGAATTATATTCCAGTCAAGTATAAATTACAGAACATTAAAGAAAGCTACAAGGATACCTTGAGCAATGGGAGAATATGCAATCAAAGTGATCCCAAGTTCATCACAGGCTGCCTTCACTCCATTCTCCTCGGGGGCCCTATATATAAGGCTGTAATTCACTTGGTTTGAAGCAAGTGGAATACCTCTTTTCTTAAGCTTCTCATAAGCTTCACGAAGCCGTTTCTCTGAATTAAGAAACTATATGCATATGATTGCATCTATGAAAAATCCAAACCATGTTCATTACAATTTAAAACTATATCAAATATGTATGCTCTTCATATATACTTTCACATTGTTAAATCACTTTCACAATTTAGACAGCAGAAACTAGAAAGTTACCACTATAGTTTGAAACACCAACAGCCTTCACAAGGTCCTGTTCCACAGCATCTCCAAGGCCATCAAGATACCCTGAGACGAACTTTCAATAAAGTAAGCTTCTTCTGAATATGAATGTGATGCATTCGACAAAAAATTTAATAATTTGTTAATATTTTTGCAAAAATAATTCTGTGACAAATGAACCACCTTCGTTTCCCCATATTCCAGGCCTGAAAATCAGCAAAAGATTGATGATTAGCTATATTTCAGGAAATAATTACAGATGAAAAATTGCACATGACCTCATCAAGTACATACCAATGAAGCTGATAAAGCTGTACTGATGAAAGTCCAAGGCGACATAGGGAATCCTTAAGGGCAGTTATAACACTCTGACGTCCTAACCTCCAAGGCAAAGCTGCAAACTTTGTTGCAACAGCAACCTCTAATTCAGGATCTATTTCTTTCCGTTCCTTGATATATCTTTAAGAATGATATAAAGTTAGATTATAAACATAATAAACTAAAACTGCTCTATGTTAGATGCAGAGTAATTAAATTTAGAAAATACCTTCCTAGAAGTGTTTCTGAATGTACGGCCCCCAATGATATCTGTTGGATAGAAAATAACACTTATTTTTCATGGCAGTCTATTGAAGAAAAGAAAACTAAATAGCATCTGGTCCTCACCCGGGAGCCATAAACTTCAGCAGTATCAAAGAAGGTTATACCATTATCAACACTAGCATCAAAAGCGGACTTAGCACCCCTCATTTTCCTATCTAATCATCATCATAAAGCAAAAAGGAATATTATTATGCTTCAAAAAATAGAAATTTAGAGAACAGCCTCGATAAAAGACATGTAGAGGCACAACAGAAAGAGAGAGCAAGTAAAAAAGTATGTTAGATAATGCAATGTAAATGAAGCCAAATTGAAGATATTTGACTGAAGCTGTCGAATCAGAATTACAAACAACTTAATGTTCTATATTTGTCAATAATAGAAATGAATCATAAAGTGATCAATTTCACTTGAAGTATGGATGATTTATTAAAATTAAGAGCTTCATTTCCCTGACATAATATCATAGGTGCAAACAAGTTTCAATATTTTAAATTAAATAGCTAAGATACAAGAAACTAAAATTTGAGTCAATTATTAGCAGAGGTGTTCATATGTTTACATAACTCAATAAGAAACTTTACAATAAAATTTTAAACAACCATTGAGCTGCATATTTATGGGTATGCAATTGTGAAAAAGCATTAAAAAAATCACGACATACAATAATTTTAAAAAATTAAGGTTTTTACTTTTAATATCTCATATCCCATGACTTCCATTCAAAATTTTCTATTGAAGACCCAATAAATATTAGCTTATAAACCTGCACATTCAACCATTTCAACAAGAAAGCTGCCATCATTGTCTTCTTCCTTTTTTTTTTTTTTTTTGAAACTACCATCATTGTCAATTTCAGTGTATAATTCAATGAAAACCAGTACAAGTAAGAATAACAATAATGAAAATTAATAAGAAATTTACTTCAAAATCAAACAAAATTTTTTCAAATTTTGATCAAACAGAGAAAATGGTGGATTACCATTCCAATCAAAGTTGTTCCAGTAGGTGGTATCACCCCATGACCAAGCTCCAATCCCAAGCCTGGTAACCCTCAACTCAGAGCCTCCTAATTTCACCTTATCTTGTTCGATACTCAAAGCAGCATTGTTCTCAGAGGCAACAGCTCTCACTCTATGGATTCTCCGCTGATTAAAAAAGGAGAAACATGAACTATAGCCCAAATTCATAGCCATAATATTCTCCTGCAGTTCAATTTCAAAGCAAAATTGGAAGGATGTGAAGCAGAGACTGGGCCGGAGGGTGTATCTTTTGATTTGGCCATTTGGGTAATGATAATAATAATTAATAAAAAGTAAGAGAACTTTACATGGTCATGAACCATCACACGTTAGATGCTCTGTAACTGATGACCCAGCAAGATTTAGATTTGTCAATATTCTCGCTCCTAATTAAAGCGCACGCCGTGGCTGAGCTTTGCTTGGATCATATTTAGCGCGAGGGGTGTTTGCAATTGGTGTGCGTGGAAAAAGCAGCCATTGTAATTATATATATATATATATATATATATATATATATATATATATATATATATATATTTAATTGACTGATGCTGTTAATTTTTTATAAAATGTTATTTTTATTATTTATTTAATTATTTTTCTATAAGAATGGTTTTAAAAATTTTAAAAGTTAAAAAATATGTTTATTTAAAAAAGTGTGTTGTTTTTAAAAAACAATGCCTAATAGACCTAAGTCAGCTTGGAATATGATCTTTTTATTGATTATTTTTAGGTTCTATTATATATAAATACTTTTATTATTTTATAAAAAAATTAACAGAAGAAAAAAAACAAAAAAATATATATTTTTAATATCAATCAGATTTTATTTATTTATTCAAAGAATATATATTTTATTATGTATGTCTAAATATTACTCATTAAATTAATTAAAGTCATTGTAAGATGATAAATTATATTAAAAATAATAAATTTATAAGTTAGATTAAATTACTAGAATAATATAAAATTAATAAATTAATAATATAAATTTAAGATTCATGTTATCATTAGAAATTTATAAATTTTTTATCTTCAGTTTTTTTTTAATTGGTTCATACAGATTCAAAAGAAATATAATTTTGATCCCATTCTGATTCAAATAAAAAAAATCATCATTTTATTTTCTGTCTCGTTCCAAGTCCAATTCTAATTATAAAGCTCGAAACATGGCCCCTTTTAGGAGCTAGTTGTGCAAAGTTAGTGCAAAGAACATAGAATTATACACAGTCATTCACAAATTTAATCTGACTTAACTAACTAAAATTTTTATTTATTTAGAAATCACCGTGGCCCAATTGATTAAAACTCTAAAATTGTTTCAATCAACTCAGATTTAAATTTGACCCTCCCTAACATAATCAAAAAAATTATATTCATTTTAAGTTGATCCATTAATTTTTTTCAAATTAAATAATTAAAATTATTTAATTTAAACTAATCTAATCCAACTAAATATAAAAAAGAAAAAAAAATAACCCTGACCTATCAATATAAATAAATCAGTTTATGTTTGATTGGTATTGTTTGACCTCATAGCCTTCATCAGTATATCAGTATTATTAAATTAAAATTTATTAGTTTTGAATATCAAAATTTTAACGAGAAATTTGTAAAATTTGTATTAAAAAAATTTTATATACATATATTTTAATTGTAATAATTAAAAAAATATATAATTTATAACTAATTTTTACTGCTAATTGTTTACAGATTGATCATAATCCTTTAAGAAAACATATCCTTAGTTCTGGGTGGGAGCACTTCGGTTTTCAATTGACTGGGCTATGCAATTCTGTAACATATGTAGGAGAACAGGTAAATCTCTTTGCCTCCATTAAAAAAAAAAATCAACGTTCAAAAGAAATTTGATGATATTCGAAACAAAAGACAAATAGACAGATTATTGGGTATATATATATATATATATATATATATATATATAATTGGTAGTAAACTAAATGGGGATATGGTTATGGCTAGACTTAGCCACAGGCCGATTGAGCCCATGAAATCAGTTCGGACTAGTCCGATTTTAGGTCTTGCTTGGACCGTAGCTTGATAGAGGAATGGTCAATCAAATTTCCGATAATCACTCTTGATGCTCCATTATAAACAGCAGATATACCAGTCAATAACAATTTTTCTTAAGCACTCTATAGGTCTGTCTCAAGTTATTTACTTTGGTGCATCAATAGTATCATTCGGAAGTCATACAGACCTTTGACTATGATTATTTAAGAAAAGAAATTATAGTAGGTATATATAAAAACTAATTTAAGATTGAAAAATGATAAAAATTTAGAAAGATATGGTTATAAACAAATTGATTTTTATTTTCAAGGCATCCTGCTCCCTTATATAAAATGTTCTTTCTATACAAATAAACAAAAATTATTAAAGTAAAGATTTTTTAAATATCTAATTTTACAAAGCAAACTATAATTATCACAAAAGACACACCGATAAATAGTAAAATTATACAAAGGATGAGATAAGGTGGACCACTCTAATTCTTATCATAGATGAGTTCATGACTAGGAGATAGATTCATTTGGTCATATTCATTTGAATCATAATTGGATAAAATAGAGGGTCCCACTTCATAATCACGTGTTGGTGGAGGTGCTTTATCAGTTGACATTATTGTTGTATTATCTCTTCCTCGTTTCTTAGGCTATCCATGTAGGTTGATGGAATAGTTTCCCATAGAGCATCATCTTCATATTTTAGTCATATTTCACATAGGATATATTGATTTTTGGCTGCTATAGATCTTTGAAATTCTCTAATCTTAGTAGAATGACGATCACAATTTCCCCAAAGAGAATAGAAAAAAGTTTCATATAGTTCAAATGTCGAATAATGTTTGTCCTAGTGCAAAATAATAATTAAGTGCATCTTATTACCCTGAACTCTGACGTCACAATTTTCTTGAAGTAGCCTAAAAATAGTGTATTGCTAGATAGATAGGGATTTAAACTATCCTAGAAATTTCTTAGAGTTTTCTGACAATGTCTTAGCTGCAAAAGAATTGTATCAATATACTAGACAAAACTCAAAAGCCATATAGTACATGACACACATGTACCATAACATCTCTAAGGATTCTTCAGGAAATTGTCCAAAAAGAGGGATTTTGAAGATATCTATAAAAGGATAATCAGGATGAAAGACCTCTGATTTAATAAAGATGTCTCCGTGCTTCCAAATTGCATTCAATTGGTAGTCAATAATTAGGCTTTTTCTTTGATCTTTGTTCATTACTTTGATTGATAAAGAAGGATATGGAGGAAAACTTGAGCTTGCCATCAAACTTAATTGCTTTGATGAAGGCCTGGATAAAAAATCAGGAATGAAATTCTTATATCCTTTTATACGCTTAACATTGAAACTATTTTAAAAACCAATCATTTCATCTTAATAATTGAACATGTGGCATTTGTTTCCCCTCCATCAAAACTGTAAAGTAATAATCAATTATATGAAATTTAAATTTTTTGATACCATACTATACTGTCAATATTTCTTTGAAAGATGAATGGTAGTGATATTCTGATTTTTGAAACAACCACTAACATATGCACAATTTTGGCATTTTCTATTTTTTTTTCTCTAAAAAAATTGCTTTACAGTATTCATCACTAGCATCTATTTTGAGCCTAATCCTTACCTCATACGTGGAATTGTTATACCAGAGGTACAAGGGTGCATTTAAACCCTCCTTTGGACCAGTAGTCCGCAACCTCGGGTTTCCATCCGATATACCAGATAAGAATTAAACTAACTTACCATAAAGATGAAACTCACCAAAGAAGTTAGGAATCAAGAAACATGGTATGACTATCCTGAAGGTACACTCTTTGGCCACTGGTAGGACTATCCTCTTATGCATTCTCAACTTCTGAAATCTGAGAATAACTTTCATTGACTAATGGCTAACTTGAACGATCGAAGAGACTGTGTATATTGGCTACTATTAGCTGACTTGCAGCTTAGAGGATAGAGAGTTTTAAGCAAACATTTTTATTGCAAACTTGGGTTTTTACAGGCTTCCTCTCTTCTCCTTCCCCTTCCAACTGATGGAAGAGCTATATATACCACTCTCGCAGTGTCATATGACATCACTGCTTACATAACAAATATTCCTTAATAGTACTTCTGATAATGAAAGCACTATTTTACATTGACATAAAGTAAAGCAAATAGTAACACACACTCATAAAAGCTACTATCACATCTACTTTATCATAAGTGGGAAACATAATGTCATTTTCGGATAAGCTCGTGTGATGGAGATAGATTCTGATCTTTTAGGTCTGGTTCTGGGCTATCCATGGGCCAATCATCTAGAAGGTCTTTTTCTCCTAGTGGAATGGGCCTGCTATTCGGATATCTTCTGGGCCGAATGGATTCTGGTGAAGGATCCCAACATCTAGCTTGAGAATTCCAATATTGGGCTTGAGTGAAGTCCACGTCTTCATCTGTATGAAACATAGATCTTTCAAGTGCTGGATTGGGCCTAGAGCTGGAACTAACTTGTGACCTTGGAACTGTGATGGAAACATCATCTTCATTAGGCCTGTAAAAAGGATCATCTTGAGAGTCTGGATCAAAAACATATTATTCATCTTCCTCTCTGAACTTTGGTTTTATTACTGGGGGCCATGGAAACATTTTTATTCTGTTACATGGGTCTGGACCAATTGCTGTAAAACTGATTGGTGGAAGATGGTGAAAGTTATTATCAATCCTGAGTTCTCTGAGAAGAGCTGCCTTTATTTCTTCTTGATTTGCTGGGTCTTTGATGCAATGAACTTGCCATATTCTGCATCTGGTGAGAGTGACAATCCTGGAAGTGCCTGCGACTGTTGTATAGGACCTGTGAAAAATGAAAATACCTGTTATGAAATCCGAAACATGATATGGACTTGAATTCTGGAGGATGAGTTCTGCAAAGTGTTGTCTCCAGTATGAAAGAGGTTGAAACCAAGTAAGAAACTTGATTTGTGGGGTCTGCAAATTTTCCTTGTTGTCGATGAAGGCAAGCATCCGTATTAGCTCAATCTGCACTGTATGATAATACAGTGTCGATTGACACCATAAATACCATAACTTCTCAGGAAACATGTATGCAGGGGTAAGTCTGTATACCATCACCCAAGGGTATTTTGCTGGGCAATAAACAATTCTTCTTGGACTTCCAATCTTGTCCTGAAACAGAATCATGTAGGTGAAAAGCATATTCTGTACGAAACTTCTGATCTTCTTAAGATCAGTTCTTGAACATCCAGGTGGAATATCTCCAAGAAAATCATATGCAGTTGGAGTTGTACTGCTGGAATGTGAGCTTAAGCTTGGCGAACTTGAGGTTGGTGAAGCCATGTAGATTAGTGAGATTTCTGAAGAAGAGGAGATGAGATCAATTGATGGAGGTGGTCTGGATAAGAAATCAGGGATCAAGTTCTTATCCCCTTTTATATGCTGAACTTCAAAACTGTATTTACTGAACCATTCTTTCCAGCGCAACAGTTGTGGGTGTGGAATAGTTTTCTGTCTGAAATCTAGCATCTTTGGAAAGGACGAACAATCCATGACAACTGTAAAGTGATGTCCTATTAGATGAAATTCAAACTTTTTGATTTCATACTTTACTGCTAAGATTTCTTTGAATGTAGAATGGTAGTGAAGTTCACTGTCTTTGAAATGACCACTGGCATATCCGCAAACTTCTTTCTTATCTCCAAGGATTTCAAATAACACTGCTCCCCAATGTTCATCAAACGCATCAGTCTGAAGCAATCTTTTCCTTGTAGAAGGAATCTGCAAGTAGGGAAGTGTCTGAGTCACTGATTTGATCTTTTAGACTGCTTTTGTATGTATGGCCGACCAAGGTGGTGCTTCTTTCTTCAGTAGTTGATAGAGAGGTTTTACCAACTTACTGTAGTGAACAATGAATTGCCTGATATAATTGGTTATCCCAAGAAACTGTTGAATCTGCTTTATCGTGAGATTTTCATCTGGGAATTTCAAAAGTTCTTGGGCCAAGTGTGGCTGAGGCCTATAGGTTCCATTGGAAAATTGCATTCCAAGGAAGTCTATTGTTGTTTGGGCCAACTGCATCTTTGATGGGCTTAACATAACTCCATGGGCTTTTGTGAGCTCAATAAACTTCTTGATTGTTTCATTATGAGTCTGAATATCTGGGCTGAACAATAGTATATCATCATTGTAGATTAAGGCCGTATGAAGCAGAGGTTCATAAATCCTTATCATTGCTTTCTGAAACAATGAAGGTGCTACTTTCAACCCGAATGGCATGACCGTCCATTCATAGTGATGGTTCGGTATGCAGAAAGCTGTCTTATATCTATCTTCAGGTATTATTCCCAGTTGCCAAAATCCTGCTTTGAGATCAAATTTTGAAAAGACTTTTGCAGAGGCCATGAATGGAAACATGGAGTCTATCCTCGGAAGAGGATACTTATCATCTTTGAGAAAGTGGTTTAAAGGCTTGTAATCAATGACTAACCTTTTCTTTCCTCTGACTTGTTCTGATCTCTTGTTGACATAAAATGTTTGGCATGCCCAATTTGACTTAGTGAGTTGAATCAATCCTTGCTCCATTAATTGAGAACATTCAGCTACTGCAAGCTTCATATCTTCTGGTGACATACCAGGATGAGAGGCTTTGGTGGGATTGATGTCTTTTGAGTTTTTAAATGGAAGAGTTATAAAAAACTCTGGACGAATCCATAAAGGAGACGAATGTTTCTGAGAAAACTCTATGTGAAACAGAGCACAGCAAAATTCTTGTAGCTCTTTTACCAAATCAGAAGATAAGGTAGGGTAGGATTGGGAAGGTTGTAAAATGAAAAGAGAGGGTATGGTTGTGAATGGGATCATCTGGTTTTTGAACTTAACTCCAGTGGGTAGAATGGATAATTTGTTTAACTTAAAGTATAAATCAAATCCGAGAACCAAATCCTTATCAGGGAGATTTGATCCTAGGACATGAGTCCATACTGTAAGCTCTAGAAAGACTTGTATTTTAATGGAATTCCTTGTTCTGAGAGTTGTGGTGAAAATCTTTCCATCAGCAGCCTGAAAGTGCTGATCATAGTGTGTCCAGTACCGTTCTGGAAGAATGGCTGGATTCATCATTGATCTATGGGCTCCAGTATCAATGAGTGCAATAAGCTTAATGGGCTTTACATACTTGTGAGGAAAGATGGTGATAGGAATTAAAGGAATCAGATGTATAGTTTGATTTGAACAAACTGCTGGTAAAGTGGATAAAGTCAAGGCTGTTGAGAGTTGTGTTTTTTATTGAAGTGGGAATGGTTCAATGGTTAGGACATGAGGTATAAAATGATCTGGAAAAATAGAGTACTGAGATGGAATCTCCTCAAGATACTCATCATCATTTTCTTCTGATTCTGAATCAGTGAATTCAGCTGCGAACAGCGCTCTTGAATCAGCTTCATCATCTAACGAGAATAATGATTCTACATCTGCCTCATCTAGATCCACTTGTGTAACCTGATGGATCTTCTGAATGATCTTAGCAGTTTTCTTTGGTTTATTTGGACAATTTTTTGCAAAATGCCCCTTTTTTCCACATACATAGCATCTATCACCTTTCTTAAATCTGCCCTTGCGACGTTTAAAGAATTTGTACTTCTTTCGCCGGTGTCTTTTTAATTCAGGAGGTCGCCATTTGTGGAACTTTTTGGATTTTCTAGGGGAACAAGCGCACTTCTTGTCCTTGCACTTGATCTGAAGATCTGATCTTTTGCACGCTTTCTTCCATGAAGAGTCTTGGTCAAATGTCATAAGCTCCTTGACCATTTTTTGTTGTGCACAAATCTTATCTACTGCAAGTAGAATTCTTTGGTAGATTTCTCCAAGTGTAAGAGAGTTAAGATCAACATTCTTTTCCCTTAACTGGAACTGGATATGGTTAGAAATGCTATCTGGAAATGACATCAGGAATGCTTGCTTTAAATTTGCATCATTTGCTTCTCCAAGAAAATAAAATCTTCTAGTCATTCTCTGATAGTGCTTGTCAAGGTCTTTTCTTTGCAGTGAACAACATTTCATTTTAAAGTATTCATCCCTTGCCATATCATCATATTCAGTTGTACTACCAACAAACTCTTGATGAATAGTTGTTAAGATTTCAGCTATCGTCTGGGCATGGTAGAACCTTAGCATTGCAGCTTGTGGTAGCCTTACAAACCAGTTACATAAAGTACCTGTGAATCTGGATGTAAACTCTAGGATTATAGCTGGAAATCTGGCATTGGGACGTCTTTGTTGTAGTTCTATCCAAGCATAGAATTCTTGGATTCGATCTCTCCATTTGTGTGGAGGAATATCATCAAATGTGAACTAGGGACCATTAGAAGGCATTGGTGGAACCTGTGGATTTGTTCCTGATGGAATATTGGTGTCCATCTCTTCCTCAGGTTCTTCAGTTGTATATTCAGGCTGTTGGCGGGTTGTACCGCTCTGTTGTGAAGAAGCTGGATCTGCCATGAATTGGATTGGAGGCATATACTTCGGATCTGGGTCATCTGAGAGTTCAACTTTAGATTCTGAACTTTCAGATGTGATACATGGAACTTCTGGCCTTTCAACTTGTGGCAAAGCATGTAATGCTTGTTGCTCCAGAAATGAAGTAATGACATTAGGCTTAGATTCCTGAGCCATATGGGAATGGGCTACTTCTTTCTGTTTGTGGGAAGTTTCAACAGGAATAGGTTCTATTGTAACAGAAAGAGTAGGCTCTTTTATGATCAAAGGCTTTTGGACAGGAATAGTACTAGGCTGAGTTGAAACAGTACTGGGCCTTGTCGTAGGCTTGGGCTTTGGAGTAGGCTTTGGGCCAAGATTAAGATCTTGCATCAATTGTTTGTGGAACAATTCTGAAGCCAAGCCAAACCTTTCAAGCTCCGACTGAGAAGGTGTATGAATCGGAGGTGGTGTATACAGTGGTTGGTGAGAAGTAGGTGGATATAGAGATGTGAATAGACCAAGAGGGTCTGAAGATGAAGTAGATTTGAGATAATCTCGTTTAAGATCTTGCTTCAAAGATTCAATCTCCTTTTCTAGCTTCTGCAGCTTAACTGCCTTGGCATTAAAGCTTGCATCATTGATTCTTGCAGAGATCATTGCCATAAGTTCTTTATTCAAATCTGTCTGCTGCTGTTCAAGCTTTTTTAAAAGTCCATACAATGCCTCATACTGTGATGTCTGTGTTTGATCCAGAACAGAAACTTTGTTTGTCACTCTGTCAACTTTAGTTTCTATCCTGTGAAGGACTGTATTCTGAGCTTGTGCATTATGTGTCTGCCAGTTAAGAACTACTTCAGCAACAGTGATTGGCTTTGTGATTCCTTCAGGTGTCACCGTTGTAGATTTTACATACGGTGTCGTCCTTGTCTGTGAGACAGGATCCACATGATCTTGTAGAGAAGGAAATTCAGCTTCATAAGATGATGGGGAAGAAGGAGGTTGATACATAGCAATCATTGGAATGGGTTTTGGTGCAGGTGTAGGGATTTCTGATCTATTGACCAGCTTGTAGCATGGAAGTGGTTTAGGTTTTGGTGGTTTTGGAGGTATGGGATCAGGTGGTAAATCCCATGATGGTGTTGATGGTGGTAATGAATTTTCATAATGAGAAGGTGGGGAGTAGGAGACCACATAATCATACTTGCCTGATGGTTCTCCCAATAATCCAACAGAAGGATCACCCTCATTATATTTGTCACGAAATCGTTCCTCAGAACACTTGCTTTTCTTTTTCTGCTTCCTTTGCTTTCTGTTGTTCCAGTCTTCAGCCTCATCTGCTATGCAATCTGCATAACAGTCATCACAATCACATATGTCAAAGTAATTGTGATTTCCATTATGAGATTTGTAAATCGGTTGAGCAGAACTGGAAAAAACATGAATAGGGATGTTCTCCCTTGGATAGAAAGGATGCATCATGAACTGAGTTGAAAACTCCACTGGTACTCCAGGTTGAGCTTCATTCTCCTCAGGAGAGAAGAACTGTGTTTCAACTGTACCATCATGATGCTTAATAAACAGAGGTTTAGTAGAACTCACTGGCTGGTTCTTTTGATGAAGAAGTTCATAGTTCATGAGCCAAGAGTGAGGAAAGATCTGAAGAAGATCTTCCTTGTTCAGCTGTTTAGGTATCTAGACTACCTTTGGAACTTGTGTAGAGTCAACTGTGAT
The DNA here is from genome assembly GCA_023653625.1 of Triadica sebifera. Lineage (NCBI taxonomy): Eukaryota > Viridiplantae > Streptophyta > Magnoliopsida > Malpighiales > Euphorbiaceae > Triadica > Triadica sebifera. The sequence goes on from CM042893.1 coordinate 31,546,076, forward strand.
GCTTAGAGCATCAGAAGATGCCAGAATACAGAGATCCATAGCATGATTCTGAACTCTGTAGATCATTTGGTAATGCAAAGTAGCAATATCTATAGTTGCTACGTTCTTGAATCCAGTAATCTGTACTTGTACCTTTAACGTTGAAAACGTATGAGGATCCTATAACCTCATATTAAAGTTGGGGTAGAAAGTACACAGCACAGTGTCAGCATTCAGAGTAGTCTGAATAGTTCCAATAACAGCATGTTGATATTCCAAGAATCTGGTATCCAGGAGTGCTATACGAGCCACTACTGGTAAACCTTTTCTACCATGGTATGTTAGAGCAAGCCTGATTGCTCCAAAATGGATGTGAGAATATCCATGGCTTCTCCACTGAGCAGGAAACTCAGGAGGAATTTCTAGAGTTATAAACTGTTCTTCTCCAGTTCCTTGAATAGGACACTGGTCAAATGAGGAAGACTGTACATACTCCTTTACAGAAGATGGCTTCTGTCTGATCAAGGATTTTATGGAAGTAGTAAAGGTAGATTTATGCTTTTGGAAAGTATTATACGGATTCAGAAATGGAAGGTTGGTTTTTTGAACCTTTTGGTCTTCAGGAAGGAAAGAAAGTTCATAAAGATGAGAAAGAGATCTGAAAGTAGAAGGAGAAGGTTGAAGAGATAAAGAAGAAGAAGAAGATGAACGACTTAGATTGGTAAAGTCTGTCATGATAAAGAAGAGATCCTCTCCACTGCTAATCAAACTAATAGTAAACCAATAATAGTCTCTATGGCTCTAATACCAACTCAACCACAAAACCATGGTGTTGTAGTTAGAGGACCGGATACACTTGAACTTAGCTACAGTACACGGCCCAATCCACCGCACTCCGCATTGCGCGAAGGCATTACCCGGCCCACACAGGTATTTTATTCTCTGGCAGGACGCGGAACCCCATTTTGAGGATTTCGCGGATCGAACGCGTGACCACAACCTTTATATCTGTGTGGGCCGGGTAATGCCTTCGCGCAATACGGAGCATGGTGGATTGGGCCATGTACTGTAGCTAAACTCAAGTGTATCCGGTCCTCTAACTACAACACCATGGTTTTGTGGTTGAGTTGGTATCAGAGAAGGTGGAAAATCCTTACAAATCTCCTTTATCGGCTTTTACAGCTATAGATTGCTCATGTGACCATGGTGGGCCATTTTTTTCTTTAATAATTGACATAGTGGTTGGGCTACATTTGAGAAGTCGAGAATAAAGTCTCTGACATAATTTGCAATTCCAAAAAATTATTTGTTGCCCAGTTAATGAACCAAGAAGGGAGGTTGAATTGGATATTAAAAAAAATCTTAACTTTGAAGTGTAGAATAAAAAGTTAAGTAGAGTAGGGATAAAAAGATATCACACAAGAAATTTATAGAAGTTCGAGCGTTAACAAACCCTACTCTTCTTCTTAATCTCAATTAGGAGTTTCACTAACACACTAAGTGTTACAATGGAGTTTTACAAGCTCACTTCCAACTATGGTATTTTTATCATTAGATCACACCTAACCCAGAAATTTCTTGTGTTTTAATGGCCCACATAATAAACCAATTCCTTATATTTTATGGCTCACACAAATAACTCTTACAAGTGTTCTACTCTTAACCCAATATAACCAAACTCACTTGAGTAGTAGATTACAAAGAGAAACACTCACAAATCTATAATGCTCAGAAATTATGAGCAAAAAGATTTTTACAGAGAATGAAAGTTTTGTTGAAAGTGATTAATGCACAAATGGCTACAAGATTTTGATTCGAAGTAATTGTTATTCTCTTGTTCTGGATTCATAAATGACTTGTATTTATACTTCTTTGGTGACTTATAGCTGTTTGGTTGCATTTAATGCAAAAATAGTCATTGCACCAACTCTTAATTTCGCGTCTGACATGTTTCTCTTTCCTTATTCACGGTCGTGAATATGTGTCTCACCGTCTTGAATGTTCTTCCAAGCCGTGGTCTAAGTGGTGACTCTAGCCGTGAAGCATTCTGGAAGGAATTGAAGTGTATGATCATGGGCGTGACTTTATTCTTTCACGGGCGTGAATATCCTTTCAAGCCATGGTCCAAGTGGTGACTCTAGTCATGAAGCTCTCTAGAAAAATTTGACATATTTTTTCACGGGTGTGACTATCTTTCACAGGCGTGATTGATATGATCATTCGCGGTTGCTATGATCCTTCATGGCCGTGAACTTTAAATGTTGGATAGTTTGCACTAAGCTATATCACGGGCGTGACATAAACAATCATGGGTATGAACATGCTATTTCTTCATTTTTTGACTTTCAAAGTTAGTCTTCCATTCTTGCATCATATTTCATACACTGTTCAATAAACTTAGAACAAGTATGTTAAATACATTATTGCTATTTTATTTGTTAGCATCAAAATGATGGAAATACCCTTCAAGGTTCAACATTGTTGGATCTGCTTTATTGTCAATTCTTTGTCATGAACTTTAATAATTCTAACCCAATATGTGGACAAGGATGGTATACACCATCTTTAAATTTCATCCCCATAAATTATATCTCTTCTTTTATTAGGTGCATTTTTTTAGAAAACACGACTCAATACTGAGCTATCGGGTCAACAAATTGCTTTAATAATTGCTCATGACTATCAACATCTTTTGAAAAAGCAAGATGTCATCAATGTAAATTAATGTTGAAAATAAGATCAGTGCATAGATCTTAGTCATGACCTTTTAAAAAAATGATGGAGCTACTTTAGGACCAAATGACATTACTGTCCACTGGTAATGATGATTAGGGATACAGAAGGTTATCTTGTAACGATCTTCAGGATATATTCCTAGTTGCCAAAATCCCAATTTAAGATCAAATTTAAAAAAAAATCTTTGCATCCTAGAGAAATGAATATAACGATGAAATCTTTGGCAAAGAAAATTTATCATCATTTAGAAAGTGATTAAGAGGCTTGTGAACCTTGAGGGGTATTTCTATCATTTTGATGCTAACAAATAAAATAACAATAATGTATTTAACATATTTATTTTCTAAGTTTATTGAACAGGGTATGGAACATGATGCAAGAATGGAGAATGGAAGACTAACCTTAAAAAGACAAAAATTGAAGAAATAACATGTTTACACCCGTGACATTTTATGTCACGCCCATCATAAAGCTTAGCGCCAACTACCCAATATTTAAAGTTCATGGCCATGAAGGATCATAGCAACCGTGAATGATCATATCAATCACGTTCATGAAATAAAGTCACGCTAGTGAGAAAACATGTGAAATTCCTCCAGAGAGTTTTACGACCAGAGTCACCACTTGGACCACGGCTTGGAAGGATGTTCATGCCCGTGAAAGAATAATGTCACAGCCGTGATCAAACACTTCAAATCCTTCCAAAATGCTTTACAGTCAAAGTCACCACTCAAGTCATGGCTTGGAAGAACAGTCACGACCGTGACACACATATTCACGACCGTGAAAGAGGAAAGAGAAACATATTAGGCGTGAAATTAAGAGTTAGTGCAACGGCTATTTTCACATTAAATGCAACCAAACGACTATAATTCATCATGGAAGTATACATACAAGTTATTTATGAATCCAGAATAAGAGAATAGCAAATACTTTGAATCAAAATCTTGTTGTAGCCATTTGTGCATTTACAACTTTCAAACAAACATTAATTCTCTGTAAAAAAATCTTTTTTCTCATTATTTTCTGAGCATTATAGATTTGTGAATGTTTCTTTTTGTAATCTACTACTCAATGAGTTTAGGTATATTGGGTTAAGAGTAGAATACTTGTAAGGGTTATTTGTGTGAGCCATTAAAATACAAGGAATTGGTTTATTGTGTGAGCCATTAAAACACAAGGGATTTCTGGGTTAGGTGTGACCCATTGATAGAAACACCATAGTTAGGAGTGAGCTTGTAAAACTCCATTGTAACACTTAGTGTGTTAGTGAAACTCCCAATTGAGATTGGGGAGAGGAGTATGGTTTGTTAACACCCGAACCTCTATAAAAATTCTTGTGTTATATCTTCCTATCCCTACTTTACTTAACTTTTCTTTCCGCACTTAAGAGTTAAGAATTTTTAATGTCCAATTCAACCCCCCTTCTTGGTTCAATTTTTAGACAATAATTGGTATTAGAGCTCAGTCTAGCATCAAAGCCTAAACAGCGCTAGCAAAGATCAAGAAATGGCCAATGAAGGATTCCAAAGTCTCAAGCCTTATTTTGATGGAGCAAATTATGTTCATTGGAAGTTTCGAATGGAGACATATCTGGATAGTGAAGGAATTGAAGTCTGGGATAGTGTTTGGAAAGAATGGACACCACCAACTAGAAGAGGAATTGATGGTGAAGAAGAAATCCTGTCAAGAGATGATTGGACAGAGCCTCAAAAAGGAGCAAATTTCAAAAACAAGAAGGCAATGACAATTCTCTCAAGCTCATTATCCATTGAAGAATGTGGTAGGATACAAAACTGCCCAACTGAATATAGCATGTGGAAAACATTGGAAAACTATTATGAAGGAAGAAAGCAAGTAAAATCCAAGAAGATTCAACTTCTTACTTCAGAGTATGAACTCTTCAAGATGAAATCCAATGAGTCAATCACCGACATGACGAATCATTTTCTAGCCATAATAAATGGCATGAGAAATCTTGGGAAACACCTGAGCTTGGAAGATGTAAATAACAAAATTCTGAGAAGTCTTCCTCTCAAAGATTACGGTTCAAGAGTTGCTGGTATAGAAGAGGCCAATGAAGACATGAGTGTAATGAATACTGATGTGCTTATTGGTAAACTTTTAACACATGAAATGACAGTGAAAAGAGATAGAGAACTTGAAGCCGAGCCAGAAAAAAGAAAGCCTCTAGCACTAAAAGCCTCTACTTCAAAATCTCAAGAGGAAGTTGAAGATGATGAAGAAAAGAGCGATGATGCAAATGAGGATATTGTTATACTCTCAAAATGGCTGAAAAGAATTATTGAGAAGAGAATGGGCAACTCTAGAAAATTCAAGCAAAGAAATTTCAAATAAGTCTCGAATGACTCTCAAAGGAGTAAAAAGGAAGTAAAGTGCTATGAATGTGGGAAGAAAGGATATATTAAACTGGAATGTCCAAGGCTCAAGAAGCATAAGAGCAAATACCAAAGAGACAATGTGGAGAAAGGCCACAAAGTTACATGGGATGACAAAAGCTCTTCAAGTGAAAAAGATGACAATAAAAGTGAAGAGGTCAACCTATGCTTCATGGCTATAGAGGATCACATCTCGGATAAGGTAGGATCATTTCACTCATACTCGTTCAATAATGATAGTAGTGATAATGATAGTAATAGTGAAGATGATGATGAGCAAAACCTAATAGAAGTATTGAATCTAGAACTAGAGAGATATAGAAGTAAATTCAATACTTATAAAAATAACATTTCTAATTTGAAAATCAAAATAGAAGTTTTAGAAAATGAGAACTTTGAGCTTAAATCATCTAATGAATCTCTTCAAAAATCATTAGATGAGTACTCTTCAAGACCCTCAACTAAATCCTTACTTAAATAAAATAATATTTTGAAAAATGAAGTTGAGGAACTTAGAAACACCATTTCAAAATTTCACAAGGGAAATGAGAGTTTAAATACTCTCATTGTGTCTCAAAGACTACCCTTAATTAGACATGGTCTAGAATTTAAGGGTACATCATCTTCATCTCACAAGACTACTTTTGTTATGTCAAGTGAACCCCACATCTCCACATTTGTTGTAATAGCCCCGAGGCCTAAGTGCACAACATACACTAAACCTTCTATGCAGAGGAATGATCAAGGGTTGGTAAGCCTAAGAAGGAAACCTTAAAAGGCTAATCATGTTTTTATGTACAAGAAGCATGCACCTAGAAAAGCATCAAGTCATCATGTTTGTGCATGCCATTGCTCTCAAACTCTACCTAATAGAAACATGGCATTTAAAAGCATTGTAAGATCAAAAGGCATGTGTTAGAGCTAAACAATGTAACTATTGTATGAAATTTGGTCACGTAAATAAACATTGTTGGATAAGGAAGGCTCATTGGGAACCTTCATGTGCTAACCCCCAAGGACCCAAGCTCATTTGGGTACCTAAAAATAATACTTGAATTGTGATTCTATAGGTATGTCTCAAGTCCACAATAAACAAAAATGCTTAGCTAATAGATAGTGGATGCTCAAGGCATATGACCGGAGACCAAAAACTTTTCAATGAAATCAAAAGTATTGATGGAGGTAAAGTAACCTTTGGAAACAATGCTAAGGGTAAGGTAATTGCCATTGGCTCTATTGGTATTAATGGTACTACTTTCATTAAAGATGTCTTACTTGTTGATGGTTTGAAACATAACTTGTTAAGTGTAAGTCAATTATGTGATAAAGGAAACAAAGTAATCTTTACTTCCAATGAATGTCTTGTAACCTCTATTAATGGCCAAGAGATATTTAAAGAAAGTAAAGATGTCAATACCTACATAATAGACTTACACAAAATATCTAACCTTTCCTCTAAGTGTCTTATGACTACTAGTGATGAATCTTGGTTGTGGCATAGAAGGCTTGGTCATGCAAGCATGGATCTAATTCAAAGCCTCAGCAAAGGAGAACTGGTAAAGGGGCTACCAAAAGTCAAATTTGAAAAGGACAAGACATGTGAACCTTGCCAAAGAGGAAAAAAACACAAGTCATCCTTCAAATCCAAAAACATTGTAAGTACCTCAAAATCTCTACAACTCCTGCATCTAGATCTTTTTGGACCTACTAGGATTGCAAGCTTAGGAGGTAAACATTATGCTTTTATCATTATCAATGATTACTCTAGATTCACTTGGGTAATTTTGTAAGCTCAAAAAAGTGATGCCTTTGAAACTTTCAGAAACTTTGCTAAAAGAGTTCAAAATGAAAAAGGATATTGTATTTCAAAGATAAGAAGTGATCATGGCAAAGAATTTGAAAATGAAAACTTTGAAATTTTTTGTCTAGAACATGACATTTCATAGAATTTTTCCTCTCCTATGACACCTCAACAAAATGGGGTGGTCGAAAGGAAAAATCGAACTTTAATTGAAATGGCTAAAACAATGCTCAATGAGTATGGTTTACCAATTTATTTTTGGGCCGAAGCCATAAATACTGCATGTTACATTTCAAATCGAGTTTTCAAAAGACCTCTCTTAAACAAAACTTCATTTGAGCTATGGAAAGGAAGAAAGCCCATGATATCATACTTTAGAGTATCTGGATGCAAGTGTTTCATATTGAATACCAAGGACAACCTTGGAAAATTTGCCTCCAAATTTGATGAGGGTATATTTTTAGGATACTCCACCACAAGCAAAGCTTACAGAGTCTTTAATAAAAAGTCATTAGCTATTGAAGAATCTAGCATGTTGTTTTTGATGAATCTAGTAAGCTTGATCTTGTGAATAGTAGTGTTCTTGATGATGTTGTAGGTACAATGGAAAGACTTGATCTTGAAAATGAAAGAGAAGAAAATGATCAAGAAAATTCACGTCAAGATGACTCTCTACCTTTAGCTCAAGAGGATAACAAGCAAGAGCTCCCAAAGGAATGGAGATTAACAAAAGATCACCCCCAAAGAGAAAATCATTGGTGATCCTACAAAGGGAATAAGTACTAGATCTCATCTCAAACTTTTAAATTCTGATCTTACCTTTGTCTCTCAAATTGAGCAAAAAAATATTGATGAGGCTTTTAAGGATGAAAGTTGGGTGATTTCTATGCAAGAGGAACTCAACCAATTTGAGAAAAGTAAGGTATGGACCTTAGTACCTGGACCCAAGGAGCATCAAATCATTGGAAGCAAATGGGGTATTTAGAAATAAACAAGATGAACAAGGTTCAATAACTAGGAATAAGGCTAGGTTAGTTGCAAAAGGATATAATCAGGAAGAAGGAATAGATTATGATGAGACCTATGCTCTTGTAGCCAGATTAGAAGCCATAAGAATACTTTTAGCATATGCATGCCATATGAATTTCAAACTCTTTCAAATGGATGTCAAAAGTGCTTTTTTAAATGGTTTTATAGAAGAAGAAGCTTATGTAGAACAACCACCACGTTTTGAAAGTTATAATATGCCCAACCATGTATGTAAACTTTCAAAAGCTTTATATGGTTTGAAACAAGCCCCAAGAGCTTGTTATGAAAGACTAAGTTCTTTTTTTTTAGAAAATAATTTTACAAAAGGGAATGTTGACACTACTTTATTTATTAAAAAGCATAAGCATGATACTCTAATTTTTCAAATTTATGTTGATGACATCATATTTGGGTCTACTAATGAATTGTTTTGCCAAGAATTTGCTAAGTGTATAACTAGGAAATTCGAAATGAGCATGATGGGTGAGCTAAAATTCTTCCTCGGTCTACAAATAAAATAAGGCAATGAGGGCATATTCATCAACCAATCCAAATATGCCAAATACTTACTTAAGAAATTTGGAATGGAAGGATGCAAAAATGCTAAGACTCTAATGAGCACATCAACAAAATTGGACAATGATGAAAAGGGTAAGAGCATTAATGAAAAGCTCTATAGAGGTATGATCGGATCACTCTTATATCTTATTGCCTCTAGACCCGATATAATGTATAGTGTATGCTTATGTGTTCGCTTTCAATCATGTCCTAAAGAGTCACATTTAAATGCTATAAAAAGAATTTTAAAATATTTACATGGCTCATTGCATCTAGGTTTATGGTATCCTAGAGATTCATCCTTTCACATTATAGGATATTCAGATGCTGATTATGCTGGAAGTCTCTTGGATAGAAAGAGTACTTCAGGTACGTGTCACTTTATTGGTGAATGCTTAGTTTCTTAGTTTAGCAAGAAACAAGTTTCAGTTGCTCTTTCCACCGTTGAGGCGGAGTATGTGGCTGCAGGATGTTGTTGCACACAAATCCTTTGGATGAAAGAACAACTTAATGATTATGATCATAGTATGGACCATATACCTATTAGATGTGACTATACAAGTGCCATAAATCTATCTAAGAATCCCATTCAACACTCTAGAAGTAACCATATTGACATAAGACATCATTTTATTAGAGATCATGTTCAAAATGGAGATGTTATATTGGAATTTATAAACACATACCATCAATTGGGAGATATCTTCACTAATTCTCTAAATGAAGAAAGATTTAACTTCATAAGAAGAGAGCTTGATATGATTGATGGATTAACTTTATGATTGCCAAATTTGTCAAACCTTGATTGTTAATCTTGTGTTATTATCTCACTTTTAAGTTATAAAGTGGCTAACTTGATAGAAATATATGTTATAGGGGATAGAAGCACCTTAGAAATCCTTTGGTCTTGTTTTAAACTTAGTTTTATTTAAATGAGAATTTTAGGTAGTTCACGCCCGAGACATATATTCACGGCAGTGATCATAATCGCCAAAAGCTCCAGTAGCTTTCACGTCTTGCTTCACGACATGCTTCACGGTTGAAGGTACTGAAGACTATGTTTCACTCCCATAACCTTTTTCTGTCACCCCCGTGAAACCCTTAGTTCACTACCGTGACACTTATTTATGACCGTGAACATTTCCACCAAAAACTTATAGAATCGTTCATGCTTTGTGTCACGCTTTGTCTCACGGTCACAAGTAGTGAAGATTGTACTTCACAACTGTGACTCATTTGTCACCACCATGATATTTCATCATTCATGCTCGTGACCATTAAATGTCACGACCGTGAATCAATTCACATCCCTCATCATGGGTAGAACGCCTCTTCAGCAAACCGTGAACACGACATTTCATGCCCGTGACTTACCATTCATGACCATAAATATGTCGGCTATAAAATGCTTTCTGTCGTTGTTTCTCTCATTTCCAACTCTTCAACTTCTCTCATTTATCACCATTCTATACCATATCATAGATTCTGGCCCCCTGGAAACTCACTCCATCTATAAATACCTTCAAAAATTATTTCCATCATCAGAAATCAAAACTCACTATGTTCGATTCAAACATCCCTTCAGATTTTCTCTCTTTAAGAATCTATTTCTCAATCAAAAATGGAACCTAGCTCCTCTAGAGGTACCAAAAAGAAGTCTCATGCTCCAAGAAGGTACGCGGACTACCTTCTAAGTATTATTCCAGAGCACTGTCATCCAAGGTACTCGGTTCTCAAGCAAAGACCATTCCTTTCCTCTCGATCATTTAAGTGGCACACTGTCAGGACCCTTGGTCTTGAGATAAGCATGATGGAACAACTTGAGGCTTGTCATGCAAAATATTTTGTTGATATCCATCAACCGATGCTAAGGGAACCGACTCTCGAGTTCCTTAGCACCCTGCAAGTCTCTCCCACCGGCATGGTAAAATTTCAACTCTGCAAGCATCCGAACACCCTCACTGCCACGGATTTTAGTAACATGTTCAACCTTCCCTCTGACGGTATCCTTAATGAGAGTGAGGTGAAGTTTTATGCCACTCAGGCATGGACTTATTTTAGGCTCGACTGCAGCTGGGATGTCAAGAAGACGAAAAACACCCACCTTCGATCACCAGTGCATAAGTGTTTGCATAGGTTTCTAACCTATAAAATTTTTTCCAGAGGAGACATCAACGGATCGATTCAAAAATCCGAGATCTTTCTCCTGGAGATGGCCCAAAGAGGCCTAAGAGTGGCTTTATCTTGATGGTTTACAAACCATCTACTGTCTATTGCCATGAAGCCCTCCGGAGACATTTTGATTGGTGGGTACGTGACTCACCTTGCTATAAAGCTTGGGTATTTGAAGTTAGATGAGCACCACTTCAATCTTATACCAGCACATCCTCGAGACCGACTAGACGTCAAGTCGTTTATCAAAATGGGAGCGGCAGTTCGCATAGTTTATGAGAACAACATCTACTACCGCTTCACCAACACAGCTGGTGAGATTATTTGGGAGGACAATGATTCAGACGATTTCAAAGCTGGCCTCCAAGGAATCCAGCGGAGGAAGAGAGTTCGAGTTGAGACGGCGATCCCAGAGGTTGAGTAGGAAATTAGACAATTCTCGGCCTCCACATCGAACTTGGCTCAGCAAGTGGCTGATCTATTGACACCACATTTTGACCAATTGTAGGCTTCGATTGATGAGAGGTTAGAGAACCTCAAGGATTTCATAGAGTCTTGCATGGAGAGTCTCGAGGCCGAAGTAGCTCGCCTTAGAGATGGGATGTTCGGCTCCAAATCTAGATAGACTATATTTTTTTCGCTATATTAATTTCTAGTATTTCTAATGTAGGATTTTAAATTACTTTTCAAACACTATGTACTGTTTTATTTGATATCAATATAACTGCATTAGTATTCCTTTATGGTTTATCTCTTATGTTCTTTTTGTTGATGACAAAAGGGGGAGAACCTAGCAATATAATTGAATTAAATGAATACTTAAGGTTTAAATGAATATGCAAGTTATATTTTACACATACTTAACTAGTTATAAGAAAAAAAATTTGATATAACTTTGCATATATCTAAACTAGGAAGCAAACATCCATGGTATACTTCATCATTCTTTACAATTCTTGCACTTCAGTAATTTTTTTTATCTAAAGCATCTTTTGAGGGGGAGACTTCTCAAAAGTACCTATTGCTAGATTATTTGTCACCATAAAAAAAGGGCAGATTTTTTAACCTTGAGGGATATTTCCATCATTTTGATGCTAACAAATAAAATAGCAATAATGTATTTAAGATATTTGTTTTCTAAGTTTATTGAACATGATATGGAACATGATGCAATAATGGAGAATGGAAGACTAACCTTAAAAAGACAAAAATTGAAGCAATAGCATGTTCACGCCCGTGACCTTTTATGGCAATCCCGTGATAAAGCTTAGCGCCAACTACCCAATATTTAAATTTCACGGCTATGAAGGATCATAGCAACCGTGAATGATCATATCAATCACGCCGGTAAAATAAAGTCACGCCCATGAGAAAAACATGTCAAATTCCTCCAAAGAACTTCACGGCCAAAGTCATCACTTGGCCCACGGCTTGGAAGAATGTTCACGCCCGTGAAGGAATAATGTCACGCCCGTGATAAAACACTTCAAATCCTTCCAGAATGCTTCACGGCCAAAGTCACCACTCAAATCATGGCTTGGAAAAACAGTCACGACCGTGACACACATATTTATGACCATGAAAAAGGAAAGAGAAATATATCAGGCGTGGAATTAAGAGTTGGTGCAATGACTATTTTCGCATTAAATGCAACGAAACGACTATAATTTTCTATAGAAGTATAAATGCAAGTCATTTATGAATCCAAAACAAGAGAATAGCAAATACTTTGAATCAAAATCTTGTTGTAGCCATTTATGCATTTACTACTTTCAAACAAACATTAATTCTCTGTAAAAAATCTTTTTGCTCATTATTTTCTGAGCATTATAGATTTGTGAGTATTTCTCTTTATAATCTACTACTCAAGTGAGTTTGGGTATATTGCATTAAGAGTAGAACACTTGTAAGGGTTATTTGTGTGAGCCATTAAAACGCAAGGGATTTCTGGGTTAGGAGTGATCCATTGATAGAAACATCATAGTTGGGAGTGAACTTGTAAAACTCCATTGTAACACTTAGTGTGTTAGTAAAACTCCCAATTGAGATTGGAGAGAGGAGTAGAGTTTGTTAACACCCGAACCTCTATAAAAATTCCTGTGTGATATCTTCCTATCCCTACTTTACTTAACTTTTCTTTCCGCACTTAAAAGTTAAGAAGTTTTAATATCCAATTCAACCCCCCTTCTTGGTTCAATTTTTGGGCAACAAGTCTTATAATCAATCATAAACCTTTTCTTTCCTCATTCTTGCTCAGAATACTTATTCACATAGAACACTTGATAAGTCCAATCTGATTTAGTTGGCTCAATCAGACCTTGTTGCAAAAATTGAGAACATTCTTGGACATCTATGGATTGATCATCTGGATTCAGTCCAGGATATGTAGCCTTTATAGGATTTATATCCTCATTTTGTTTGAATGGCAGAGAGATATAAAATTTATGTTTGGTCCAGAGAGGACTATGACATTTTTCAAGGAATTCAACATGACTATCTGCATAACTTTGATAAATGATATGGGTTTGAATGTTACATAACAGGCCAAAAACAGAAGCCATAAATAAATTTTGGAGTAGAAGAGTAGGGTAATAACCATTTCTTTGTTTTGAGACCTTAAGCATTGATGGATAATTATGGTAATTAGCTAAGAACATCAAAATCAATAAGAATATCCTTTTTAGAAAGATATAAACCTAAGATTTTGGTCCATACTACACAGTTTGGAAGAATTGAATTTTTATGGGTTTTATTATTATCCATTCTATTGAAAATAATTCTCCATCTGCAGCCTTAAAATATTCTTTATGGGCTTTTTAGAAGTGGTTTGAAAAAAGTTTGAGTTAGCAATGGTTCTATGGGCTCCTGTATAAATAAAGGTTGTGGCTTTAATAGGTCATTCATATTTTTCTGTGAACAATTGTATGGGACAATAAGGAACAATTTATTTTTTGGATATTTGGGTCATAGCAATATCCTGAGTAGGATCTAGGCATACCTCTATCATAGAGAAACATTCTTCTTTAAAGTCTGATGAAAAAGTCAGAGCTTCTATTCTCATTCATTGAGTTCATCATCAACAGAAAATAATGACTTTATATCAACTTCATCAAGATTAACATCATATTGATGTTTCAGTTGTTGAACTAGCTGAACAACTTGTTTAGGCCTGTTTGGATATTTTTTGCAAAATATCCTTTCCTTCCACAAAGATAACATCGATAAGATTTTTTGTACCTTCAATTTTTCTTTTTAAAGTGCTTAAAATTCTTGTATTTATTGAATCCAGATCTACCTTTATATTTGTATGTCTTGAAATACTTACCTTTTTTGCATTCACAGTTTCTCTTATCGGGACATTTAATTGTTAGATTTGATTTGGAGCATATGGGCTCAAAACTTTTGTCAGTTTTCATCCTCAATGCTTCTTTGATTTGCTTCATGCTGGAACTTAAACCTCTAAGGACAATTAACATTTTTGGATAGATTTGTGCCAAAGAAGGATATGTGAGAGTTGTTCCTTGTTTTATGAAATATCTGAGAGTTGTATTCCCAAGCTCTTCTGGGACTAAATTAACAAACTGTTGCTTAAGATTGACATCACTAAAATTAATTTGATAATATTGTTTGACTACACACATGTAATGTTTAACCAGATCTTTCCTTTAAAAAGAGTAACATTTTAATTGAAAAAATTCACTTTGAGCTATTTCAAGAGAATATGCAGGTGTACCTATAAATTCAACTTCAATGTATGCTAGAACAACAACTATTGTTGGAAGTTGACAAAATTGGTAGTAAAATCTTGGAAAACTTTTTGTAATGATATTCCAGTCTGAATTCTAGTTTCCAACCATGCATACATTTCAAGGAGTTTAGCTCTTTTTTGGCTTCGAATAATATCATCCATATTAAACCATGGACCATTGTAAGCTTTTGGATTATAAGAAGATTCATTCATTTGTTCTTTTTGTGGTTCTTCGATAACAGGCATTGTCTCAGGTGGTAGTGTAGATTGAGTTTGTCCAGATTGTATAGTTGATTCTGTTGACCCAACCATCTTGATAGATGAAATTATTTCATCAGAACATATGGACTCAGTCTCATAGGAAATTGCTGATGAATCAAATTGTAGATAAACTTTATGAATATTCTGAGTTTGATTTACACAAGATTGGATAAAAGATGTAGTTTTGTTTGGAGAAGTTGAACCATGTATTGATAAGGATCTTGTGAATCTTGAAAAATGTCTAAATATGGTTGTTTGCCAAGTCTTTTTGGAATGGGTCGTATTTTTAGATGAGGAGGTGAATGGAGTAGTAACAGATGTTGTAGAAGGGGATATAATTAGTTTTTGCTTTGGAGGTTTTTGTGAGACGGTTTTAGCTTGCATTATCTTTTGAATTTTTTCATGTCCAAGAAGAACTAGATCAATTTTTGGTTAGATTAAAGTGTTTTGTATATCAGGTTCTGAAAAAAAAATGAGTACGAGTGAAAGCGAAAGGATGAAACGGTGTTTTAACCTTCATATCCTTTACAATTTGAGTAAGCTAATTTTTCAACATTGAGATTTCTTCTTATTTTTTAACAAACTATGGTCCAGTTATATGATTTTGAATCATTTGAATGATTTTTTAATGAAGACACATAATTTCCTTATAGAGACGAAGTATAAACTCATGCTACAAACTAAGTTATCGATTTATGTCAAATCCTAATTGGTTGACCTGTTGTGAGAATTTATTCACCTTTTGATCAATTGTTTCAAGAATTTTATTTTGTGTGAAGGTGTCATCCAGCTACCAATTAAGGACACTCTCCAACTATAGTTTCTCGAGGTCTACCATATGCATCAGGACTAGGAGATTTGACCCAAGGAGTTTTCTTTAAATGAATATTTAGATCAATATTCTCTTGAAGTGGTGGAAAATCATGCTTCTGAGGTTGGAACATGCATACTGCTAGAATAGAAGTAAGATTAGTCTTTACTAATCGAATATGAGTAATAGCCTGAGTATTACAAGTCTTTGGAATTCATTTATATTGAGGATCATGTTTTTGAATCCATTTCAATCCTTTTTTGTAGATTGGAATAGGAGATGATGAAGGATTCATTTCCGGTTCACCCCACTGTAGAGATGATGGAGTAGACATCTTTAATTTGAATGATGTTGGCTTAGAATAATTGATTATGTAGTCTTTTTTTCCTGAAGGTTGGCCAAGTAATCTAACTGATGGATTACTATCATCAAATATTTTCTTCATGATTTTTTTCAGATAAGGTTTTATTTTTTCTCCTTCTGAAGGCTGATGATTCTTTTTCATAAGAATTATATTAAGCTTCATTTCTGCAATCTTTACAATCATAATCTATATATAGTATCTTGTATTTTCCTTACTACATAGCATATATAGGTTTTCCTTTTGCATCAAATCCAATGATTGCAAGATTATTCTCCTTCTCATAAGGGTCAATCATAAATTGAGTAGAAAATATAGGAGTGCTGGTGCTTGGTTCTGCTAATCGGACAAATTTAGTTTCAATAATTCCATTAGGTCTTTTTAAAGAACTATAATTTCTGATGTTGAACAAGTTGTGTATTTCTTTGTATCTTCTCATTATTTGTTGTCTAAGTTTCAAGTAACAACTTAAGAAGCATAGCATGAGAGATATATCTGGGAACAAGCACAAAAATTGGAAATTTTTATGCATCTGTTACTATTAACAAAGTATCATTGGATACAGAAACTGTTAGATCTAAGGTATGATTGAATCCTATAAATCAATTGATAATGAAGTGTTGCAGCTGTAACTGTCATAACTTGTGGAGTACTAGTGATTTGAACTTATACTTTCAAAGCTTAAAGCATATAGGGATCATCCAATGACAAATTAAAATTTGGAAAGAATATGAACATCACCGTGCCATCATTGAGCATTGTTTCTATAACACCAATAACAACATTGTTGGTACTGTAAGTATCTGGTATCCAGCAAAGTTATCCTGACAAAAATAGGAAGACTTTTCTTCCCATGATAAGAGAGTGCTAGTTTGATAGTTCCAAAATGGAGATAAGAATAACCATCACGTTTCCACAGTGTTAGAAATTCTGGTGGAATTTCTAAGGAGACAAATTGTTCTCCTGTAGCTTTGATAGTACAATGGTCAAAAGAAGATGATTGAACATATTCTTTTATAGACTTGGAAGTCCTTTTAACTAGTGATTTTATGTCGGTTTTCCAAAAGGACTTGAACTGGTTATAAGAACCATAAGGAGAAAGACAAGGTATTTCAATTATAAGAGTTTTTTTTGTTCATTTGGGATATGCTAAAGTTCATAAAGAAAATCTAAATGATTACTGTAATATGTTCTAAAAGAAGAAGAATTGGAATGTGGAAGAGAAAGAGGGCCAGTAATTGATGACAATGAGTATAATTTGTTTCCATAATAATAAAGACTCTTCAATCCTTCCTAGTATAAATACATTTATTTTAAATAGGTAATGATCTTATGACCGTTACCCCTCACACCCTAGGCCCCACCACCCCATCCCCTTTCCCTGTAGTTTGCACCCTCCGCCCCCTTTT
The DNA here is from genome assembly GCA_023653625.1 of Triadica sebifera. NCBI lineage: Eukaryota > Viridiplantae > Streptophyta > Magnoliopsida > Malpighiales > Euphorbiaceae > Triadica > Triadica sebifera. The sequence continues at coordinate 31,563,340 of CM042893.1, forward strand.
TTTAAATTTTAATTTATTTGAATAATTAAATATATTGAAATATAAATATAATGAAAAGAAAAAAATATTTCTTATAATAGAAAAATAACAATTATATTTTAGAAGTATTATTAAAATTAAAATTTCATTTTTTTATAAATATGATATTCATTTCAATTTTTTTCACTTTCTACACAATCTCAATTCCCAATTTCTCTCAATATTTGTAATGGCCCAAATACCATGTTAGTCAAAAATACACCCGTATGTGAAAAATATTTTATCGAAAAATATAGATTATGACTAGTTCAGGGGTAAAATCGTGAGTGAAAATGAGGTCAAATAAGTTCTCAAAAGTCAAAACTAAGAAAAAAATGGGATCCGGTTTAATTAAAAAGTTGGTTGACCGTACTTTGATCGGGCTATAAAAAATAGCAAACGACATCTACAAATTTATTTTAAGTCATGGATAGACTCTAAATAATATTTAAGATTATTTGACAGTGAAAATGAATTTTACAGTAACACCGAAAATTAAATTATCACTCCAATTTGAGTGAGTTAGATAGAAAACGGACTCCGATTGAGTTGAAAATTTTTGCATAGATATATAAAAATATTTTATGAATTATGGAATTAAAATTGGGTAAAATTGAGTTTGGAAAAAGAGAAAAATAATATATAGTGCATAATTGGGCATAAACGGATTAGTCTTTGTTTGGCCCAAGCCCACCCAACTTAGACCACTATAAATAGACTCAAAAATCAGAATTCTCTAGAGAGAATTCTACTTCATCTTCTTCATCTTTCTTTCCCTTATGGCCGAACTCACCTCTTCCCATTTCTCCTCCAAAATTCTTCCAATTTTTTTACTTTTTATGTAACACCCCCTCACCCTAGCAGCTCGTGCCTGGTTGATGGTGTGCTACACTGACTTCATCGGTTAAAATATCATTTTTAAAATTTGTATACATGAAAATCATTCCTATATTTTTTTCATTTACTATTTATTTAATATAACATAAAAGTTAAACTACATTTTTATATAGTAACATGTTCTTTACAAAACATACTGTTTATTTTACAAATATTATAAAATAAAATTTACAAGATAATATACAAAAGTTGTGTGACCCACAGTGGTTGAAATATGTTGCTTTACGGATCAGGTTACCATTAGCTTTATCTACTACTATCTACTTATTCTTTGTTATACCTGTGCGAGAGAAACTCACACGCTAAGCCTTTGGCTTAGTGGTGCATATAAATAAGACAATAAACTATTTTATGCAATCATGCATTATACATAAATCAACTCATGTTTAATCATATTCTCATGCAAATCATGGTATTCTAGCATGTATAGACATCAAATTATATTATATTATCTCATACTTATTTATTTTATTAATATATCATTACATAACCCATCATAATTAACCATGTTACAATTCCTAATTCCATTTTTATTTTCCATAACTTCTTTATTTATGCCCAAAACACTCAATCATCTTTTTATTCATGTCACAAATCATAGTTCCATTTTTATTTTCAATAATCCATTTATTTTCCATAACTTCTTTATTTACTATAACATTTTTATTTATGCCCAAGACACTCAATTATCTTTTTATTCATGCAACTTACATTTCATTAATTTTATTCTTTTATATCTTATATTTATTTTACTTTATCAAATCATTATTATCCATAGCCTTTCATTGCCCATAACACCTATGAACCACTGACTAGGATAACAGAGTTACCATCCAGGCACTTAAGAGTGCCACCCGGCAATATGATATGTGCATATAAGTGTCATCACCGGCATAGATAACAGTGTCAAACTCATTGTAGATAATCGTGTCATTACCGACGTAGATAATAATGTCATCCCGGTAGATAACAGTGTCATTACCGGCGTAGATAACAGTGTCATTACCGGTTTCAATAATCATACCATTAATGGTTTTCATTTTCATCATACTCTCCCCCTATTTGACATGCCAAACTATCCTAAGTTGGTTCTACTTAGGTGTTCTAGGGCTTATAAAATTTCATTAAAATTCATAACAATTAATTTCACACTTTTCATGCAAGTAATGTCTCAAAATAATCACATAATCACTCAATTAAAATAATATTTATATAATATAACAAAATTCTCATCATTTTACTCATTTCATTTCTCAACTCATATGTTGCCCTGTCACTGGCAGATTCTGTTCTCTGTATTTTACCTTATTTTGGGTCATGTTACGTTCCTAATTTAGTTACATGATCTTCTTAAAGCTTTTAGGTCTGTATCTTAGCTTTACTATGCAACTTGAATCACGTAATTATGAGTTCTGTATCAAAAGATATGACAATATGAATACTGACTGATCACTAACAATTCTGCCCAGAATTTTCTAGTCAGATTCTAAGTCCGAGATTTACGAATTTTTCTAGACAATTACAGACATATTCAGGTTTTATGATCTAAATTAAAGTTATAGCCCTATGTCTTCGATTTCAAACCCAATAAATAACATACAAAACCGAGTTCCATAAATGAAGTTATAATAGTTTAAGTGCATACTGCTCATCAATTTCCAGCAAGGAACATACAAACTAATCACTTTCAATTTTTGCCAAATTAAATCCTAAGTCTAGCAAACATGTATCTCCAATATTTTCATCACAAAATAATATTAATTCAGAATCATCAGCATTCCAAATAATTAAATTATGCAAATAAAAAAATTAAAATAGACTATTGCCTTAGGTTATGTACAAACCTTTCTTTTTCTATTTTTCTTCTCTTTACTTCTCTTTCTCTTTTCCTTTGCTCCTTTGAGTCAAATCCTTATCCCTTTGAGTTCCTAAAGTTCATAAAAAGATCATTAAAAATTCATAAACCCAATTTCTCCCTTTCTCCTTACTCTCTTAAGCTTCCTTAAGCATGAAAAATGGAATTTCCCATGCCTTTTCTCTCTTTTTCACACTTTCTTTCACTAAAACTAAGCTTTGGCTATGGAGGAACAAGGGAAAACATGGGCTGGTGTAGACAACAGAATTTTTCTCAATGAAAATAGATAAGGAAGAGGAAGAAACAATCAAGAAGAAGATGACAAAGATCATTAAGATAAGGAACACCTAAGCTCAATCTATAAGCTTTCATTAATGCTAAATGCATGTATGTTAATTAGCTTCTTAAACTTTGCCACTTGGTGTGTTATGCTTTAAGAAATGTGGAAGCACTTAATGATGGGAAAATTCTAGATCAAGAGCGATAATGAAGAAAGAATAAGCAATTAAAAGCAAAGTGACAAGATTACTTAATTAATGGAGACACCTAAGCATTTTCTAGAAACTTTTCATTAATTTCCAATTCATGCATGTAATATCTCATTCATGCATGTTATGTGGCCAATTAAGGGTTGCCACTTGGTGTGGCTGGCCTCCATATGCATTTTATGTCTCAATTCATCATTTAATTTATGATTATCCCAATTAATCCTCAATTTTTGGTAAATTGCAAATTGACCCGTAAACTTTTCAAAATTTGCAATTTAGTCATTTATCGAAATTTAACATTTTAAAATATTTTAAACACTTTATTAGGTATTTTCCATACTTAATCGCCATTATTTTAATTATTTTTCAATAAAAATCCAATTTTAGACTTTGGGTGAATTCGACGAGTCGATTTAATAAGTCGTGTGACTTAAGTCTAAATTAGCGGATATAAATGAACATCAAATTAATGAAAAAGTCTTTTATTAATCAAATAAATTTATACAATAAGTGCTAAAGGTGATTTCCTTTAGAGCACTCCTCTAACACCTTAGGCCCTGCATATCAGTGCATATGTGTGAGCTACAACCGGTATGTAATACCCATATATCATTATTGGAAACAATATTAATTTCAATGACAAAAATACCTGAAAAAGATAGGGCATCAGATGCCTTCTTCTTTAAAGACTCCAAGTAAGTCTTGCAGTTTCTTTTCCAATAGCCATCCTTAACACAATGGAAGCATGTCCCCTTTGGAGCAGTCTCCTTTAGGCTTTATGAACTTCTTCTTCTTCTTCTTAAGGTTCTTTTCTTAGAACCAGAATAGTCCATCAGCATCACAGTCTTACTGTCCTTCTTGATATATGGCTCAGTTGTCTTTAACATGTTGATCAGCTCAAGAATAGTGGTGGAGATTTGGTTCATCCTATAGTTAGACACAAAATATGAAAAACTATCGGACAAACCAATTAGAATTAAGTCAATACTAAATTCATGATTCATCACAAATCCTAAAGTGGTCAACTTCTCAATATAGTCATTCATCTTAAGTGCATATTCCACTGGAGATATCCCTTCAACCATCTTAGTGCAAAAGAGCAACCTTGAAGTTTCGAACCTTTTGGAACGTGGTTGCTCATAAAAAAAGCCCTCTTAGATGGTAGACTATGAAATTAGCATTCATAGCCTCATGTTGCTTTTGCAACTTAGTTGACATAGTAGCAAGCATAATATAGCTTGCCATCTCACTATCATCGAGATGTTTTTGATATGCCTTTGAATATCGAGATGCTTTTGATATGCTTTTTGAACATCTTCAGAAGCATTAGCAGTAGGCGGATTTGGGAGTGCCTCATCTAGAATATAGCCAATCTTTTCGGATTTGAAAACTATTCTCAAATTCCTTATCCAATCCAAAAAATTAGGCCCAGTCAACTTATTTACTCCATTAGTGCTCACAAATTCATACTCTTCGACATGATGTTGATTCTAGCAACCTAGATGTAAAATAGAGCATGTTAGAATATACATGAAAATGCATGTTTATTAGGTCTTTAATAAATCGCATTATGACTCCCACAATTTTATTGCGAATCTATAGCCCTCACTTTAAACCAGAGAGAACTTATATGGAAGTTTTTCTAGTGGGTAGATATCCAACTAGCTAAGAATAACCTTGAGGCAAGTCAACAAGACATTATTAGTTTGGTTGGTAGGTATCTAATCTATACCAATTTCATTATTCATGCAACTATTGATTCTTGTGTTATCAACTAATTGATGTGTATATATACATTGGGCTATCAACTTTTAATATATGTACATCTCATGTACACTAACCCAATTTCGCCTTCAATACACATTAACCTTGGCGCATATTCAACAAGCTAATAATATCGGTGAAATCTAATTTCAATGGTTTGAACATATTCTTATAGAGCGAGCTTGAGGCAACTCAACAACCCTAACTCTAGAAGAACTCTAGTTCTCCTCATATTAATGGAAGATGTAAGACTTAATTGTTTATTTAGCGAGAGATTTTTTTGTTAAGTCTCATCATATTATTAATGCATACTTTTATATAACATACATTCATCACATGAAAATATAAATATAGTTACATTAACTATATCATATGATTATGGACATACTAAAGTCAATTTCTTGAGCCAAAGAGAAATTGACTAGGTCTTACCTACGTATATGCATGAGTTTACAACCCAAAATAGAAATCAAATTCATATTTCTAAATCTACTTGTTTATGGCACCACCTCCTTTGCTTCTTGCTCATTTGTATCTCCATTCTATTTTAATCCTATGTAAACTAATTACATATTTCAAAGTATAAAAAACCTCAATTTACATTTGAGGAGAGTAAGATGAGATGAGAAATATACAAAAAAGAGGTAGAAACATGTAGACCCTATTTATCATAAAACAAAACAAATTCATGCATGCTCAATCACATTAGGCCTAAGTCCATAATCATCCATTACGTCTTTCTATACATCCCTAACTTATATTCTCTAATGCATAAAATAAAATAATAACAATTTTGGATTTCAATTTGAAAATCGATTCAATGCTTGAACCAAATTGTCTACATGTATTGTTTCAATTAATTTAATTTTGTATATCATTTCAATGTGAAATTTAATATTTAATCAAATTAAATTAAATTCCATATTTCCATAATTAATTCAAAATTAATTCACCTTAAAATCAAAATATTATGGTGTCAAAATTAAATAATTTAATTTTAATATATATACCAATTTTTAGTCATATTTTTGGCACAAGCTAAAATTTATAAGACAAACGAACCAATATATTTAGACGTTCAAAACGACTCATTTGTCATCTAGAACTTTTTAAAATTTTAAATTCATACAAAATAATTTTGGTGCATCTAACATTAAAATAACATATTTTTAATCACATATAAATTGTTTCAAGATGCTGGAAACAAAATAATCACATAAAAAAATCAAAGAAAACAGTCATGCCCGGTATGTCAAAATAGTCTCGCTTTTGTGATTGTTTGAAAAATTAATTAAAATAATTTTTAATTAATTATTAGACACTTTCAGAGGCAATAAAACATTCTCAATATGTATAAATAATTTTTTCATAATTAAATTAGAAAAAAATATAAACAGTTCTATCAGTTAAGCCAAACAATAATACATATTTATAAACAAGGCAAATTTCAGCATTTTGAAATATATCCAAAATTAATTATTTGAATCACATTCAAACAATTTTTCAATCAAAATAATCATCTTTAATCATCTCGTAATCTGATTAAAGAAAAAAAATGTGTAAAATAAATTTTACATATGAATTTCAATTATTTAAACCTATTGATCCAAAACCATCAAAACCGAGTAATCTCATTTCATTTTCAATTAAAATTAATTTTAAAGGACCCAAGAGGGTTTTGATACCACTGTTGGATTTTGAAGATGAATCTCATTCATAAAACGCAGTGAAAAAATAAAATTTTTAAAATCCGAAACAAGAATTTTGCATATGTCATTAAAACTAATTTATCAAAACATAAAGGTAAAAATTTATACCTTGTAATTTATTCTTCAAATTTTCACCTTGTTGAGTTGTTACAAACCACAACAATCCACTTAGCATGTCTCTAATGTTAATCAATGTAAAAATATGAAAAGAAACTACAAGAGAAATGGTTGAACACACCTCAAAGTGCTAGCAATAGTGTATGCTCATTTTGAAAGAATATGAAAAATAACTATTATTTTTCTTTTTGAATTTCATAATTTACAAAAATAATTTTCAGACTTTAAAACATTTCAAAAATATTTTTATCCAAAAAATATTCTAGATACAAAATGCACAAGACAAGAGGAAGGATTTTGGGATTTTTGCCTTAATTGGCCAGAAACTCAAACTTAAAATTTATTTGGAATTGTTTGCTGAAGAAGTTTTGGTTCAATGTATCCATTGTTTTGATTGATGAAAAATTAAAGAAAATTTTATGCAGTAGATTTAATAAAATTTTAACTAGGTCATTTTCCTGGACATATAGGTATAGGAGATGAGATAATCTGAATTTAGTGATACAGGTACTTTATTGTCTAAAAAACTTTTATTTTAAGGACTTGATTTCACATTGTTTTCACTAGAGGTTTATTTATTCTGTTATGTAATACTTTCTGGATGCAGCTACTATTATTACAATAATTTCTTTTCTAATCAAAAGAAGGTTTTGAACTCTTACTAAAGTTTTTCTTCCTCCATGCACCTTCAGTTGTTTGATTTTGAAACACAGTTCAATTTGTGCTAATTGTTTCCCTTATTGTTTCATCTTTCTCTCTGTATGGAGGTTGATTCCAATTGTCAATTTGCCATTCTGTTTAGTTCGCGTCTTAACCCTTCCGAATAATAGTACATGTCCAGGTTTATCTTTTACAATTTATTAAAGACTAAATTTAATGAATCTCCGTCTTCCAATGTCATAATCTTTTTTTCTCGCAGATAATAAGGGGCTTTGTCAAAGCTTGTGGCTTATCAGTTAAAACAGTGAGTTGATTTACAGGTACATCCTTGTTGCAACATATACCATATAAACCTTATGAAGCGGGCTCAACATTAATGCTTGCACTTATCAGCACTATATGTATCAATAAATAGGTTCCAAAGTGCTTCTATCTTTAACTTTGGGCAATACCATAATTACACGGGGCTGGTGCACAGTGGTTGGCACTGCCAATATATCTTGGTTTAACTTGTTCTGTTGCTTCTTTGTAACTAAACCACTTATGTCCAGCTTTATGTAAAATGCTATTGAAATAAATGGAACAGTTCATCGAAATAAATTGTGATTATTATCATTATTATTGCTGGTTTGGGGCTTTAAACTTTGCCATCTCAAACTTATGATATTTAAAACTAACTGAGAGCCGAAACGACTAGTTTTGCCCGAGATATGAATGGTATTTGCTTATCATTCCAGCAAGAAGAAGAAACAGGGGAGCATTGGTCGTATCCTATGGTGTATTGATTTCGGTCTCAGTGGCAGAACTGTCTCCGTTTAAGTCTCAATGAGGCGGTAGGGCTCCGTGTGCAAGTTGGTGGATATGGAAAGCACGAAATTGCGCTTGTTTGACTAGGTGATTGGATCCAAATACAATGACAGCAAAGGCAGTCAAGCAGCTAGAGGAATTTGCTGCTGTTTTCTAAAGAGTTGTTATTTGCAACTGCGGTGAGGGTTAATTTTGGAGGTTTTTTGCGCGTCTGATACCGAGGGGGTGTTACTTATATAAGTACATGTGCTTATGGGTATCATGGATTCCTAAGCGCATAATTGGTGCAATTAGTAGGCAGCTAATTCTAAATGTGAGTTTGAAATGTTTTATGTTTTGCCCTGTTATGCCTTTAGCTGTATTGTGTTTCTTGTAATTTGAATGTCGTTGGATTTTAAGTTGTTTGGCTTATGAGGTGGTGCCCGTAGAAACCCTAGCCAATCCTTTTTGCCTTGAGGAAACCGGTTTCCTTGCGTCACCAAAATTAGTTTGTCAGATCCTCTGTTTCTTTTAGGAAAATGGAATGCTATCTTGGTGTATAATTTCCATGCGTACCAGTTAGGAGTAGGGCTATATACATATCCTAGATTTTTTCAAAATTGGAGTGAAAAACCGAGAAAAAAAATATAGAACCGAACTATATTGTTGACTTTTTTATTAGAAACAAACTATATTGTAACGTTAACTATAATTTTGACGGATGAATTTTTTAGTGATATTTGAATCGAGACTACACTGAATTGTACCGAATTGTTCTATAACCGAACTGTACTGAAAAAATTGATATTTAAATATTTATAATTTCACTATATATAATAATTTATATATAACATTGTTTATAACTTTTATATTTTTATCATACAAATATGATAAAACTTAAACTTTTAATTAAATATACTTTAATCCATAAAATTAAATTATAATAAAATTTATATGACATTTATAATAGTAAAGAATTCAAATAATTAAAAATTTTAAATGCTAAAAATAATTTTATATACTAAAATTTTTATGATGGTTGTGTAGAAAATTGAATTTATAACCTTCATGTAAGTTTAAAATAAGTTCATCATCAATATAATCAACTATCTTTATTATTAATATGTAAATAACAAAATATTTATAATATATTGCTAGTTTCATTTTTTAATATAATTTTTTTATCACTAATTAAATTTTTTTTAGCATTTATAATTTATTTTAATTGTATGATATAATAAATCTACATTATATTAATTATTTGGTTTATTAATTTTAGTGAATCAATTATAAAGTAACCTAATTTATAATAAATGTACTATAATTATATGATAAATCATATAAATTATGATTTGTTCTAATTATATTATATGATTTTTTTATCAAAATAATTGTATTATTTTAAATTTAAATACTAATATATATTATATTATTAAATAAAAAATATATAATTGATATATTTAATAACTTTATATGTTTATATAATTTATAATTAGTGAAAACATTATAGTTATATATATATATATATATATTAAAATTAAATAATTATAAACTTACATACTTTACAATTATATACTTATAGTTATATATTTATCTTTATACTTATGAATTTATATATCTAATAATTTAAAACTTTAAATAATATTATATACATACTAAAATGTTTGCAATGGTCAATTAATTTTTTTCTTTAGGGTCTCAGATAAGAGAACTCTAAGAAAGTTGCTGACTAACTATTGTCCATATACAATTTATACTAGATATGAACAACTGTTCATCTTACCTCTTTTGTATTTTTGACAGTTCATATTTGTCTAAATAGAGTCTTTTAGTGATATATTTCAATTATTTTTTCTATTATTTAAAAAAAGTGAGTCACTTGTTATATGATTTTTTTATCAAAATAATTGTATTATATTAAGTTTTTATTCTAATCTAAATTATATTAATAAATAAAAAATATATATAATTGATCATATACTTAATAAACTTATATATTTATATACTTTTATAATTAATGTGCACATATATATATATATATTAAAATTAAATAATCATAAATATACATACTTATACTTTATATTATATACTTATAGTTATATGCTTATACTTAATATTACTATATATATTATAGTATTTTTTTTATCAAAACAATTATATTATATTAAATTTATATACTAATTTAAATTATATTAATAAATAATATATATAATTGATATACTTAATAAACTTATAAGTTTATATTCTTTATAATTAGTGAATATATTATAGTTATATAATATTTTAAAATTAAATAGTTATAAATATAACGGATCATATACTTAATAAACTTATATATTTATATAAATTTTAAAATTAATATGCACACAATAATATATATATATATATATTAAATTAAATAATCACAAACATACATACATTTACTTTATAATTATATACTTATACTTTTGAGTTTATATATCTAATAATTTAAATTTTAAATATTACTAGCTTACTATATATATTATTTTTTTTATCAAAACAATTATATTATATTAAACTTATATAGTAATCTAAATTATATTAATAAATAATATATATAATTCATATACTTAATAAACTTATTTAATTATATACTTTATAATTAATGTAAACACTATAGTCATATACATAATGTAACTACTCACAAATTTACATACTTATACTTTATAATAAAACCTTTTAATTTATAAATTTTCTGTACAAATATTTTTTTAATTTTAATTTAATATTTTAAAGAAAATACTCTCATAAATTTTTCCTGTTCCTCAAAAATTGATCGTTTATTAAAAGCATTTTTATGTGATGATTGCAAATTTTTTATAATACTATTAAATATCAATTTTAGATTTTATGCACTTTTTATTTAGTTCAAAATATTCGAGTACTCGATTATTTTGTACTCAATTATTTAGTATCGAAATAACCGAAGAATCGTATCGAATGAACAGAAGAACAGTACCAAATTGTCTCGAATTTTAAAGATAATATAATACAATGATTTTTTCTTTTCAATACAATACAAGAGTTATATTTATAGATCTCGAAATTTTCAAGACAATATTGAAAATTTTTCAATTTCTGAATTGGACTGAACCGTGTATACTTCTATTTAGGAGAGTGCAAAACCAAATTGAAGCACAAACTCTTTTTTTTTTTCAAATTTTTGGTTTAATCGGTTTTAATTTTTAAATCAAACCATTTTAAATTTTAACACGGGCATGCATACTCATATGAATGCACGCTCATGCACTCGCACCCGTGCTACAAGCTTCATGGATTGAGATGGTTACTACAAAACGTTCAATATTTCTAAATCCTTGCTCTAGAGAAGGGAGAAAGATGCATCAAATACAATTTATTGCATAGCAAATATTAATTAGTGAAATTCATGTAAAAATTTCTCATTATTCTTTTAAAATTAAGTATAAAAATGAATATATTTATTATTCTCTTGCATTCATATTTCAAAAAAGAAGAAATAAAGATACGGCTGTAAAAATAAAAAAACTAGCATATTAATTCTTAAACTAAATTTTTAAAAAAGACCTTATAATTGAATTACACTAATTTTATGAATTTCATTTATACCAAATATAGCTTAATTGTTTCTTTAGCTTATTAATAGATGCATCTTCCTTGCAGTAATAAATCCATTTCATTCAAAATTCATAAAAATTATAAAAGAAAAAGAGGAAATAAAGTAAAATGATTTGAACTCGATAAATAAAATAGTGCTTGAAATTATTGTTAGATGTTAAAAAAATATAGTTAAATTTTTTTATATAACTAATTTTTTAATTTTTTATGAACTATTTTTCTCAAATATGTTTGTATGAAAAATATCTATTCACTTATTTTTCTCCAAAATCAATTTTCAAAACTTAAAAAAACTAAATAATTTTTTTTTTCTCTAAAAGTGTTTTTCCAAACACAATAAATGGCAAATGGACCATAAGACTAGTTCAAATTTACAATCAATAACCTTATAGTCCTAACCATTCTCTATATGCAAATTTAAGACGAGTCCGAGGCCAAGAAGTACATTCAAGAGAGGTCAGTATATCTTAAATATTGTACTGTTCCACAATGTGGAACTGCCATTTTCTATGTATTGTTGATGGTCAAACATCAGGGCTGATGAAAATTGTTACATCCTTGCACATGGTGATTATTTACAAGTGCGTTGATAACAGGGATATCCAAGCTGCTTCCTTCTGTCTCCGGGGCAACCTCCCTTACATCGGCTATTCTCGATTCTGTTGGCTGAATATCACTCCATTCAGCCTCTCCAATTGGCCGGAAGTTAGCTTGATCCATTCCCACATGCACTAAACTCTCTCCAGAGACTGGCAAAACTCTTGAAACAGTAAGACAAGCTTCATCCACGTCCTCTTCAGACAGGTCCACATGCTTGGTCAAGGGAAGAGTATCCCCAACATCTGAAGACTTGTCCTTCTCAAACATTTGCTTTGTATCAATCTGCTGCCTGTTTACAGAGAATACGGGTATATCAATTTTGACCTACATCATATGAAAGAATAGAAAAAACTATTTTCTGGGGCAACTAAGAAAAATGTCAAGATCTGAATTGCCAGGGTAAACAAATATATTAATAACTAAAATCTGGGTAAAATTTTTATACAAATATTAAGCACGAGAATTTTCAAGATATCTGTACACTTAAAATTTGCAGTAAAATTTCGACTTCACAACACCAGGCGTAGGAGGATTCCAAAATTATTTGTCATATGAAGACGTTTTCCACACTTCTTAGGATAACCTGATAAACCTAACACTGTTTTGCATTCATCCCCACCTTGATTTCTCCTGTGCGTATCATCTTTGCAATTTCATTTATATGTTCTAAAAATTAAAGTTTTCATAAATAGAAATAGAGGACGTCTTTCAGAATTCCTTTTTGCTTCCTAAGGAAATATTTCAACCTGTTATACTTAGAGAACAAAGGATTTTAAGAATACTGAATATTCTCCATACTAAAGAAAATAGCAGCGTTTTAGAAACAATTTTTTCAAGAACTATACTACTGATATGTTACACAAGTTTTCAGCCTAGAAAAGGGGACTTTCGTTTATTCAAAAAATGAAAATAGCATTATGTTTATAAAAATGGAAAAATCATTTCAAAAATTGGAAACAAAATGAACCATATGTCCAAATACTTCTTTAGCGTTTGGGATTTATAAGAATAGAGTTACTTGTCTCCTGAAGTAGACTGATAAAAGGCGAGTTGCATAAGCAGAAAAGGGATTAGATTGGAACCTTTGAAGTTGTGCCTTCAACATATTCACATATGCTAGAAGCTCTTCCTTCTCATTCACAGCAGCTGCCTCTTTCTGAGAAGCTTCCTTTATTCTAGCTTTAGCATCTGCTTCTGCAACCCTGACCTTCTCTTCTGCTCTGACAACAGCTCCTTCCAATATCACAACACGCTCTCTAGCTTTTGCCAGCTCAGAACGCCATAAATGTGCCTCCTGAAGAGCAGAATCTCTCTGCTTGATCAGCTCATCTCTTTCTTTGCTTAGAGTCACAAACTTTTCTTCAAACTCTTTCAGCTGCATGCACAACTAAAAACCCAAATAAGCATACAGCAGCTAGAAATATCATAAAAAATTTCAAACAGCATTCTCAGTCCAAATCAGATATTATTTATCTATTCTACTTTAATCAATTTTGTCCAACAATTAAGCAAAACAAATTTCAGAGGAAAAAAGACATGAATGCTCCCAGAATGAATTTCAATTGTGTACACTGAACCACCAACAGAGGACAACAGATTACTGGTACCTTCAACATGGATGACTCCAGCTGCTTCTTTGAAGCTTTTGATATGCGCTCAATTTCTGCACAAGCAATTCTCCTTTGTTCATCCATTGTATGAGCTGCAGATGCTGCAGCCTCAGCAGCTTCAGCAGTCTCAGAGAGTTTCTCTGCTATGTCTCTAATTGTTGAATCACGAGCACGAAGGTCCCGAGCCAAATTCTGCAGTTCCTCATCCTTAACTTTTAGTGTTTCCTGCAAGATATCATTACTCAATAACAAAAGCCAGAGGATGGCAACATGCCAAGTCAGGTCATTAGTCTGGCATTGCATAACATAATACATGCCCACAAAAAAAAAACACAAGTAGAGTATGTTCCACCAAATATACGCAGCCCTACTCCTAATCATAAGTTTAGTCTATCTTGGAAGTACCTCATAATAATTGTTATTCTATATTGGAAGGACCTCATAATAATTGTTATTCTTCTTTTAGTAGTAGGAAGCATAAAATGTAATTCGTTTTCAGGATAATTTCATATGGTATTTAGGATATTATATATTTGATAGGATGCTAGCAATTTCAGGGTTTTATATTTTTATAGAAAGTTGTAGGCTTCTAGCCACTAAGGCATATCTGGTTTGGGGCTGAACAGAAGTACTTTGCATGAGAGAACCTAGGGTTCTACATCATTTCTTATGAGAGCCAACTTCTAGCATTGGAGTGCCTTTTGTTTTCAAAAATTTAGGTTTTTGAAAAAAAAATTGCTGAAGTAAAAAAGGAACATTTGCTGCTGCTGAAAAAGAGTCCTGATAACCTCCATAAGATGAGGAAAAATACTTGTAAAAACAAAAAGAGCTGCTGCCAAAAAAAAAAAAAAATTTCTAATGGTGTGGGGAAATTGGAAAAAAAAAATTCCAAGTTTGCTGCTGCTGAAAACAAAACATAAAATAATATAAAAAAATGTCTACCCAGAAGGAATATAAGGTCTATATTAGAAGGGTGACTAATGAATATTTTTTGCAACTCAAAGAAGTTGCTGAATCAACTTAACTGACAAATCAAACAATCGGTCAACTTAACTTCAATATTATTCTTCTTTTAGTAATACGAAACTTAAAATGTACCTTATTTTGTTTAGGATATGTTATATAACTATTTAAATATTTTGTATTTGAAATAACTCTTTAGCAATTTTAGTGTTTAATTTCTCCATATGAGCTTGTAGCCTCTAACGCATATTTGGTAATTGATTGAACAAAAGTATTTTGGGTGTGACTTGTGAGAATCCAGAGTTCTGCATAACTTAGGTTCTGTGGTCCATTTTGTCTTTTAAGGGTTATTATATGACATTTACTATTTCAATTACTTCCAAACTGTTTCATAAACAAAAAGGACAAAATGAAATCAGACAGTATTGGATTGAATCAGGCCAAATCAGTTACTGCTACCATGAATTTTTTTCTAACAATTCACAATGAGTAGCTACCATGGGAAGAACTAAAAATGTATTACTATAATATATGTCGCATCCCTCTATGTATAACAGTTTGAAATAATTATTAAACTAATTTTATAAATGATAGTACCTACATTTGAAAATTAATTTACATTAATTTAATTGAGACATTACCCATGACTATAAGAGATTTAACTAGTTATACATAGAGAAATGCTAATACTCTTTATATTACTTTCTCTTTCACCTTCTCCATCCTTTGAATGTCACATACCCCAATTTTTAATGTTATTGGACCCACAGGAGAAAAAAAAGGAACTACGTGTCACTCAATGGATTGAGAAGGCAGTATAGAGAAGATAACTAGCACTCTCATTATACATATAAGAAAATCTTGGGTAAAATTACATAAAGTCACATGAAAAGTTCATTAAATAATATATTTCGGGAAAATACCTAATATTGACTGTAATTTATAGGTTTATATCCAATAATTTAAAGCCTAAACAAATCGTAACAATATATGAATATCTAAAAGAATACCATAGGAGCCACAAATCTTTTGACTTTAAAGTTAATCGTGCTATAATTTGGGTGGCTATCAAAGATATGGAAGACTTTTACGATATTTCTCTGCTAGAATTTATTTGTCACTGGAATATAAAGAAACTAGTGAAAGTTAAACAATAAGAGAAAAAGGTGGATCCACAGATAATGGTGTAATGGCCATTACCTAGGCCATTTCAGCCAATACATGGTCATTTCAACTGTGATTTCTAAAATGCATGGCTGTAATGGGTGAATTGAATAGCCTTTCAAGGCAGAATTCCATTAAATAGTTGGACGATATAATGGATTATTTTTAAAAACTCCTGCTGCCAAGCACCAAAGTGCGACCAAACTGATTTTTGAAAGTTAAATCTCAAGAATCAGAATCAGGTTCAACTTTTTCTTGTTTTAATGAGGCAAGACTTGCATGGTTCATTGAATTATAGCCCTTTATCCAAATGTTAAATCTGTGTTACAAAAGGTAAAAGAAATGTGGAAGGGAGAAAAAAAACATTAAAAAAAAAGGAAAGACAAAAATCAGACATTACGAAAGAGTAATAAAGGAGAAAGTTAAATTACTGATGTCAAGACAAGAAAGGGTAGTATGATCGAGTTACTCAGCCACATATACTCATTTGCATCAGTTATAATTGCCTATTTCTCTACCCAAATCCCAATCTAAAAACAGAACCACCAAAACTGTCCTACATCAGCTCCTCAACCACATACACTCATTTGCATCATGATTCCAAACGTCTCTTTGGTTGTAATTCTACTGCTACACTAATTGCACAAATGAAAACAGATATAACCTAGCGATAAGTTTTTCTCCTTCATACAATTTGTTTCTGACTGTGACAACAGAATGTTGAGGGTTATAGGGGCAACAGATGAAGGTAATGTTAGTGAAGCAGCAGCCGACAAAAGAAATAACAGCTCTCAAGCAGGACGACAGGAGTTAGGATTGAGGTGGCAGTGGCCAAGATGATGGTAAAAAAGTTGTGACAGTAATAAAATTAAATACAAGTAATTATCGTTACAGGTAATTTCATTTTGTAGTGAACATTAAATTAGTTGAGGTATTAATGATCACTGATTTAGATTTCTTTTGAGCAAAAACAAAAAATGTTTTGAGGCACAAATATAATCAACATAGTTTTCATGATGTCCTAACAAACGTAGACTAAACATCTTGCAAAATCAAAACTAAAACAGAGATTAAACATCATGATAGCTGATAGAGAAACGGCCCAGGACCTTGTAGTGGCAGAGAATGAGAATCTTCCCATCTGTGCTGCACCTGCAATATGGAAAGTATATTCTAGAAGGCAGAATCTGGGACACGTGGAGCAAAGAAGGGTGGACAGAAAGGTAATGAGTAGCTGGAAGTTTGTTATAAAGAATAAGGAGAATGCAGTACAGGGGGCGCAGATTTTGGGATTGCAAGAAAGGGTCTCTAGGCTTTGCTTGGGGAAGGGGATTTGATCCCTGGGCTGTGAGTTTATCCACAGAACTTGTTCTTTCTCTTTTCTTCAGTTTTCTTGTTAATCTTCAGTAGTTCAGCCATTGTCAATATCTTTTTTCATCAATACATCAAGAAGAGTATTATTCTCCTTTTTTAATCTACTGATTTCTCTTTGTTACTGGTTGAGAATAGTATTTTGTTAACACTCGGTCCGACCTGCTGCATCTCTGGGATGGGAAAGACCGACGGCTCCATAGAGACTCGGACACAAGCTCACCTGGATGCGCAAGATGAACACATCAACAATCTGACTGAGCATATGACCACAATAGCTTAACAAATGACTACTCTTCAAGAGGTCCAAGAAAAATTGCAAGGTGTAGTATTTCAGTTGTTGAAGAAGATGGATAAGCGACCTGTTACAGAGGAAGGGAGGAGCTCTCTGGAACATTCAGTGGAATCACCGGGTATTACGAACCAGTCAGCCCCATCCCACCTGATTCATGAAGATGGATACCCACCACCCAGATTTTGAAGAACAGAACCTCTTGGAGATACATCAGTGATGACGAAGAAGGTTAAAATACCGGTATTCAATGGGATCGATCCCCGTGGGTGGCTGACTCGTGCTGAGACCTATTGTCAGGTCCACGGCACGCCGGAACAACACAAGGTTCCCTTAGCCCACATTTGTATGGAAGGGACAGCAGTTCACTGGTTTACTATGGTGCGGGAGCTTCATCCAGAGTTAAGCTGGATTCAGTTCAAGCTTGAACTATTAAACAGATTTGGGGGCATTGGAAATTTCAGTCCGTATGAGCAGTTATCAGCTCTGCGACAGCAGGGAACGGTGGATGAGTATATAGATGAATTCGAGATGATTGTTCAATGATTCCCAAAGAATCTGAAGCTCTATATTTGGGATATTTCATGAATGGGTTCGATTGATGGAGCCAGAATCTCGGTTAAACGCCATAATTACTGCTCGGAATATTGAAGTAGCTTTGGGAAAGAAGAAGTCGTGGGTCTCTAGAAGTCGGAGTAGAACAAAAAGTGAAAGAGGAGAGGGAGCTCACATATCTTCTCGTGTGTATAGCAGCAACCCAAGTAAGTCGTCATATTTAGGGGGCCAATACACCAAAATAGATCACTTTAGTGACCCACGACTCAAAGCTCAACAAGACCCAAAGTTTTATCAACAAAACCCAAATCCCAATCGAGCCACAATCAACAATTCTAGACTCCATCTTACTTTGTCCCAGCGTAATAGAGGAGCAAGGCACCTTTCCCAAGGTGACCTTGAAGACCGAAGGAGGAACTTGTGTTTCCCGTGTAATCAACCTTATTCCCCTTAGCATCGATGTCCAGAGGGACAATTACAAGTCATCTTGTTGAACGATGTCGAGGAGCTAGATGAAACGGGGGAGTTTGTGAACAAGGGGATGACGGAAGAAGAACCACAGCCGACCGAAGGAGAGTGTCAGCTCTTGGATTTTTCTGGGTTAGCAGCCTTGCATGGGTCGAATTCTAAAACACTCAAGCTTCAAAGTGAGTAGCGGAGTATTCTGGTTGAAGTGTTGGTGGATAATGGGGCATCTCACGCAAGTTGGTCATGGCCTTGGATCTGTTCAAGCAAGAGTTTCCTGGAATTCAGATTAAGTTGGGAGATGGACATAGGGTATGGGTAAAAGAACGATGTGTCAACCTAACAGTTCAGCTCGGTAGAGGTATGTACTTTTGTGACATTTCAGCTTTGGTTTTTGAGTTGGGCAATTTGGATATGGTGTTGGGCATGGAGTGGCTTAACACTTTGGGGGAGGTCACTCATAACTGGAAATGTCAAACCATGCATTTTTGGCACTAGGGACAATATGTTAAATTACAAGGCATGACCCCCATTCATGAACAAGCAGCTTCTCTTCATGAATTATTGTTTGGGACTCAAAGGGGTTGTTTAATACCATGGGTGAGTACAAAGAAGGATGGTGGAAATTAGTTTGGGGATCAACAATTGTCTTCCGACCAACAAAGACAATTAAATGAATTGTTGAGTGAATTTGAATCTATTTTTTCAGAACCTCAAGGGCTGCCTCCTGCTAGGTCTTGTGATCATGTCATTAAATTGTATCCAAATCAAAGGGCCGTAAGTGTGAGCCCCTATCGGTATCCCCATGAGCAAAAGGAAGAAAAAGAGTAATCCGGCCTAGTAGAAGTGCTTACTCTAGTCCGGTTATCCTTGTTAGAAAGAAGGATCAGTCTTGCCGCATGTGTATTGACTATCGAGCTCTTAACAAGGTTACTATTCTGGA
This sequence comes from Triadica sebifera, assembly GCA_023653625.1. Taxonomy (NCBI): domain Eukaryota; kingdom Viridiplantae; phylum Streptophyta; class Magnoliopsida; order Malpighiales; family Euphorbiaceae; genus Triadica; species Triadica sebifera. Next base: position 31,583,215 of record CM042893.1, read on the forward strand.
CAAATTCCCAATTCCGGTGGTGGGTGAGCTGCTAGACGAGTTGCATGGAGTCAGTTTTTTCACGAAATCGGATCTAAAATCGGGATACTACCAGTTACGGATGAAGTTGGTGGATGTTGAGAAGACGACTTTCCCTACACATGACGGGCATTATGAGTTCTTAGTCATGTCCTTTGGCCTTACCAACGCTCTTTCAACATTCCAGGCCGTCATGAATGACATGTTCCGCCCTCTACTATGGAGGTATGTTTTAGTCTTCTTTGATGACATCTTAATCTATAGTAAAAACTGGGAAGAGCATTTGCAGCATTTGCAATCTGCATTGACCATTTTGAAGACTAATCACTTTTTTGTCAAGAAGAAGAAATGCACTTTTAACCACACAGCAGTAGATTATCTTAGTCATCGAATTAGCAAACAAGCAGTGGCAATGGAGCCTAATAAAATTAAGGTTGTCTTAGATTGGCCGATACCTCAAAATGTAAAAGGGGTCAAAGGATTTCTTGGATTGACACTATCGGAAATTCATTTGGGGGTACGGTAGTATTGCTAGGCCACTTACCAAGTTGACCAAAAAAGACAGTTTCAAGTGGGGAAATGGAGCTTAGTGTGCCTTTGAGCACCTCCAACAAGCTTTGGTTAGTGCGCCGGTTCTTCAATTGCCAGATTTTTCTAAACCCTTTGAAGTGGAGTGTGATGCTTTTGGCAAGGGCATAGGGGTTGTTCTTATGCAAAACAAGCACCCAATAGCCTATTTCAGTAAGGCTATCTCCGACCGTAACTTAGCCAAGTCGGCTTATGAAAGGGAGATCATGGCTCTTGCGTTGGCAATCCAACACTGGCACTCGTATTTGTTGGGCAATTCATTTAAAATATTCTTTGATCAAAAGAGTCTGAAGCACTTCAACAAAAGATCACTCAGGATCAGCATAATTGGATGGCAAAGCTTTTGGGCTACAATTTTGAAATTTGTTACAAACCTGGCAAAGACAATACCACTATTGATGCTTTGTCCCGAAGAACAGAGGGAGAATTGGGTTTAATTGTTTCAGCTCCAACTTAGAAGGACAGTTATCAATTGATGAGAGAGGTTGAATCTGATCCGTTACTACAACAAATTAAAGTTGATTTATTTAAGAACCCTCACTCCCGGTCGGGGTTTTCAATTCAACATGGGATCATGTATCACAAAAATCGATTGGTCATTTCTTCCACTTCTTAGTTCATTCCAAAGTTGCTACAAGAATTTCATAGCACTAACAGTTTTTTTTTTTTTTTTTTTGGGGGGGGGGGGGGGGGCATTCCGGATATTACAGGCAGCTAATTTGTATTGGGTTGGCATGAGTTATATGGTTCAGAAATTTGTGCGAGAATGTGATGCTTGTCAAATAAGCAAATCAAGTACCCTTGTCCTTGGAGGGTTATTGCAACCACTGGAAATTCTAGATGTGGTATGGGAGCAGGTGTCCATGGACTTCATCACTGGATTGCCAAAATCTCAGGGATATGACACCATCTTGGAGGTGATAGATTGTCCAAGTACAGTCATTTCATTTTGTTAAAACATCCTTACACAGCCCGTACCATAGCAAAAGTGTTCGTGAAAGAAGTAATTCGACTTCATGGCATCCCAAAGTCAATCCTCAGTGACCATGATCCTCTCTTTATGATCAAATTTTGGCAAGAGATTTTCCGATTGCAAGGTACAGAATTGCACATGAGCTCTTCTTATCACCCAAAATTAGATGGACAGACTGAGGTAGTAAACAGAAGCTTGGAGGCTTATCTAATGTGCTTTGCCATTGAAACAGCCTCAACACTTGTCTTGGTGGCTACCTTGGGCTGAGTTTTGGTACAATACAAGTTTTTATATTTCCACTGGCACCACTCCTTATCAAGCAATTTATGGGCGAACACCGCCTTCTGTAGTACAACATATTCCAGGTGAAATCAGAGTTGCATTAGTGGCACAAGAACTGCAAGATCGGGATGAAGCATTACGTCAGCTCAATTTTCATCTTTTGAAGGCTCAGGCTCAAATGAAAAAGATGGCGGATGTTCATAGGCTGGATGTTAACTTGCAGGCGGGAGATTGGGTTTACCTCAAATTAAGGCCTCATCGTCAGCAATTTGTTGCTCCCTGTATCAATCAAAAGTTAGCTCCCTGCTATTATGGTCCTTTCCAAATTGAAGATAAGATAGGTTTGGTCGCCTACAAATTGAAGTTGCCTGCCACATCCAAAATTCATCCGTTTTTTCATGTCTCGTTAAAACCAGCAGTTGTTACAACAAGCGTGGATGCTGTCCTACCGGAAGATTTAGCTATGGAGGTGTTGGAAACATTGCTGCCTCACAAGATTCTTGCCACCCGCATGGTTTGTCAACATGGGGATCTTCTTAACCAATTATTAATTCAGAAAATAACAAGCCGGTGGAAGAGGCAACTTGGGAAGATGTATTAACCATTAGAAGCCAATTTCCTCATTTCAGTCTTGAGGACAAGACTGCTGCTGATGGGGCAGGCAGTGATAGAGAAAAGGCCCAGGACCTTGTAGTGGCAGAGAATGAGAATCTTCCCATCTGTGCTGCACCTGCAATATGGAAAGTATATTCTAGAAGGCAGAAAGTAGGGACACGTGGAGCAAAGAAGGGTGGACAGAAAGGTAATGAGTAGCTGGAAGTTTGTTATAAAGAATAAAGAGAATGCAGTACAGGGGGCACGGACTTTGGGATTGCAAAAAAGGGACTCTAGGCTTTGCTTGGGGAAGGGGATTTGATCCCTGGGCTGTGAGTTTATCCACAGAACTTGTTCGCTCTCTTTTCTTCAGTTTTCTTGTTAATCTTCAGTAGTTCAGCCATTGTCAATATCTTCTTTCATCAATACATCAAGGAGAGTATTATTCTCCTCTTTTTAATCTACTGATTTCTCTTTGTTACTGGTTGAGAATAGTATTTCGTTAACAATAGCAAAATTAGTAAATATCCATGTCCAAGCATTTATTACAATAAATTTTCTTTCTAATTAAAATATGATGCAATCACCGCTCAGACTTCATTAAACATATTGGATGTGCTTTATTAAAAGTGTATCAATGACTAATTGTATATGTTAACTAGGGGTAAGAATAAGTAGTTGCAGAAACTATACCTTCACTATTGCCAGATCATCCATTGGACCATCAGTTATCCTATTGTTCACCATTCCCAAAGCATTTCTCAAAGAAATCTGCATTGCAGCTTCAATTTCTTTAGAGCATTCAAGGGCTGTTGAATTGGCAGCAACAACCACAGTGGCAACTGTCCCTAGTTTTGCTGAACCAGTCCCACTTAAGGAACTCACAGCCTCTTTATGAGCCTTCAGAACTAGCTGAGTAGCGCTGATTGTAAAATATCAAAAGAACAAATGGGGTAAAGATCATATCTAGTATAATTATAACATCAATAGAAACAATAAAGGTAGACAAGGATGAAGAAGAGATATCATATGATCGTGGAAACAAGTGAACGAATTTTTTTCACAAAAAAAATAAAATCCACAAAACTAAAATGAGTTAAGTCACCAAAACTGTTACACCACTAAACAATTACAGCAGTAAAGTGTAGATTTGAGGTCAATCTTACTTCATCATTTCTAAATTCTTGTTATTGCATATGAAAATAACCAAAGCTTCATTAAGGAGTGATGTTTCTCAATGTGGAAAAATTTACTGGAGATGGGATGCAGATAAAGAGTGTGAAATTAGAGAGAGAAGAGAGAAGAGACATGATGAAGTCTGAAAATTCAGTTTGATTATTCCCTCAAGCTTGATGGGAGCTTATACTAAATGAGTAATACAAAAAAGGAAATAAAAATCTGACAACTAATGCTAATTTACAGCCTAGAATCAAGTATTTACAGCCTAAAATCAAGTATTCAATCCCTGAAATCAAGCCTAAATCATATATAATCTCAACACTCCCCCTCAAGCTAGAGTGTATATATCATATGCTCCTAATTTGTTACAAATATAATCAATCCAAGGCCTTCTCAGTGCTTTAGTTAGAATATCTATCAACTGATCCTTTGAATTCACATGGAACAATGCAGCCAGATTAAATCTTTTGTCTGATAAAATTATAATCTATCTCTATATTTTTTTGTCATTTTATGGAAAACTGGATTTAAGGCAATGTGTAATGCTGCTTGATTATCACAAATCAATTTTATTGGACTGACATTTCTACACCTTTCTACTTTTACACTTGATCTTGCTACAACATCTTGCTTTTTATTTTTCCAAGATATTAAATTTTCTCCATTAAAGACACAATATCCTGAAGTGGATCGTCTATCTGAAGGAGAACTTGCCCAATCAACATATGAATATCTAACAATTTGAGTATGTCATCTGTCTTTGTATAATAAACCTTGTCTTGGAGCTCCTTTAATATATCTAATTATGCATATCACTGCATTCCAATGACTATCATAAGGAGCTTGAAGGAACTGATTGACCTAACTGCAAAGGAAATATCTGAACGTGTGATAGTGAGATAATTGAGTTTTCCAACCAATTTTCGATATTGTCGAAGGTCTTTCAATGGCTCCCGCTCTCCTGGAAGAAGTTTACATTTGGATCCATAGAAGTTTCCATTAGCTTGCAATCCAACATCCTTGTTTCTTCCAAAATATCCAAGGCATATTTCCTTTGTGAAAGAGCAATGCTTGTATTTGACTGTGTCACCTCGATGCCCAGAAAATATTTTAACTTTCCTTAATCTTTAATCTAAAAGTGACAAAAGAGATGTTACTTAAGTTGAGTGATTTCTTCATTATCATCATCTGTTAGAGCAATATCATCTACATACAATACTAGGTAAATAAACATGGCATTAGTTGTATGATGATAAAAAACTGAGCGATCTGCTTCATTCGTATGCATCCCAAAGTCTTGAACAATGGTACTAAACCGTCCACACCATGCCCTTAGGGACTGCTTCAAACCATAAAGAGATTTTTGCATTCAGCAAACCAACCTAGACTCCCCTTAAGCAACAAAATCTAGTGGTTGCTCCATGTAAACTTTTTCCGTCAATTCTCTATGTAAGAAAGCATTTTTAATGTCTAGTTGATGAATGCTCCAATGGTGCATGGCAGCAAGAGAAATAATGAGCCGAACAGAGACAATATTTGCAATTGGAGAGAAGGTACCCTTATAATCAAGGCTAGAAATATGAGTATATCATTTGACAACCAAATGGCTTTTAGGCAATTTATCTTATCATCAGGATCAACTTTCACTGTATAAACCCAACGACAACCAACTGCAAAATATCCAAATGGTCATGGAACTAGTTCCCAAGTATTATTAGCATGAAGAACAGTCATTTGCTTAATTATGGCTTGTTGCCAACCTGGATGTGCTTGTGCTTTACTAATATTTTTTGAAATTGACACAATGGATAAATTGGATACAAAAGCAAAGAATGAAAGTAACAAGCGATGATAACTCAAAAAATTGCAAATGAGAGGAGTATTACGTGAAGAACAAATAACTTTTCTAATAGCAATAGATGGAGTGGGTTTTTCTATTTGAGACATGACCGGTGTTGGAGAAGTTGATGGCATAGGAGATAAATCAATTGGAGTATCTATCTTATCTATACTAGCAAGAGGAACATCAAGAGTATGCATAGAAGGTCTTCTAGAGTATACTTGTAATAGTTTAGAGGATGGTGCAACAAAAATGGGAAGAATGGGAACCAGAAGAGCTTTTATTATGCTCTTTTGGTTTGTGGTTGGTGAAAAGTAAAAGGATGTCTTGAAAAAGGTTACATCTGCTGAGATAAAATATTTGCTAGTTGTTGAATCATAGCATTTGTAACCCTTATGTAGACGAGAATACCCTAAGAAGACACACTTAATGGATTTGGGTGAAGCTTATCCTTACCAAGGGTATGATTATGAAGAAATCAAATACACCCAAACACATGAGTAGAGAGAGGGTAAAAGGGTTGACCTGGGAACAAAATAGAATGGGGACTCTAGTTTTGCAAAACAGAAAAAAACATGTGATTGATTAAATAACAAGCAATTAGGACAACATCCCCCCAAAAACGAAGTGGAACATTATGATGGATGAGCATGGTTCAGTTGTTTCAATGAGATGTCAATTCTTTCTTTCAGCTATACCATTTTTTAAAGGGGTATATGCACAAAAGGATTGGTGAATGATTCCTTGAGAAGCCATGAATTCTTGAAGGGGAAGAGACATATATTCTTCTGCATCGTCACTACGTAAGATTTTAATTGAGACACCAAATTGATTTTGAATTTCAGCACAAAAGTTTTTAAAAATAGTAAACAACTTAGATTTGAGAAACAACCAAGTGTAACGAGAATAATCATCAATAAAAGTAACAAAATAATGAAAATCCAAGGTGGTACCAATACGATTGGACCCCATATATCTGAGTGAACAAATATTAAACATAGATGATGCTCTGTTATTTAATTGCTTAGGGAAAAAACTACGAGTATGTTTCCTAAGTTGGTACAACTCACATTCAATGGAAGACAAATTTGAAATACCATGAACCATTTTTTGAAGTTTTGAGAGACTAGGATGACCTAGACGGTTATGAAGAAGATCAATTGAAGAAGTAGAGGTAAAGACAGTTGGAGTGGCAGGACAAGAGAGATAATATAATCCATTTGACTTATAACTTTCGCCAATCATCTTCCTCGTACTCCGGTCCTGCATAGAAACAGAATGAGAATCAATGAACACTTTGCAATTAAGTTGTTTAGAGTTTACTAATGGAAATAAAATTTTAAAGACATTTTGGAGCGTATAAGATGGACACTAAAGGAATAGAAGAGATGTTTACTTTCTCCTACTCCTTTAACCACTGTTTGTGATTCATTAACCAAGGTGACTGTAGAGAAAGTGGATGGTGAAATAAGAGTAGAAAAAATGTTTTTATTACCAGAAATGTGATTAGAGACATCAGAATCAAATATCCAAGATCCATTGAGTTAGGCAAGCAAAAGAGTTACCCGGTAAAGCACAAGAAACCATGGAAGACGATTATTGTTGTTTCGATTCTTGATACCAAACAGTGCAACCCAAAGGAGGATAAAGAGTTCAACACCAGAGAAGAGATCGGAGACAGTTTTGCTGTCTTAACGCGCCAATGCATAAAAATTGCGGTGGGGACAATAGTGGTGCATTAGAGTCATGCTTGCTTTCCGGTGACCGAATTTTTGGAACCAACTCGACTCTAGGTGGTGCTCCTTCTTGTGCCGGCAATGAGAAAAGAAAACCACCCTCAGATGGTGGTCAAGGTGAGGCAGCCTTGTTCTAGGGTTTTTTTTTGTAGGACAGAACTAAACTAAAAAAAGAAAAGGTGAAAGAGATACTATGGCTTTGATGCCATGTGAAATTAGAGAGAAAAGCAAGAAGAGACACGATAAAGTCTGAAAAATCAGCTTGATTATTCCCTCAAACTTGATGGAAATTTATTCTAAATGAGTAATACAAAAAAGGAAATAAAAATCTGACAATTAATGTCAATTTATAGCCTAGAATCAAGTATACAATCGCTGAAATCAAGTATACAATCGCTGAAATCAAGTCTAAATCATATATAATCTCAACAAAAAGGAAGATCCGTTGAACAAAATCATAAATGGAGGAAAAGAACGGTGCAGAGTTATTAATAAAGAGGGATATCAAAGACTTGTTGGAGACTAATCCGTCTATCATACACTACATATTTGCTTATGCCATGAGTGTGGCTAGTCAATTATACATAATCAAAAGGTGGAACATCTACAAGTAGTAAAAATGATTCTACACTATCTCTAAAAGGGAACCAAGATGAGGAATTCTATTAAAGAAATGAGGTGAACCAACAGCAGAAGCATAAGCTGACAAAATTATGTAGGCACACTAGTAGACAAAAGATCTACAACTAGTTATTGCCCATTCATTAGAGGTAACCTAGTGACTCGGAGGAGCAAGAAACAAAATATAGTTGCAAGGTTAAGTGCTGAGGCTGAATTTAAGGCGATGACCCATGGAAAATATGAGCTAATGTAGTTAAGAATGTTTTTAAGTGATCTAAAATTAAAAGAACTAGTCCATTAAAGCTCTATTGTAACAAAAATCAGTCTCAAAATTGCACATTATCTAATTCAACATGATTGAAATAGACAGGTCAAAATTGACAGACATTTCATAAAGGAGAAGGCAGAGAGTGGACAGATTAGTATGCCTTATGTATCTTCAAATAATCAATGGTCTGGTGTTCTAACTAGATTACATACTATCAGATGTTAAGAAATCACAAGCAAATTGGGAATGAAGGTATCCATTCACTAGCTTGCGAGGAGTGTTGAAGATATTTTGAAATATTATCATACTTGATTCAAATACTATAAGATCTTTCCCTATAGATCTCCTCACATAAATATTGTGAAATCATATTTTGATTCTACTTAATGTTCATTCTAGTTTGTCGGGATTTAATTATTAGGTCGATAATCATCCTTGCCTACTATATGTAGATGTAAATATGTATTCCAATAATAAGAGAAGATATACATAAAACACAGAAATATACATACATGTACAATTATGCAAATGCATATACATGTATGTAAATAAATGTGTGTACGCACGCGCCTTAAATGAAACTAAATACACTAAATCTCTGCAAGGATATCCTACAATGTCCCCATTTGCTCCATTCCCCTTGTATTATTGAGGAAGTAGTCTTAAATGTCACTAGCCTAGCCTAACCCATGCCAAAAGCCCAATTTCATATGATGTGAAGATCCTATTATTAATCTCGATTAATGATGAAACCAAAATATTTTCTCTGCATTCCTTATAAGTTCTGAGAAAGATTGAAATTTCAAGTTCTTCAGGCTTCATCAACTTTTTATAAAAATAATCAAAGCTTCCCAAACATGGTGTGCCCATCAACCAGTTAAGATGTATTTTGTTGAACTTAAAAATTTATTTGATGAATGTCATCTTTGTTTTCTCACTAATGTCCTCACTGCTTATTTTATCTTGTCCTGGATGCCCTCATAAATAAAATAAAAAGTTCTCTCAAAGATTTTTAAAATCTGGTGAAGACAATATGATGTTGTTCAATGAAAATATCAAGAAAACAAATTCCAATATTACCTAAAAAAAAAAGGCCCACAAAAGTTGAGTATTCAATAGGGATCATTTTCATACTAAGAAAAGGCAAGAGAGAAATAAAATTCAAACTAAATGAAAAGCCTCATAACTGGCAACTTATATCCTTGATTTGAATCCCAAGAATATTTTTACTATGAAATTCTAACATTAAAAGCAACACTATTTCTAATATTCAAACTTCAAAGAATAAATAAGCCACAGATGCACAGACCAAAAATACAATCTTGGATCGCAGAAAAGTAATAGCAGAACAATATCCTTCAGCTCAATGGACAGGACAAATTGCAACAAAAAAAAAAAATACTGTAAAGTTGCTACCCATGCTCTAGCAGCACCAGGAGTCTCTGCACAGAGGAAGTAATCTTTCTTTTGTGGAGTGCCGATATCTAGTTTAAAGTTAAGTATGCAAGTATAGCTATTCTAGTTTAACTACAGAGCGATAGCTTTCAATTCAACAAAGGGAAAAATCAGGTTTCATCTATATTGTTAAAGGAAAATAGATTGATATGGATACAGAAACAGCAGCCATCATATTTTGGAAGCCCACTGAAGCAAATAGAGAGAGAACAATATTACTTGTCATTCAGACTAGTATAAACAGTATAACAAAAATCTTAAGAATGTATCTTCCTTGTTAAGGACGCAACAATCTTACTGGAAGTTCACAGGTGAAACTGTTATTGTGCTATTTGCATCAAAGATGATAGTCCCCTTCACAGTCGGCTCATTTCTCCTAGTCCTAAATCAGGCAGCCAGACGAAAAGGATCGTCTGCGATCAATATAATCGAAAGAAATAGATTGAAGCCAGGAGAAGGAAAGAATGGCAACATATACCCACTTGTATTCCATTTTTCCTGTAGTTGGATCCAAGATCACCCATCGCTCGTTCCATTTTCTAAGCTGTTGATGCGAAATAAGAGTTAATTGTCAGCACTTCTATATTTTCAAGTAGAACCCAGAGAAGAATACTGCTCCCAGATGAACATAGGAGTACCTCAAAAGTTACCAAAAATTCATTTCATTGCATCCCACAAAAATTCTCGGACTAATTGAGCATATCAAACATCAATTTCAATAAATTGAAATGCATCATTCCACGAATGAAATAGAATTTCAGATAGGAGAAAACATAAAAAATTATATTTAATTCAGAAACTAAAAGTGCTACTGCCAAAAATAAAACAAAGGTGAAAAAAAAAATCCCAGCTGAGAAAAGAAGAAATATAAAAGGAAAAAGAGAAGAATCGCACAGTTTCGGATCGCTTGAGAAGTGGACCCTGCAATAAATTCCGACAAGAACCGGAAGCCAACTGCCGCTTAATCCTTTCCAAACTGTTCTCTGCGTCAACTGCTATCTGTTGACGCCATTCGCATCAATTACTATTATTGTAAATCAAAACAATTATACGGAAAGGAGAAAGACAGAGACAGAGACAAACGAACCGCAGAAGAACCATTAGAGGCCATGATACAACCGATCCCCGCGAGAATTTGGAATCTAAAATGCTTTGTAGAAATGGGTTTTTGGGATGTTTATGATCGCTTCCAAGCAAATAATAATAATTTATTATTATAAGGCTTAATAATGTTTTCATAGTGTTTTTTTTTTTAATTTTAAATTTTTAAAATTTTCTAGTAGTTCTAATTTTTGCTCAAGGATGAACATAATTCAATTTTAGCCCTAAGATTTAAAAATTTAAGGAAGTAAATAGAACAGCTTCAAAAAAAAATGAATAGAAAAAAAGTAAAAAAAAATATTTTAAAATGATTAATATAAATAAAAATAAAATAGAAAATTTATTTTTAATATTCAAATAAAAAATATATAATGAAATGATAGAAGGATTATTTTTAGTATCCAAATCCAATTCTTCCTTGGTCTCAATGGCCAATGCAAGTGTTTCCTTATTTTTGTTTTTGGGTTGTTTGAATTTCATAGGCACCAATTTGACTAAATTCCCTAATTTTGTTGCTAAAATGTCAAGATTTGAGATGAAGGAAGCACTACTGCATATGTTGCAGGAAGAAGTAAATTTCATATTCAATCTCTCAACTTATTAATAATGTATAATAATATTTTTCAATATTAATTTATAATATAAATATACCTAAATTTTAATTTTAGTATATGCAATTATAAGTTTTACAGGTTACATATTGACTAACCATTACGTTACTGCTTGTATGGAGACACATGACTTGTCTCTCTTCTCCAAAAATTAGATCTCTTCTTAAATTAAATCCTATTCTTTCAAAAAAAAAAAAAAAGAAATCCTACTTCTCCATTCTGATTTTTCTTCTAAACATAAATCTAAATAAACCAAAATTACCAACCTTGTGAAGAAGACAAGGCTGTGATTTTTTCCCATTTGAGAGAACATTGGAAATTTGCTAATAATTCTCCTTTTTTGCATAAAAATTTTATTTTCCTTTTACCTTCTTCACCTTTAAAACATAAAACAACTCATCCTTACATGTGTAAAATGTACAATAATTTTTCATAATTAAAAAAATAAATGTAATTTAAATCTTCCATCCATCCAGGAAAAAATTGCAAATCTCAAGAAATTTTATTGTATCAAATATTTTAATTTTCTTCTCTTCTCTTTCCCCACACTTTGTCTACTGCCTCTACTGCCACTTCCTACAAACACCTCATAATCTCCTTCTGCATTTCATTTTCACTCATTTTTGTTATTATCCTCATTGGCTTTTTTGCCTTCTATCTATACTCCTATCGTTAGCACAACCACCTCCGAAAGGACCTCTTGATCCAACAGTTTCAGTCCTTTCTCTTCAACAGAAAATCTTTTTACTGGACAAAATCATTAGAAATTCAGCAGTGAGGATCATTTTTGTCTACCTTTATGAGAAAATGAAGGGTAATTTTTACTAACGGTATTTTAAGTATATGACCCATAATGACCAAGTACTTCAAGTATACTTTATAGTAAAAAAAAAATGTATTTTCTTTGATTTTTGTAATAAAAAATTATCTTCATCACCCTCAATTAAATGAGCTAATGAATTGAAATGTGGATTTTTCAAATGTGTAAAAAAAATTTCATGTGGAAATTCCACATAAGACTGTCAAAATGGGTCCATCCATTTATTATTTCTCTCTCATTCTCTTAAATTCTCTTTATAATTTGAAATCCTTCTTGAAATAGTTATAGAAACCAATCATACCCAGAAGAACCAAATCAATAACTTAAAAGTGCGGTTATAAAATTTATTTGCTTTTGCTTTCAATTCTCAGTCCAACTTTAACCAATTCAAATAAGGTATGAAGTTCTTCAACAACTCAAAGGTTGTGTGTCTCCGTAGCCACCACGACAAGTACATCCACATGGAGGAAGATGAAGAGTCTGTCATTCAAGATAAAAATGGTACTCTTAGAATGCTAGATAGGTCGTGGAGTTTGTGCCTGGATTTGATTCCATCATTTGCCTTAAGTCTTGCTATGATAAGTACCTCACTGCCACTAACCAATTTTTTCTTCCGGGTATGACTAGTCACTAGGTCTTTCAAACCTTGCTAGAAGGCTTGATTTGTCCTTCAAGTGGGAGCACATCAGAGAAAGGAGCCACATTAAGCTTAAGACTTGATACCACAATTTTTTAAGAGCCAATGATGAATTTTTGCCGTGGAGAAATTCGACTACCCATGATATTCCTTATCGAACTGTTACTCAGAATTGGGTCCTTTAAGAAGTTGATATTATTGAGATTCAAGCTAAATTTTCAAAGAAAACAAGAGAAAGTAGAGCTACCACAGATTCCTCATCAAGATTTTTTGGATTTCAAATCAAGTTGGTCTCTATTAGCCTTAGGGTGATTGATCTCTATTTTTATCTTAATAATCAAATTAAATGTTACTATATTCTTATTTAATATTGTTTTGATTAGCAAATTGTTGAAAAATAATTGATGACTCCAAACTCAGGACTACGACAAGGTACTTATGGCCACAATAAGAATTGACATAAACCTTACGACCACAATACAATAGTAGTGACATCAAGAAGTTGTACACATTTCCAAAATGGTTTGCGGTGTCAAGCACACTCATGCTCGCGTTTACACTCGCGAAGTAAGCTTTCACGACAACGAGACTAAAGCGCAATCGCAAAATTCATATGTATAACCGTTGCAAGTTGACTTAACTAGAAACTACCATGTGTCCCATGCCTCTTCATTAAATGTCGAGGCCATGAGTTATCTAAGTCAAAAATTCCTCTAAGTTCCAGAATGGTTCACGATCTCATACACGATTGTAAAGATAACTGCGAAAGGGTATCTCGCGACTATGAAAGAACGATGCGACCATAAAGTGCCACCTAATATAGCCATTGTGAAAAGGATAAGTCAAATCATGCCACATGTTAAGGACTAGCAGTCAATCAAATTTCATGACCGTGAAATATGTTTCATGACTGCGAACCACCCTTTACAGATAACATTTAATGCAAAGTTTTTGGAATATTAGGAAGAGTTATGGCTCTATTTGTAATAGCTAATTAGTGGATAAACACTATAAATACCCCACTAAAAGGTCATTAATGATACTTTAATACCTTCTAAGTGGCCAAACTCTTGCAAAATTAATTCTCAATTTTTTTGTATTCATTGTGAGTGTTTTTGGTTTAAGTGTTAGTCTAAAACACTTGGGTTTTGTAAGGGTTATTATGTGAGCTATAAAATACAAGAATTTTGTTGTTGTATTAGCCATTAAAATACGAGAATTAGGTGAGGTATTAGCCAATAGTGAAAAACACCATAGTTGGGACTGAGCTAGGTAAAATTCCATTGTAACTCTTTTGAGTTAATGAAATATCTAATTGTAGTTGGGGAGAGGATGTAGGATTCATTAATACTCGAACCTCTATAAATCTTATGTTTCTCATCTATTCTTTTACCTCTCTATCATTTCATTATTATTGCCTTTGCTAAAAATGTTAATTATCCACCAATTCATCTATTTTCTTAGTGATTGTGTTGAGCAACAATTGGTATCAAAGGTAAGTCTAGCAACAACGCCTAACAAACACTAATGAAGATTAAATCATGGCCAATGAAGGGATTCAAAACCTTAAGCCTTACTTTGATGGGTCAAATTATGCTTATTGGAAGTTTAGAATGGAGGCATATCTTGATAGTGAAAGAACTGATATTTGGGATAGTATTCTGAAAGAGTGGACACCCCCAACAAGAAGAAATGCTGAAGGTGAAGGAGAAATTATTCCAAGGGATGATTGTATGTAATCTCAAAAAGTGCATCAATGATAATTTTAATAAGCTCTTTATCTCTTGAAGAGTGTGGTAAAGTTCAATTTATACATATTTCTTATCTTTTATCTCATTTCCTTTTAATACCATTATTACATTTATCCATACTCATAAACATCAACATTCATATATTATCTCATTACTATCACCTACATGTGATTAATCATGTTTACATACAACTTATAACATGTGACCTATTTACCCATCACATAACATCAAAATACAAAAACTGCATATCATCATGATTCACGGTCATGTACTCCATATTCACAGTTGTGAAGTGGTCATTCACGGATACCCTTACTCATGAACTAAACTGTAAATCTTACTGCTTATAAAATACATATAATTCACAACCATGAACTATCTTTCACGGTCATGAACTATCATTCACAGGTGTGAAACCATGTTTCATAGCTTTTTGACCATAAAACTAATCGTGAAAATCTGGGTTTAAAATATGAAAATTTGGCATTAATGTTCACGACTGTGATTATATGTTCACGGTTGTGAACTCCCACATTCACGGATTCCCTACCTGTGAAACAAAGTGTGAAATGCTACTGCCTTTTATAGGCATACGTTTCATGGGTGTAAAACCTCTTATAGTTTAAACAGTTCATGGTCATGAACCATGTGTCATGGGCGTGAATCTAGAAAATTTTAGCGATAGAAATGAGTTGAAAACAAAGCAACCATACAACACATGTAACACCCTCTCATATAGTTAGGAATAATCTCAACTATATAAGAGAATGTCACTTGCCTATTACCTTAAAATTCGATTGAATTAAAATTTCTTCCATTTTAGTTATTATATTTTCATATGTTAATTATTTATTTATTTACTTTTTCACATGATAGCAATATGTCATTCAATTAATGAATCTATTTTATATGCAGAATTAACAAACCATGTCCATATTTTCAAATATAAGTTTGGACTTTCATTATCCCGATGTTTAAAAAATACATATGATCAAAATAAATTTACATGTTTCATTCATAAAAAAATCATGTAAAACTTTTGAAAACAATAATTATATTCATCACCCATGACATGTGGATAAGAACAAAATGTATGTCATGTAAAGCACCAACCCTCTGACGTGAATTTACTTTATTTGACTCTGTATGGGTTTGCTTCTCTTTTTGTCAACTTCTCTCTATAGGCTCCGAACTTTCGTATGGAAAAACACCCACATGCTAAGCAACCTAATGCTTAGTAGTACATATGTGCATAAATATTCATACATACACTTATGATATGTCATAAAAATTCTATATTCATATTATCCAATTTTGCATATAAATAATCATAAATAATAATCAATATATCACAGTCCTTTCTATAACAATATAAAAAAATCATTTTATTATATATCAATATGAAATATTGCATACTTGATTTACTGGTTTAACACATATACATGTCATAATTGACAAAGGTAAATTCATATTCATACCTCATTTGTGATTTCTATTTCCTTGTTTTATTTACCTGATAACTGATTTTTTTCATATTTCTTTTTTTTATTCTTATATTTTATATTTTATAGCCCTAAACTCTAAATCCGAACAATTTGGATGTAGGTTGTGAAACAGGAGCGCTCTCACCCGAGCTTAAGTCACTCTGCTCACTATTTATATCTGTCTATATAAGTGCTCAACTGAGCTACTCAAGTCAAGAGCACTCTTATCCGAGCTTAAGCCATATTGTCTGAGTAAAATAAATAATTGCATGCATTTAAGATCAAAGGTGCTCTCACTCGAGCTTAAGCCACCTTGTCTTTATAATAAAATTTTATATATCATCATAAAATTCTACGGTACTGCAAACCCCTCAATGACATGTCATCAATCATATTTCTAGTCCTAGATTAGAGAATTAGGCTTAATTGATGTTATCATCTTATTGTTTACATAATTCATTAAAATTCACATATTCATAATAATTTTCAGTTTACATGCCATATACATATAAAAATTTCTCAATCTCATTTGAAAGCTCAAACCACAACATATCATATTAATTTAGTCAAAGAATTTTAAATATAACTGCTATCATATTATTCAAAATTAAAACATATATATATATATATATATGATAGCAGTTATACCAATATTTAAAATACCAAATTACTAAATTTTTATTTCTATACATATTTCTACCTTGATTTTATATTGCATCTTTCACCTATTTTTGATTCGAATTTGACTTGATGGTATTTTATGAATTTTTAGTTTAATGTCTTATCTTTCATATATAAAAAGAATCATATAAATATGAATTTTCTAGTTAAAATTATGTCCAAATAACTGTATAGTACTTAGTAAAAATGTGTCTAGTATTTTTCAGAATATTCTTAGGTCCGAGATTTTGTATCAAATTTTAGGTATAATATAAATAATAACTAGCATTTATACTCTTCATAAACTTTTTATATCTATATGTCTAATTTGATTTCCAACTAGTTTCATCCTTATCCAAGTTCCAGAATAAAAGATATGACCAAAATACTATAGAATGGTTAGAAATGCCTACTTAGAATTTTCTAGGTACTTCCAAATTCGAGAATTCGTAAAAATGTTTAGGTCAACTTAAATTCAGATATAATATTTATACTCTTTATAAAAGTTTTAAATTTATGTGTTTATTTTTATTTTCAACTATTTTCATCCTGATCTAAGTTTCAGAATAAAATATGTAACCAAAATACCATAAAATGTTTAGAAAATAACTACCCAAAATTTTTTGGGTATTTCCAGATCTGAGAATGTGTAGAAATTTTTAGACCAACTTAAAATTAGATATAACATTTATACTCTTGATAAAAGTTTTATATCTATATGTCTATTTTCATTTTCAATTGGTTTCATCCCGATCCAAATTCCAGAACAAAAAATACAACCAAAATACGATAGAATGTTTAGAAAATAATTACCCAAAATTTTTTGGGTACTTTCAGATTTGAGAATTTGTAGAAATTTTTAGACCAACTTAAAATCAGATATAACATTTATACTCTTCATAAAAGTTTTAGATATATGTGTTTATTTTTATTTTCAACTAGTTTCATCTTGATCCAAGTTCCAGAATAAAAGATATGGCCAAATACATCAAGACTATTTCAGACGAATTTTAACAAAATCAGCAAACATAACAAGTTATTTGTTCATTTATCTTTCTACATCAAACATCATTAGAATGCAAATAAAATGCACAAAAGAATAAATATGCTCATATGTACAAATTTTGATACAATGAAGTGTTAACATCTTCAAACCTTAAGCTTTTATAGTTGTTTTAAGCTTTTGGGGAGAAAAAGAGGAAGAGGAAGATAGGTGAAAGAAGAGAGAGTTTGTGTATGGAAGAGTGGGAGGAAGGCTCGGGTTCTGAAATTTAGAAAAGAAGAAGAAAATAATATTTTTATACTCATGGTAAATACCCATTAGGTCCCCATTGTTTTTGCCAAATATCCATTTAAATCCTTAGTTTTTACCTTATTATTATTAACTTACCCAACCTTTCTATCTCTTTTATTTAACACACATAACTTAATAAAAATTTACTTATAAATCTTTTTATTATATTTTATTTCCAAATTTAGTCTCAAAAAAATTTTAATTACGATCAATAAATATGTTAATTATACAAGCCTAAATTGACGGGCGTTACATTTCTCTCCCTCTTAACCCTCTTAAGGAATTTCGTCCTCGAAATTTACCTAATTGTTTATATTGAAACAACTAGAGATATTGTGCCTTCATCACTTTCTCACTTTCCCATGTTGATTCTTTAGTTGAATGATTCCTCCATAACACCTTGACTAGTAGTACTCATTTATTCCTTAACTCATTGACTTCACGAGCTAAGATCTCCATTGGTTCTTCGTCGTATGTTAAATATGTTCTTACTTCGATGCTCTTAGTTGAAATAATATGAGAAGGATTTGATCGGTACCTCCTCAGAATGGAAACTTGAAAGAGCTTGTGGATCCTACTCAACTCTAGCAGTAAAGCAATTCTATAGGCAACTGGTCCAATTTTGTCTAAGATCTCATAAGGTCCAATAAACCTATGTCTTAACTTGTCATTCTTTCCGAATCTGAGGACCTTTTTCCAAGGGGAAACCTTGAGAAACATATTCTCTCCCACTTCGTACTCTATGTCTCTCCTTTTGAGATCTGCATATGATTTTTGCCTATCTGAAGTTGTCTTCAACCTTTCATGTATAATCTTCACATGTTCTTCTGTTTATTGCACTAACTTTGGTTCCACTAGCTTCCTCTCATTGAGTTATATCCAACAAAATGGTGTTCGACACCTTCTACCATAAAGTACCTCATAAAAAGCCATTTTCAATGCTTGACTGATAGCTGTTGTTGTAGGCAAACTCCATCAATGGTAGGTATTTGTCCCAATTTCCCTCGAACTCTATTACACAACTCCTCATCATGTCTCCCAAAATCTGAATCACCCTTTTTGATTGTCTATCAGTCTAAGGATGAAAAGTTATGCTAAAACTGAGCTTTGTACCCAAAGCTCTTTATAGACTACCCAAAACTGTGAAGTGAACCTTGGGTTCCTATCTAAAATAATGAACACTGACACTCCATGAAGTAATACTATTTCATTTACATATAACTCTGCTAACTTGCTTAATGGGTAGTCCCTTCTGATGGGCAAGAAATGAGCTGACTTCGTTAACCTATCCACAATCACCCACATAGCGTCATATTGTTTTGGTGTCAAAGGCAGCCCAATCACAAAATCTATGGTTATTCATTCCCATTTCCATTTTTGAATCGTGATTGGATATAACAACCCTGAAGGTATCTAATGTTCTACCTTGACTTGCTGACATGTCAAAAACATGATGGTGAATTTTTTGATGTCCTTTTTTATACCTGACCACTAATACTTATTCTTCAAGTCATGGTACATCTTGTTACTTCCTGCGTGCATGACATATTTTGTCTCATGTGCCTTCTTTAAGATCCTCTGTCTTAAATCTTCCACATTAGGTATGCATAATTGACCCTGATAGTATAAACTATTATCTGAACTAATTGTATAATCAGGCCTCTCTCTCTTAGAGACTAACTTGGCTATCTCAACTAACTTGTTATCTTGCTTCTGTACATCTTTGATTTCTTGTTTGAGAGTCAGACGAATGTGTAATTCTACCAAAGTCTTTTGGCTTAATGCATCGGCCATAACATTGGCCTTATCTGGATGGTAGTCAATCACACAATTGTAATTCTTAATCAACTCTAACCATCTTCTTTGTCTCAAGTTCAATTCCTTTTGGGTAGGAAGATACTTTAAACTCTTGTGGTCGGTGTAAATAAAACATTTTTCCCCATACAAGTAATGACGCCATATCTTTAAAGCAAAGACAATAACAACTAGCTCAAGGTCATGTGTGGGGTAATTCTTCTCTTGTGTCTTCAGTTGTCTAGAAGCATAAGTTACTACCTTGCCCTCTTGTATCAGTACACACCCCAGTCCATTGTGAGAATCATCTCTTAGATGACATATTCCTTATCAGGGACTGGTTATTCAAAACGGGAGCCTCAGTCAACATCTTCTTAAGTCTCTCAAAGTTGTACTGACATTTCTCTGTCCACTCGAATTTCACATCTTTCCTCAGTAGTCTAGTCAAAAGAGAAGTAATCATTGAAAAGCTATTAACCAACCTCCTGTAATAACTGGCCAAACCAAGGAAACTCCTAATTTCTCTCACATTATAGGGAGGCTTCCAACTCATAACTGCCTCTACTTTGATAGGATCAACTCTGATGCCATCTGCTAACAAAATATGTCCAAGGAAAGCCACATCATTGAGCCAAAACTCATATTTTGAGAGCTTGGCATAAAGCTTTTATTCCTTGAGGATCTGCAAAACTATCTTCAAATGGTGACCATGTTCTTCCTTATTCTTGGAATATACTAAGAGCTAATAAAAAAGATCATCAATTCGTGGAAATGGATATCTATTCTTAATAGACACCTTGTTCAACTGTCTGTAATCTATGCACAACCTCATAGACCTATCTTTCTTCTTTACAAACAATACCGGTGCACCTCATGGAGACACACTTGGTCTGTTAAAATCCTTATCTAACAAATTTGCAGTTGTGCCTTTAATTCTTTCAACTATATCGGTGCCATTCTATATGGTGCAATTGATATTTGTGTTGTACCTGGAGTGAGCTCTATGGAGAATTCAATCTCTCTATCGAGAGGTAGCCTTGGCAGGTCATCTGGGAATTCATTCACTATAGGGATATCCTTAAGATTTGGACCTCCCTTTCTAGTATTAATCATGTGAGCCAAGTAGCCCTCACATCCCTTTCTTATCATTCTTTGAGCCTTCATCATAAATATCACT
This sequence comes from Triadica sebifera, assembly GCA_023653625.1. Classification (NCBI taxonomy): domain Eukaryota; kingdom Viridiplantae; phylum Streptophyta; class Magnoliopsida; order Malpighiales; family Euphorbiaceae; genus Triadica; species Triadica sebifera. Next base: position 31,604,098 of record CM042893.1, read on the forward strand.
TGAACAAGTGGTGGAAACCTTTCGCCTTCCATTACTACCTCTTCTAGTTATGGATTTTTAAGAAAACCTGTCGTAGATCGACAGTCCATTACTGCCTCATGTTTAGAAAGCCAATCCACGCCCAAGATAACATCGAACTCGTGGAATGGCAATTCAATCAAATATGCTGGAAACTCTTTCTCATGCACTATCAAAGGGCAACTTTTGTATACCCAGTTAACAATCACACTGTGGCCTAGGGTTTTGTGACCTCAATCTCATATTATAGATTCTCACTCGTCATACTGTTTTGACTAGTGTGCTCGTGCATACATAGGAATGTATAGAACCAGGATCTATTAAAGCACATAAAACTAAGTCATGTAAAGAAAATATACCCACAATCATATCAGTGGCTTTTTGGTCCTCTCTGGCCTTCATAGCATATGCCCTAGCTGGAGTCCTGCTGGGTCTCGGCCTGTTGATTGTCGCTGATGCGGCCTGGTTTGGTCTTGCTTGACCTCCTCTAGTATGAGTCTGATTCTGAACCCAAGCTGATCCCGCAGTCTATGTAGGCGCACTAATAGTCATAAGAGAGCAATATCTTTTCATTGGTTTTTGGACCCACATCTAAAATAAGCACCTGTGACCATCCAACATTCTTCTCTATGGCTCTTATGGCAGGTACCACAAATTAGAGCGCTTTCTTGGTAGCCTGTGTATGTAAGCTACCGGCTACAGATGTAGCCCTAGAGGGCTGCCTCCTCTTGTGTAATCCACCTTGTGTATAACTCCTATTATGTCCCTGACTCCTGCCATGAGACTATTCTAGGTGGTATCGACCTTTTTTGCCTATAGATTGGGCCACTAGAGTTACTCTCTATCTAAAAAGTTCCTTTGTTCTCCTTCTCTTTCTTTTTTCAACACTAATTGCAGATGCAATTAGTTGAGTAAAGTTGACATGCTAAAATGCAGTCATAAAATCCCCAATCTCTATAAAGAGGTCATCCTCAAATCTTATGCACTTATCTTTGTCACTCATGATAATCTCTAAAGCATACTTACTCAATCGAGTAAACTCCCTCTGATACTCAGTCATTGTCATCTTGCCTTGCTTAAGGTTCATAAACTCCCTCTTTTTCTCATCTATGTAAAATGGAGGAACATATTCTTCTTTAAACTTAGTGATAAAGAATTCCCATGTCATAGGCTTTGGAGCCTTGGTTTTAAAAGAACTGACTTCCACCAGTCATAAGCGTCTTCCTGGAGTAGAGATACAACATACCTTGCCTTTTGTTCAGTAGGAACCTCAAGCTCATCAAAGACTCTTTAGGTCTGTTGCCCAGATATTAGGCCAAGAAGGGGGGTTGAATTGAAGTTTCAAAAATTAAACTATAAGGTGCGAAAATAAAAGATTAATTCTAGGAGGGATAGAGAGAATTTGACACAAAGATTTATAGAGGTTCGGGTGTTAACAAATCCTACTCCTCTCTCCAATCGCAATTGGGAGTTTCACTAACACATTAAGTGTTACAATGGAGTTTTACAAGCTCACTCCCAACTATGGTATTTCTCACAATGGCTCACACCTAACCCAGAAATCCCTTGTGTTTTAATGGCTTACACAATAACCAATTCCTTGTGTATTACAGGCTCACACAAACAACCTTCACTTTATGTTTTTATAGGATCACACAAACAACCTTCACTTTGTGCTTTTACAGACTCACACAGACAACCTTTACTTTGTGTTTTTATAGGATCACACAAACAACCTTCACTTTATGTTTTTACAGGCTCACACAAACAACCTTTTAATTTGTGTTTTGGAGGCTCATACAACTAACCCTTACAAGTGTGCTACTCTTAACCCAGAAATATCCAAAGCTCACTTGAGTAAAGATTACAGAGAGAACCACTTACAAATCTCAATTGCTCAATAAATGAAGAGCAAAAAGATTTTTATAGAGAATAGATTTTGTTCTCAAAGTATGAAAGTACAAATAGCTTGTAATAAGAATTAAATTCAAAGTATATGCTATTCTATTGTTATTCTCATCATTCTCTTGTTCTTAATGCATAAATGACTTCTATTTATACTCCCATGGCTGAATATAGTCGTTGGGGTGCATTAAATACGAAACTAGCCGTTGTACCAACCAAAAATCGTGATTGACATTTTTCTCTTTCATTGTTCACGGGCGTGACTATATTTGTCACGGGGGTGACATTTCTTCCCAAGCCGTGACTGATGTGGTGACCTTGGTCGTGAAGCTCTCTGGAATGTTTTGACATATAGAGTCACGGGCGTGACATACTCATTCATAGGCGTGACAAGCTTCCAAACCGTGATCCAAGTGGTGACTTTGGTCGTGAAGCTCTCTGGATGAAAATGCATGAATCTTCATGGGGGTGACACATTTATTCACAAGGGTGACTGAAATGCCCACTTCACGGTTTGTTCTTCCTTCATGGCCGTGAACTTCAAATGTTGGTTTTGGTAACGGTTAGCTTCTATCACGGGAGTGACTAATAGAGTCACGACAGTGAACATGCTACTACTTGAATTTTGTCTTTCAAGGATTATTCTTCCATTTCTCCATTCTTGCTATTTTAATCCATGTCCTGTATAATATACTTACAAAAACAAGTATGTTAAATACAATATTGCTATTTTATTTGTTATCATCAAAATGACGAAAATACCCCTTAAGGTTTAACAATCTTCCCCTTTTTGATGGTGACAAATAATCTAGCAATATGTGATTTTGAGAAGTCTCCCCCTCAAAATATACTTAGGATAGAAAAATTTATAATGTGCAAGAATAGTAAATAATGATGTAGCATTGAAATAAACTTAACTAGATTTTAAGTATATGCAAGTTATATGAGAAGTATATCCAATATATACCATAATTCCTTTTTAAGGCATGAAGTATATGTAAGGTATACTTAAGGTATATCATGGCATATTTATATTTGCAACTTGCATGAAGGTATATGCAAAGTATACTTAAGGTATATCTAATGTATATAAAGCTCAATTTCTCAATTTTATACTTTGCATATGAATTCTTGAATCAAAATTTATAATCCCTTTTAATCTATATTAAAGTCAATTCAATTTTAAGATTTGATTCAAAATTCATTTACCTTAATATATATTGCTAGTTTCTTCTTATGTTGCTAGTTTGATACCTTTTTCCTTATAATATTGCTAGTTTTCTCCCCCTTTTGTCATCAATCAAAAAGGATATAAAGATATATCAATGAAGTAAACAAAAACAAATATATATAGCATAAAGGAAAGGATACAAACAAAGTTAAATAATGTTCAGAAAGGAAATTGAAAATTTCCTACACACCAACAAGCAGAAACAAAATACATAAGCAAAAGACAAACAAATTTAGGCTACACTCTAGCCTAACTATCACGAATCCTAGCCACTTCAGCCTCAAGGTTGTCCATCCGAGACTCCATGAAGTCTTTGAGGTTCTCAAACCTCTCATCCATCGAAGTCTGCAGTTGCTCAAAACATGGTGCCAAGAGGTCAACCACCTGCTGCGGTAAGGTCGGTGTGGAAGCCGAGGACTATCCGATGTCCTGCTCAGCTGCTGGAGGTGCTTCCTCAACCCGAGCCCTCTTCTTCTGCTGGACTCCCTGGAGGTTTGCTTTAAAATCCTCCGTGTCATTATCTTCCCAGATGATCTCCCCAGCGGTGTTAGTGAAACGGTAGAAGGTATCATTCTGGAAAACGATTCTAACAGTCGCTCCCATCTTGATGAACGACTCGACATCCAAACGATCTCGAGGATGTCCAGGGATGAGATTGAAGTGATGCGCATCCAGCTTTAGATAGTCAAGCTTCACTGCTATATGAGTGACATATGCTCCAATCAAAATATCTCCAGTAGGCTTGGTAGCAATGGAGAGAAGATGGTTAGCAAACCATCTAGAAAGTGCCACTGTGAGTCCTCTGCGAGCCATCTCAAAAAGGAAGAGCTCCGACTTCCTGATAGTCCCGTTGCTTTCTCCCCTAGCAAATATGCTATAGGTTAGGAACCTATGCAAATACCTATGCACTGGGGCCCTGAGATGTGTGCTCTTTGTTTTCTTGACATCCCAGCTGCAATCAATGCCAAAATGTGTCAAGGCTCGAGGGGCAGAAAATTCTACCTCAGTATTATTCAGGATGCCATCAGATGGTAGGCTGAACAATTCCCCAAATTCGATGGCATTGAGGGTGTTGGGATTGTTGCAGAGTTGGAATTTCACCACCCTAGTAGGTGAAACCTGCAATGTGCTGAGGAATTCTAGTGTTGGCTCCCTCAAGGTCGGCTGGTGAATTTCCACAAAATCTTTCAGATGACAGGCTTGTAATTGCTCTGTCATAGCCATCTCAAGCCCGAGACTTTGGAATGTCTGCCATTCGAAGGACCTTGATGACAGTAGAGGTCTCTTCTTCAAAGTTGCATACCGAGGATGGCAATGCTCCGGTATGCGGTTCATGAGGTAATCTGTATACCTCTTAGGAGCATAGGACTTCATTCTTTTTCCCTTGGATGAAGCAGTCTTCATTTTTGAAGTAATCGGTTTGTAATGGAGTTGGAAAATTTTGACAGAAAATTTTATGGAAACACCCTAGAAATGTTTGATTTTTGATGAAGATTCGAACTTTTGGTGGTATTTATAGGAAAAGTTTAAGTCTTTGGGGCCAGAATCTTCAATGCCTCAATGAATGTGTGTAAATGAGAGTGATTTTGGGAGTTGGAGAGTTGAAATGAAAGTTGTAACTGGCTGTTCTCTTATATATTCGATACATTCACGGGCATGAAGTAGGTGTTCACGGGCATGAATGGTCGTGTTCACGGTTTGTTGAAGGAGTGTTCCACCCGTGAATGAAGGCGTGAATACGTTCACGGACGTGATCTTTGAATTTCACGGGCGTGAATGATCATCCGTCACGGGGGTGAATAAATTGTCACGGGCGTGAAATCTTGAATTTCACCACCTATGCCCGTGAAGCAAGCCGTGACTCAAGGCGTGAAAGCCTCTGTGAGTTTTGGGGTGTAATTGTTCACGGGAGTGAAAATTCGTCACGTGCGTGAAAATCTATTTTCACGGGCGTGACTCAAGCCATGAAAATAAGTTTCACCACTTAAAGCCGTGAACCATGTCGTGAACCAAGTCGTGAACGACACTGCCTCTTTGGGCCATTTAAGTCACGGGCGTGACTCCCCTAAAATTTTCATCAAATAAAATTAAGTCCTAAAACAAGACTAAATCATTTCAACAAAGATTCTATTCCTTAAAACATGAATTTTCATCAAAATTTCTATCTTATAACTTGTGATATGATTTAAGATCAACAATTAAAATTTCATATTTTTGCAATCACAAAGTTAATCCATCAATCATACCAAGTTCTCTTCTAATGAAATTAAATCTTTCCTCATTTAGAGACTTAGTGAAAATATCAGCTAATTGATTTTCTGTCCTTATAAATTCTAAAGCAACATCTCCATATTGAATATGATCTCTAATAAAGAGGTGTCTAATGTCAATATGCTTACTTATTGAGTGTTGAATAGGATTCTTCAAAAGATTTATAGCACTTGTGTTGTCACATTTTATAGGTATATGGTTCATCTCATGACCATAGTCCTTAAGTCGTTGTTTCATCTAAAGAATTTGTATATAACAACATCCAGCTGCTACATATTCTGCTTCAGCAGTCGAGAGAGCAACTGAAACTTGTTTCTTGCTAAACCAAGAAACTAAACATTTTCCAACGAAGTGACAAGTACCTGAAGTACTTTTCCTGTCTAAAAGACTACCAACATAGTCTGCATCTGAATATCCTATAATATAAAAAGATGAATTCCTAGGATACCATAAACCTAGATGCAAAGATCCATGTAAATACTTTAAAATTCTTTTTACTGCATTTAAATGAGATTCTTTAGGACAAGATTGAAATCATGCACACAAGCAAACACTATACATAATATCGGGTCTAGAAGCAGTAAGATATAAAAGTGATATGATCATACCTCTATAAAGCTTTTCATTAATGCTCTTACCCTTTTCATCTTTGTCCAATTTTGTTGATGTGCTCATAGGAGTCTTGACATTTTTGCATCCTTCCATACCAAATTTCTTAATTAAATCTTTGGCATATTTGGATTGGTTGATGACTATTCCCTCATTGCTTTGCTTTATTTGTAGACCAAGAAAATACTTAAGTTCTCCCATTATGCTCATTTCAAATTCCCTAGTCATACATTTAGCAAATTCTTGACAAAGCAATTCATTAGTAGAACCAAATATTATATCATCAACATAAATTTGAACAATCAGTATATCATGCTTATGCTTTTTGATGAAAAGTGTAGTGTCAACAGTTCTCTTTGTAAAACTATTTTCTAATAAAAAAGAACTTAGCCTCTCATACCAAGCTCTTGGGGCCTGTTTTAAACCATATAAAGCTTTTGAAAGTTTAAAAACATGATTTGGCAAATCATAGCTTTCAAAACCTGGTGGTTGTTCTACATACACTTCTTCATTTATATAACCATTTAGAAATGCACTTTTCACATCCATTTGAAAAAGTTTGAAATTCATGTGACATGCAGATGCTAAAAGTATTCTTATGGCTTCTAATCTAGCTATAGGTGCATATGTTTCATCATAATCTATACCTTCTTCTTGATTATATCCTTTTGCAACTAGTCTAGCCTTATTCCTGGTTATTAACCCTTGTTCATCTAATTTGTTTCTAAATACCCATTTGCTACCTATGATTTGATGATCCTTGGGTCTAGGTACTAGGTTCCATACCTTATTTCTCTCAAATTGGTTGAGTTCCTCTTGTATGGCAATTACCCATCTTTCATCATTAAGAGCCTCATCAACATTTTTAGGCTTAATTTGTGAAATAAAAGCAATGTCAGTGAATAAATGTTTGAAATGAGATCTAGTACTTACTCCCCTTGATAGATCACCAATTATTTGCTCTTTTGGATGATCTTTCATCATTCTCCATTCTTTTGGAAGTTCTTGATCATTTTGTTCTTGATTTTAAGGTAGAATGTCATTTTGCAGTAAATTTTCTTGATCATTTTCTTCTTTCCCATTTCCAATATCAAGTCTTTACATATTACCTACAACATCATCAAGAACACTAGCTTTCACAAGATCAAGTCTACTAGATTCATTAAAAACAACATGCATGGATTCTTCAACCGTTAACGATCTTTTATTAAATACTCTATATGCTTTGCTGGTTGTAGAGTATCCTAAAAAGATACCTTCATCAGACTTAGAGGCAAAATTTCCAAGATTGTCCTTGGTGTTCAATATAAAACACTTGCATCCAAATACTCTAAAGTATGATATCAAGGGTTTTCTTCCATTCCATAGCTCAAATGAGGTTTTATTTAAAAGAGGTCTTTTGAAAACTTGATTTGAAATATAAAATACAGGGTTTGTGGCTTCTGCCCAAAAATAAGTTGGTAATTCATATTCATTAAGCATTGTTCTAGCCATTTCAATTAAAGTTCGAATTTTCCTTTCAACTACCCTATTTTGTTGAGGTGTCATAGGAGATGAGAAATTATGTGAAATGCCATGTTCAAGAAAAAAGCTTTCAAAGTTTTCATTTTCAAATTCTTTCCCATGATCACTTCTTATTTTTGAAATACAGTACCCTTTTTCATTTTGAACTCTTTTAGCAAAGTTTTTGAAATTTTCAAAAGCATCACTCTTTTGAGCTAAGAAAATTACCCAAGTAAATCTAGAGTAATCATCTACGATGACAAATGCATAATGTTTTCCTCCTAAGCTAGCAATTCAAGTAGGTCCAAACAAGTCTAAATGCAGGAGTTGAAGAGGTTTTGAAGTACTTACTATGTTTTTGGCTTTGAAAGATGACTTGTGTTGCTTTCCTCTCTGGCAAGGATCACATGTCTTGCCTTTTTCATATTTAACTCTTGGCAGTCCTTTTACTAGTTCTCCTGTGCTGAGACTTTGTATTAAGTCCATGTTAGCGTGACCAAGTCTTCTATGCCACAGCCAAGATTCATTACTAGTAGTCACATGACACATAGAGGAATGGTTAGATAGTTCATGTAAGTTTATTATGTATGTATTGATATCTCTATTTCCTTTAAATATTTCTTGACCATCGATAGAGATTACAAGACATTCATTTGAAGTAAAGATTACTTTGTTTCCTTTATCACATAATTGACTTACACTTAACAAGTTATGTTTCAAGCCATCAACAAGTAAGACATCTTTAATAAAAGTAGTACCATTAATACCAATAGAACCAATGCCAATTACCTTACCCTTAGCATTGTTTCCAAAGGTAACTTTACCTCCATCAATACTTTTGATTTCATTGAAAAGTTCTTTGTCTCCTGTCATATGCCTTGAGCATCCACTGTCTACTAGCCAAGCATTTTTGTTTATTGTGGACTTGAGACATACCTATAGAATCACAATTCAAGTATGATTTTTAGATACCCAAATGAGTTTAGGTCCTTGGGGGTTAGCACATGAAGGTTCCCAATGAGCCTTCCTTATCCAACAATGTTTATTTATGTGACCAATTTTCATACAATAATTACATTGTTTCGGTCTAAACTTGCTTTTTGGTCTTACAATGTATTTGAATGCCATAATTCTATTAGACTGATTTTGAGAATAGTGGCATGCACAATCATGATTAATTTGCATTTTTCTAGATACATGCTTCTTATACATAAAGACATGATTATTCTTTTTATGTATATAAGGTTTAACATGCTTATTTCTTGGTGTTGTTCTAACAGGTGTGGAGATGTGAGATTCTTTAGATTTTACAAATATAGTTTTGTGAGAAGATGATGATGTGTCCTTAAATCCTAGACCATGTCTAATTAAAGGTGATCTTTGAGACACAATGAGAGTATCTAAGCTCTCTTTACCTTTGTGAAATTTAGAAATGGAATTTCTAAGTTCCTCAACTTCATTTTTCAAAGTATTATTTTCTTTTAACAATGAAGCTGTTGAGGGTCTTGATAAGTATTCATCTAATGACTTTTGAAGAGATTCATTAGATGATTTAAGCTTTATGTTCTCCTTTTCTAAACCATCTATCTTATTTTTCAAATTGGAGATATTATTTCTATATGTACTAAATTTAGTTCTATATTTCTCTAATTCTATATTTAATTCTTCTATTAGGCTTTGCTGATCATCATCATCACCACTATCACTATTACTATCATTATCCCTACTATCATTATTGAAAGAGTATAAGTGTAGTGTTCTTACCTTATCCGAGACGTGATCCTCAATAGCCATGAAACATAGGTTGACCTCTTCACTTTCATTATCATCTTTTTCACTTGAAGAGCTTTCGTCATCCCATGTGGCTTTGTGGCCTTCATGATAGTTTTCTAATGTTTTCCACATGCTATATGCAGTTGAACAGTGTTGTATCCTGCCACATTCTTCAATAGATAATGAACTTGAGAGAATTGTCATTGCCTTCTTATTTTTGAAATTTGCTCTTCTTTGAGGCTCTGTCCAATCATCTCTTGACAGGATTTCTTCTTTACCATTAAGTCCTTTTCTAATTGGTGGTGTCCATTCTTTTTGAATACTATCCTAGACTTCAATTCCCTCATTATCCAGATATATCTCCATCTGAAATTTCCAATGGGCATAATTTGCTCCATCAAAGTAAGGTTTGAGACTTTGGAATCCTTCACTGGCCATATCTTAATCTTTACTAGCGTTTTTTAGGATTCGATGCTAGACAAAGCTCTGATACCAATTGTTGCCCAGATATTAGGCCAAGAAGGGGGATTGAATTGGAGTTTCAAAAATTAAACTATAAGGTGGGAAAATAAAAGATTAATTCTAGGAGGGATAGAGAGAATTTGACACAAAGATTTATAGAGGTTCGGGTGTTAACAAACCCTACTCCTCTCCCCAATCGCAATTGGGAGTTTCACTAACACACTAAGTGTTACAATGGAGTTTTACAAGCTCACTCCCAACTATGGTGTTTTTCACAATGGCTCACACCTAACCCAGAAATCCCTTGTATTTTAATGGCTCACACAATAACCAATTCCTTGTGTTTTACAGGCTTATACAAACAACCTTCACTTTGTGTTTTTACAGGATCACATAAACAACCTTCACTTTGTGTTTTTACAGGCTCACACAAACAACCTTTACTTTGTATTTTTACAGGCTCACACAAACAACCTTCACTTTGTGTTTTTACAGGCTCACACAAACAACCTTTTAATTTGTGTTTTGAAGGCTCACACAACTAACCCTTACAAGTGTTCTATTCTTAACCCAAAAATACCCAAAGCTCACTTGAGTAAAGATTACAGAGAGAACCACTTACAAATCTCAATTGCTCAATAAATGAAGAGCAAAAATATTTTTACAGAGAATAGATTTTGTTCTCAAAGTATGAAAGTACAAATAGCTTGTCATAAGAATTAAATTCGAAGTATATGCTATTCTATTGTTATTCTCATCATTCTCCTGTTCTTAATGCATAAATGACTTCCATTTATACTCCCATGGCTGAATATAGCCGTTGGGGTGCATTAAATACGAAACTAGCGTGACTATATTTGTCACGGGAGTAACATTTCTTCCCAAGCCGTGACTGATGTGGTGACCTTGGTCGTGAAGCTTTCTGGAATGTTTTGACATATAGAGTCACGGGCGTGACATACTCATTCATGGGCGTGACAAGCTTCCCAGCCATGATCCAAGTGGTGACTTTGGTCGTGAAGCTCTCTGGATGAAAATGCATGAATCTTCACGGGGGTGACACATTTATTCACGGGGGTGACTGAAATGCCCACTTCACGGTTTGTTCTTCCTTCATGGCCGTGAACTTCAAATGTTGGTTTTGGTAACGGTTAGCTTCTTTCACGTGAGTGACTCATAGAGTCATGACAGTGAACATGCTACTACTTGAATTTTGTCTTTCAAGGATTATTCTTCCAATTCTCTATTCTTGCTATTTTAATCCATGTCCTGTATAATATACTTACAAAAACAAGTATGTTAAATACAATATTGCTATTTTATTTGTTATCATCAAAATGACGGAAATACCCCTTAAGGTTTAACAAGGTCTTTTCTAACCAATATTCTGCTGTAATAGGATCATCATCTTTTGTACCTAGAAAATTTGCGGCTCTATACTTATGGAGCTTGTCCATTTGTACTTTCAGTTTTGGTGGAGGAAGTGGAGGAACTAGAGCGGATTGTGGTACCACTCTTGTGATCTGTGACAGCAAACTAGCCATCGCTGCATCAAAGGGTTTTGGTCCTGGTCGGCATGTCCAGGAACCTATTGGGCTACATCTGGTATAGCATATGGACCCTGAACACTAGCTACATTGGGTTGGTTCGGTGCTCCAGTATTAGGAGAACTATTATTTTCTATAACTTAATGGGCCTGAATTTCCATACTCTCTTCTAATCTTACAAGTCAACAGAGATGTAGCCCATATCAGAGTCATATGAGACATACAATGCATGCATGATAAACCTTTAGCCCACTTAGGACTAGGATCGCCTAAACCAGGCTCTGATACCACTAAATCTAACACCCTCTCATATAGTTAGGGATAATCTCAACTATATAGGAGAATGTCACCTGCCTATTACTTTAAAATTCGATTGAATTAAAATTTCTTCCATTTTAGTTATTATATTTTCATATGTTAATTATTTATTTATTTACTTTTTCACATGATAGCAATATGTCATTTAATTAATGAATCTATTTTATATGCGAAATTAACAAACCATGTCCATATTTTCAAATATAAGTTTGGGCTTTCATTATACCGATGTTTAAAAAATACATATGATCCAAATAAATTTACATGTTCCATTCATAAAAAAACATGTAAAACTTTTGAAAACTATAATTATATTCATCACCCATGACATGTGGATAAGAACAAAATGTATGTCATGTAAAGCACCAACCCTCTGACACGGATTTACTTTATTTGATTCTATATGGGCTTGATTCTCTTTTTGTCAACTTCTCTCTATAGGCTCCGAACATGCGTATGGAAAAACACCCACACGCTAAGCAACCTAATGCTTAGTGGTATATATGTGCATAAATATTCATACATACACTTATGATATGTCATAAAAATTCCATATTTATATTATCCAATTTTGCATATAAATAATCATAAATAATAATCCATATATCACAGTCCTTTCTATAGTAATATAAAAAAAAATCAATTTATTATATATCAATATGAAATATTGCATACCTGGTTTACTGGTTTAACACATATGCATGCCATAATTTACAAAGGTAAATTCATATTCATACATCATTTATCGGATAACTGATTTTTATTTATACATCATCATGATTTCTATTTATTTGTTTCATTTATCGGATAACTGATTTTTTTCTTCATATTTTTATATTTTTATATTTTATAGCCATAAAACTGTAAATCGGACTATTGGATGCGGATTGTGAAATAGGAGCGCTCTCACCTGAGCTTAAGCCACCCTACTCAGTATTTGTATCTGTGTGTATAACAGCTCAACCGAGCTTCTCAAGTCAAGAGCGTTCTCATCCCAGTTTAACCCATATTGACTGAGTAAAATAAATAATTGCATACCATAAACATACATATAAATAATTGCATATCATATACATATCATCATAAATTCCTACGGTACCGTAAACCCCTCAATGGCATGCCATCTGTCCTATTTCTAGTCATAGATTAGAGAATTGGGCTTGTTGCCCAGATATTAAGCCAAGAAGGGGGGTGAAATTGGAGTTTTAAAAATTAAACTTGAAAGTGCGGAAATAAAAATTAATTTTAGGAGGGATATAGAAATTTGACACAAGGATTTTTATAGAGGTTCGGGTGTTAACAAACCCTACTCCTCTCCCCAATCGCAATTGGGAGTTTCACTAACACACTAAGTGTTACAATGGAGTTTTACAAGCTCACTCCCAACTATGGTGTTTCTTACACTGACTCACACCTAACCCAGAAATCCCTTGTGTTTTAATGGCTCACACAATAACCAATTCCTTGTGTTTTACAGGCTCACACAAACAACCTTTTATCTTGTGTTTTATAGGCTCACACAAATAACCTTTACTTTGTATTTTAAAGGCTCACACAACTAACCCTTACAAGTGTTCTACTCTTAACCCAGAAATACCCAAAACTCTCTTGAGTAATAAATGATTACAGAGAGAAACACTCACAAATCTTTATTGCTTAATAAATGATGAGCAAAAAGATTTTTACAGAGAATAGATATTGGTTATGAAAGTATTGAATGTACAAATAGCTTGTAATAAGATTTTGATTCAAAGTATTTGCTATCCTCTTGTACTGAATGCATAAATGACTTGCATTTATACTTCCATGGCTGATTATAGCCGTTAGGGTTCATTTAATACGAAACTAGCCATTGTACCAACCAAATAATCGCGCCTGACATTTTTCTCTTTCATCCTTCACGGGCGTGACTATGTTTGTCACGGGCGTGACTGTTCTTCCAAGTCGTGACTGAAGTGGTGACCTTGGTCGTGAAGCTCTCTGGAAGGTTTTGAAATATTGGGTCACGGGTGTGAATACATCTTCACGGGCGTGACAAACTTCCGAGCCATGATCCAAGTGGTGACTTTGGTCGTGAAGCTCTCTGGATGAAATTTTCATGAAGATTCACGGGCGTGACCTAAATGTACATTTCAAGGTTTGTGTCTTACTTCATGGTCGTGAGCTTCAAATGTTGGTTTTGGTGACGATTAGCTCTTTCACGGGCGTGACACATAGGGTCACGGGCGTGAACATGCTACTTCCTTAATTTTGTCTTTCAAGGATTATTCTTCCATTCTCTATTCTTGCTATTTTATTCCATACCTTGTTTAATAAACTTAGTAAACAAGTATGTTAAATACAATATTGCTATTTTATTTGTTATCATCAAAATGACGGAAATACCCCTCAAGGTTTAACAAAATCCCCATTTTTTATGGTGACAAATTATCTAGCAATATGTGCTTTTGAGAAGTCTCCCCCTCAAAAGATACTTAGGATAAAAATTGATGAAATGCAAGAATTGTAAAGAATGATGTAGCATTGAAATAAACTTTCTAATTTTTAAGTATATGCAAGTTATATGCAAAGTATATCCAATATATAACCAAATTCTTTTTAAGGCATGAAGTATATGTAAGGTATATTTAGAGTATATCATGGAATATTCATTTATGTAACTTGCATTAAGGTATATGCAAAGTATACTTAAGATATATCTAATGTATAAAGCTCAATTTCATACTTGCATATTAATTTTGAATCAAATTTTAAGTTTTTCTTCTCTCTACTTAACTCAATGTCAATGTATTTGTAGGTTATGAATTTTGATTCAAAATTTATTTATCTTAATATATTGCTAGGTTCTCCCCCTTTTGTCATCAACAAAAAGAATATAAAATTAAACTATTAAAGAAAAACAAAGCAATTATATTAAATAAAGTGAAATACAATCAAAGATAATTAAAGTTCAGAAAGAAAATTTAAAATTTTCTGAAAAAATAAACAAAAGAAAACAAGTAAATCAACAAGCAAAGATGCAATTTAGGCTACCATCTAGCCTAACACCTAGCCAGACATCCTATCTCGAAGTCTAGCAAACTCTGCCTCAAGGCTATCCATCTGCGGCTCCGTGAAGTCTTTGAGGTTTTCCAACCTCTCGTCCATCGAAGCCTACAACTGCTCGAATGTGGTGCTAAGAGGTCAACCACTTGCTGCGCCAAATTGGGTGTGGAAGCCGAGGATTGTCCGATATCTTGCTCAGCCGCTGGAGGTGCTTCCTCAACCCGAGCCCTTTTCTTCTGCTGGATCCCTTGGAGGCTGGCTTTGAAGTCATCCGTATTATTGTCTTCCCAGATTATCTCCCCAGCAGTGTCTGTGAAGTGGTAGTAAATATTGTTCTCATGAACAATTCTGACAGCCGCTCCCATCTTGGTAAAGGACTCTACATCCAATGGATCTCGAGGATGCCTTGGGATGAAATTGAAGTGATGCTCATCCAACTGTAAATAGCCAAGCTTCAAGGCTATATGGGTGACATAACCACCAATGAGTATATCTCCTGTGGGTTTGGTGGCAATGGATAGAAGATGGTTTGCAAACCATCTAGAAAGCACCACCGTGAGTCCTCTTCTAGCCATCTCGAAAAGGAAGAGCTCCAATTTTTGAATGGTCCCATTGCTGTCTCCCCGAGCGAA
The DNA here is from genome assembly GCA_023653625.1 of Triadica sebifera. Lineage (NCBI taxonomy): Eukaryota > Viridiplantae > Streptophyta > Magnoliopsida > Malpighiales > Euphorbiaceae > Triadica > Triadica sebifera. Next base: position 31,619,412 of record CM042893.1, read on the forward strand.
TATGCTATAGATTAGAAACCTATGCAAATATTTGTGCACTGGGGACCGGAGATGAGTACTCTTTGTCTTCTTGACATCCTAGCTGCAATCTGTGCCAAAATGGGTCCATGCCCGAGTCGCAAAGAATTCCACTTCGCTGTCATTGAGGATGCCATCCGATGGTAAATTGAATAAGTCCCCAAATTCAGTGGAATTGAGGGTGTTTGGATTGTTGCAGAGTTGGAATTTCACCACTCCAATAGGAGACACTTGCAAAGTGCTCAGAAATTCCAGTGTTGGCTCCCGCAATGTGGGCTGATGAATGTCCACGAATTCTTTCAAGTGATAGGCCTGGAGTTTTTCTGTCATTGTCGTTTCTAGCCCGAGAGTTCGGACGGTTTGTCATTCAAAGGACCTTGATGAAAGGAGAGTACTTTGCTTCAAGGTGGAGTACCGGGGATGGCAATGCTCCGAAAGTCTGTTCATGAGGTAATCTGCGTACCTCCTGGGGGCATGAGACTTCTTTCTTTTTCCTTTTGATGCAGCGGTTTCCATTTGGATTGAAGAAATGAAGTTTTGTGGAGTTTGGGAAAAAATTTTGACAGAAAATTTTGAGGAAACCCTAGAAAAGTATGATTTTTGATGGAGGAATGGACTTTTGATGGTATTTGTAGGAAACATTTGTGACTTGGGGGCTGAAATCTTCAATATCTCATTGAATGTGTGTAAATGAGAGCGGTTTTTAGGAGTTGAAAGGTTGAAATGTGAAAAATAACCAGCTATTTTCTTATATACTCGATGCATTTACGGGCGTGAATGGTCGTGTTCACGGTTTGCTGAAGGGGTGCTCTACCCGTGAATAAAGGCGTGAAAATGTTTACGGTCGTGACCTTTGAATGTCATAGTCATGAATGATGAACTGTCATGGGGGTGAAACAATAGTCACGGGTGTGAAATGTTGAATTTCACTACTTATGCCCGTGAAGCAAAGCGTGACTCAAAGCGTGAACGTCTTTGTGAGTTTTAGGGTGAATATGTTCACGGGCGTGAAAATTCATCACGGGCGTGAACAAGGCTTTTCACGGGAGTGAATGAAGTCGTGAACATAAGCTTCACTACTTGAAGCCGTGAACGATGTCGTGAATCAAGTCGTGAATGACACTGCCTCTTTTGGCTATTTAAGTCACGGGCGTGAACATATGTCACCGGCATGACTTCTCTAAGATTTTCATCAAATAAAATTAAGTACTAAAACAAGACTAAATCATTTCTATGAAGATTCTATCCCTTATAACATAAACTTTTCATCAAATTTACTACCTTATATCTAGTGATATGATACAAAATCAAGATTATCAATTAAGATTTGATAATTTAGCAATCACAAGGTTAATCCATCAATCATACCAAGTTCTCTTCTAATGAAATTAAATATTTCCTCATTTAGAGACTTAGTAAAAATATCTGCCAATTGATTTTCTATGCTTATAAATTCTAATGCAACATCTCCATATTGAACATGATCTCTAATAAAGTGGTGTCTAATATCAATATGCTTACTTCTAGAGTGTTGAATGGGATTCTTTGAAAGATTTATAGCACTTGTATTGTCACATTTAATAGGTATTTGTTCATATCATGACCATAGTCCTTAATTTGAGTACAACAACATCCAGCTGCTACATACTTTGCTTCAGCAGTTGAAAGAGCAACTGAAACTTGTTTCTTGCTAAACCAAGAAACTAAGCACTCTTAAATAAAGTGACAAGTGCCTGAAGTACTTTTCTATCTAAAAGACTACCAACATAGTCTGCATCTGAATATCTTATAATATAGAAGGATGAATTTATAGGATACCATAAACTGAGATACAATGATCCATGTAAATATCTTAGAATCCTTTTTACTGCATTTAAATGAGATTCTTTAGGACATGATTGAAATCGTGCACACAAGCAAACACTATACATTATATCGGGTCTAGAAGCAATAAGATATAAAAGTGATCCGATCATACCTCTATAAAGCTTTTCATTAATGCTCTTACCCCTTTCATCCTTGTCCAATTTTATTGATGCGCTCATAGGAGTCTTGGCATTCTTGCATTCTTCCATACCAAATTTTTTAATTAAATCTTTGGCATATTTGTATTGATTGATGAATATGCCCTCATTGCTTTGCTTTATTTGTAGACCAAGGAAATACTTAAGCTCTCCCATCATACTCATTTCAAATTCCCTAGTCATACACTTAGCAAATTCTTGACAAAGCAACTCATTAGTAGAACCAAATATTATCTCATCAACATAAATTTGAACAATTAGTATATCATGCTTATGCTTTTTAATGAATAATGTGGTGTCAACATTTCCCTTTGTAAAGTTGTTTTCTAATAGAAAAGAACTTAGCCTTTCATACCAAGCTCTTAGGGCTTGTTTCAAACCATATAAAGATTTTGAAAGTTTGACAACATGATTTGGCAAATCATAGCTTTCAAAGCCTGGTGGTTGTTCTACATATACTTCTTCTTCTATATAACCATTTAGAAATGCACTTTTTACATCCATTTGAAAGAGTTTGAAATTCATGTGACATGCATATGCTAAAAGTATTCTTATGGCTTCTAATCTAGCTACAGGTGCATAGGTTTCATCATAATCTATACCTTCTTCCTGATTATATCCTTTTGCAACTAATCTAGCCTTATTCCTAGTTATTGAACCTTGTTCATCTAGTTTATTTCTAAATACCCATTTGCTACCTATAATTTGATGATCCTTGGGTCTAGGTACTAATGTCCATACCTTGCTTCTCTCAAATTGGTTGAGTTCCTCTTGCATGGCAATTACCCAACTTTCATCATTAAGAGCCTCATCAACATTTTTTGACTCAATTTGAGAAATAAAAGCAATGTCAGTGACTAAATGTTTAAAATGAGATCTAGTACTTACTCCCCTTGAGAGATCACCAATGATTTGCTCTTTTGGATGATCTTTCGTCATTCTCCATTCTTTTGGGAGTTCTTGTTTGTTTTCTTCTTGAGTTTGAGGTAGAGAATCATTTTACTGTGAATCTTCTTGATCATTTTCTTCTTTTCCATTTTCAAGATCAAGTCTTTCCACGTTACCTACAACATCATCAAGAACACTACCTTTCACAAGATCAAGTCTACTAGATTCATTAAAGACAACATGCATAGATTTTTCAACAGTTAATGATCTTTTGTTAAATACTCTATATGCTTTACTAGTTGTAAAGTATCCTAAAAAGATACATTCATAAGATTTAGAGGCAAATTTTCCAAGACTGTCCTCGGTATTCAATATGAAGCACTTGCATCCAAATACTCTAAAGTACGATATCAAGGGCTTTCTTCCATTCCATAGCTCAAATGAAGTTTTGTGTAAAAGAGGTCTTTTGAAAACTTGATTTGAAATATAACATGCAGTATTTCTGGCTTCTGCCGAAAATTAAGTTGGTAAACCATATTCATTGAGCATTGTTCTAGCCATTTCAATTAAAGTTCGATTTTGCCTTTCAACTACCCCATTTTGTTGAGGTGTTCTAGGAAAAGAGAAATTTTGTGAAATGCCATGTTCAAGACAAAAGCTTTCAAAGTTTTCATTTTCAAATTCTTTTCCATGATCACTTCTTATCTTTGAAATACAGCACCCTTTTTCATTTTGAACTCTTTTGGCAAAGTTTTTAAAATTTTCAAAAGCATCACTTTTTTGAGCTAAGAAAATTACCCGTGTAAATCTAGAGTAATCATCTACGATGAAAAATGAATAATGTTTACCTCCTAAGATAGCAGTTTTAGTAGGTCCAAATAAGTCCAAATGCAGGAGTTGAAGAGGTTTTGAAGTACTTACTATGTTTTTGGCTTTGAAGGATGACTTGTGTTGCTTTCCTCTTTGGCAAGGTTCACATGTCTTGCCTTTTCCAAATTTGAATCTTGGTAGTCCTTTTACTAGTTCTCATGTGCTGAGGCTTTGTATTAAGTCCATGTTAGCATGACCAAGCCTTTTATGCCACAACCAAGATTCATCACTAGTGGTCACAAGACAGTTAGAGGAATGGTTAGATAGTTCATGTAAGTTTATTATGTATGTATTGACATCTCTATTTTCTTTAAATATCTCTTGAGCATCGATAGAGATCACAAGACATTCATTGGAAGTAAAGATTACTTTGTTTTCTTTATCACATAATTAACTAACACTTAACAAGTTATGTTTCAAGCCATCAACAAGTAAGACATCTTTAATAAAAGTAGTTTCATTAATACCAATAGATCCAATGCCAATTACCTTACCCATAGCATTGTTTCCAAAGGTAACTTTACCTCTATCAATACTTTTGATTTCTTTGAAAAGTTCTTTGTCACCTGTCATATGCCTTGAGCATCCACTGTCTACTAGCCAAACATTTTTGTTTATTGTGGACTTGAGGCATACCTATAGAATCACAATTCAAGTATGATTTTTAGGTACCCAAATGAGCTTGGGTCCTTGGGGGTTAGCACATGAAGGTTCCCAATGAGCCTTCCTTATCCAACAATGTTTATTTATGTGACCCATTTTCATACAATAATTACATTGTTTTGGTCTAAACTTGTTTATTGGTCTTACAAGATTTTTGAATACCATATTTCTATCAAACTTATTTTGAGAATAATGACATGCACAGTCATGATTAATTGATGCTTTTCTAGATGCATGTTTCTTATATATAAAGGCATGATTATAATTTTTATGTATAGAAGGTTTAATATGCTTATTTCTTGGTGTTGTTCCTTAGTGTTGTTCCAACAAGTGAGATGATGATGATGTGTCCTTAAATCCTAGGCCATGCCTAATTAAGGGTGATCTTTGAGACACAATGAGAGTATCTAAACACTCTTTACCTTTGTGAAATTTAGAAATGGAATTTCTAAGTTCCTCCACTTCTTTTTTTAAAGTATTATTTTCTTTTAGCAAGGAAGTAGTTAAGGGTCTTCATGAATATTCATCTAATGACTTCTGGAGAGATTCATTAGATGATTTATGCTTTATGTTTTCCTTTTCTAAAACATCTATCTTATTTTTTAAATTAGAGATGTTATTTCTATAAGTAATGAATTTACTTCTATATTTCTCTAATTCTAGATTTAATTCTTCTATTAGGCTTTGCTCATCATCATCATCATCACTATCATCATCATTATCACTACTATCATTGTTCAAAGAGTATGAGTGTAGTGATCTTACCTTATTCGAGACGTGATCCTCAATAGCCATGAAGCATAGGTTGACCTCTTCGCTTTCATTATCATCTTTTTCACTTGAAGAGCTTTCGTCATCCCATGTGGCTTTGTGACCTTTCTCCCCATTGTCTATTTGGTATTTGCTCTTATGCTTCTTGAGCCTTGGACATTCTGGTTTGATATGTCCTTTCTTTCCACACTCATAGCACTTTACCTCTTCCTTACTTCTTTGTGCATCATTATAAGTTTGTTTGAGGTTTCTTTGCTTGAATTTTCTAGAGTTGCTCATTTTCTTCTCAATGATTCTTTTTAGTCTTCTTGAAAGCATAGCAATGTCCTCATTTTCATCATCACTCATTTCTTCATCATCTTCACTTTCTTCTTGAGATTTTGAAGTAGAGGCTTTGAGTGCTAAGGGCTTTCTTTTCTCTGGCTCTGCTTTAAGCTCTCTATCTCTTTTCACTGTCGTTTCGTGTGTGAGAAGTTTGCCAATTAGCACATTAGTATTCATGATGCTCATGTCTTCATTTGCTTCTTCTATGCCAGCAACTCTTAAGCCATAGTCTTTAAGAGGAAGATTTCTCAGGATTTTGTTGTTTACATCTTCCAGACTCAGATGCTTCCCAAGTTTCCTTATTCCATTTATAATGGCTAGAAGGCGGTTGGTCATGTCAGTTTTTGACTCATTGGATTTCATCTTGAAGAGCTCATATTCTGAGGTCAGAAGTTGAATCTTCTTGGATTTGACTTGCTTAGTTCCTTCATGATAATTTTCCAATGTCTTCCACATGTTGTATGCTGTCGGACAGTGTTGTATTCTTCGACATTCTTCAATAGAGAATGAGCTTGATAGGATTGTCATTGCCTTATTGTTTTTGAAATTTGCTCTTCTTTGAGACTCTGTCCAATCATCTTTTGATAGGATTTCTTCTTCACCATCAGCTCCTCTTCTGGTTGGTGGTGTCCATTCTTTTCGTACACTTTCCCATACTTCAATTCCTTCACTATCCAGGTATGTCTCCATCCGAAACTTCCAATGGTCATAATTTGCTCCATCAAAGTAAAGTTTGAGACTTTGGAATCCTTCACTGGCCATATCTTAATATTTACTAGCGCTTTTTAGGCTTCGATGCTAGACTAAGCTCTGATACCAATTGTTGCCCAGGGTTGAATTGGAGTTTTAAAAATTAAACTTTAAAATGCGGAAATAAAAATTAATTTTAGGAGGGATAGAGAAATTTGACACAAGGATTTTTATAGAGGTTCGGGTGTTAACAAACCCTGCTCCTCTCCCCAATCGCAATTGAGAGTTTCACTAACAAAATAAGTGTTATAATGGAGTTTTACAAGCTCACTCCCAACTGTAGTGTTTCTCACAATGGCTCACACCTAACTCAGAAATCCCTTGTGTTTTAATGACTCTCACAATAACCAATTCCTTGTGTTTTATAGGCTCACACAAACAACCTTTACTTTGTGTTTTAAATGCTCACACAACTAACTCTTACAAGTGTTCTACTTTTAACCCAGAAATACCCAAAACTCTCTTGAGTAATAAATGATTACAGAGAGAAACACTCACAAATCTTTATTGCTCAATAAATGATGAGCAAAAAGATTTTTACAGAGAATAGATATTGGTTATGAAAGTATTGAATGTACAAATAGCTTGTAATAAGATTTTGATTCAAAGTATTTGCTATCCTCTTGTACTGAATGCATAAATGACTTGCATTTATACTCTCATTGCTGATTATAGCCATTAGGGTGCATTTAATACGAAACTAGCCATTGTACCAACCAAATAATTGCGCCTGACATTTTTCTCTTTCATCTTTCACGGGCGTGACTATGTTTGTCATGAGCGTGACTGTTCATCCAAGTCGTGACTGAAGTGGTGACCTTGGTCGTGAAGCTCTTTGGAAGGTTTTGAAACATTGGGTTACGGGCGTGACATACATCTTCACGGGCATGACAAACTTCCTAGCCGTGATCCAAGTGGTGACTTTGGTCGTGAAGCTCTCTGGATGAAATTGTCATGAAGATTCACGGGTGTGACATTTAATTCACGGGCGTGACTTAAATGTACATTTCACGGTTTGTGTCTTCCTTCATGGCCATGAACTTCAAATGTTGGTTTTGGTGACGGTTACCTCTTTCACGGGCGTGACACATAGGGTCACGGGCGTGAACATGCTACTTCCTTAATTTTGTCTTTCAAGGATTATTCTTCCATTCTCCATTCTTGCTATTTTATTCCATACCCTGTTTAATAAACTTAGAAAACAAATATGTTAAATACAATATTGTTATTTTATTTGTTATCATCAAAATAACGGAAATACCCCTCAAGGTTTAACAGGGCTTAATTGACATTATCATCTTATTGTTTACATAATTCATCAAAATTCACGTATTCATAATAATTTTCAATTTACATACCATATACATATAAAAATTTCTCAATCTCATTTGAAACCTCAAACCACAATATATCATATTAATTTAATCAATACACAGTAAGACTTTTAAATATAACTACTATCATATTATTCAAAATTAATATATATATATATATATATATATATATATATATATATATATATATATATATATATGATAGCAGTTATACCAATATTGAAAATACCAAATTACTAAATTTTTATTTCTGGACAGATTTCTGCCTTGATTTTAGATTGTATCGTTCACATATTTCTTGTTCGAATTTGAACTTATGATATACTATGAATTTTTAGCTTAATGTCTTATCTTTCATATACAAAAAGAATCATATAAATATGATTTTTCTAGCTAAAATTATGTCCAAATAACCGTATAGTGCTCAATAAAAATATGCCCAATAATTTTCAGAATATTCTTACGTCCGAGATTTTGTATCAAATTTTAGGTCCAATATAAATCATAATTAGCATTTATACTCTGTATAAAATTTTTATATCTATGTGTCTACTTTCATTTCTAAATAGTTTCATCCCGATCCATGTTCAGAACAAAATGTATGACCAAAATACTATAGAATGGTCATAAATACCTACCCAGAATTTTCTGGGTACTTCCAAATCCGAGAATTTGTAGAAATTTTTAAGTCAACATAAAATCAGATATTGTGTTTATACTCTTTATAAAAGTTTTAGATCTCTATAATAAAAAAGAGGACAAGCAAAAGAGAAGAAATGGCAGTAAACAAACTTATTTAATAATTGAAAAGCCAAATGCATTATGTAAATAAAAAATCTACATGGTTTTGATTACAAACAAAAAGTTTTGATTACAAAGAAACAAAATGTCAAAAGCTTCTTAACTCCTAAAATATTTCTAAAAAGAAACTAAAAACTAGGAGATAAACTCAAGCTTGTCTCTAGTAAGCTGATTTTGAAGGCAAGCCACCTCATCTTCGAGATTGATGATGTGTAAATCAATGTTATCTATGAGGTTTTCTATTTTTGGTCAATGGAATGTTGAAAATCATCAAGACCATCCTAAGGCAAATCAAAACAAGAACCAAAGAAAACATCAACTACTGTGCCAAGTCTAGTGTGGAAGAAGATGTATCGGTAGCTGTTGAGGCAACAAAAGCACCTTAAAATGTTAGTACCACTTGTTGGGGCCTCAAGAGTTTAGACTTGAGCTCTCTTCCCCAATTGATGTCATTGCAAACTAGCTTTGAAATCATCAAAGTAATTAACCTCCTAAGCAATCTCTCTTTCAGGTGTGGTAAACTTGTACAAGATGTCATACTTGTAGAGGATGTGTAGAACATCATCCATCTTAATGAAAGAATTGATATCAAGTTGGGAGAAGCTGGAATGATGGTGTATATATCATTCTAGAAGTTAGAAACTCCAGCTCTACTGCTAAATAAGTGACATAATTCCCAATGAGTATATCACCAGTTGGCTTCATCGAGATGGATAAGAGATGAGGCCCAACCCATCTCGACATGATTATTGGATCCTACTTGTGAGCCCACTCAAACAAAAGCTGTTAAAGGAGTGCTCTAAAGGCAATCACCTTTAGCACTTATTGTACAAATTTATTTGATTAATAAAAGACTTTTTCATTAACTTGATTTTCATTTAATATATGAATTGATAATGATCTTAAATCAATTAGTGAAGTCCTTGATATATAACATAACATGAAGGAAATCATGATGAGATCATGATATTGAGATTCTTATCATGTGTAATTATGTTAGTATCAAAATTATCCCTAGTCATAGGATTAATGAAACGAGACATTGTTAATCCAAACAGACTAGCACATGTTACACTTATTGATTGGATTGAGTAGTAGATCTCATAATCTATAAACATGAGATGTTTAGAGTTAACATGTGGATGCTTGCTAAGTGTAGCTAAGTACATTGGATGACCAGCTATGAGACAATCATATGGATAATCTATTCAAATGTCAATGATAGTCTCATCATAGCAATGGTGTAAGTATCCTTAGACTTGAGGTACTCAATGATATCTTGGATACTGATTCTGTATTTTGACACTATTCCTTATTGCCTCAAGGAGGTTGCTCATAGGGTGGTGATTGGATAAAGCTTGAGGTATTAGAAGGTAATTGGGAAACCAACAAAGGATTCACCACTCATGATAAAAGGAGAGTATACCCATGACCTCTTGCCGTGGTCATTACTCGGGAATCTCTGGTCGGAGTGGAAATGTCATAAAGATAGTCTTCAATGACAAATCTAATAGAGTAATAAGCCTCAATGACAAGAACTACGATTACTTTGGACTAGACGTGACGTAGTTAGTCTAGTGGGAGTTGACACATGTCCATACTCTGAACCAAGTGAGGTATAGAATGGTGAACGGAATAATTGCACAGAAATTGTCTATGGAAAGGTTCGTAGTCAAATTACTGACTTTTCGATCAATTGGGGGTCATGATGTATTGCTAGATACTGCTCATGACTTGCTTAAAGTAATTGTTAAATTTAAGTGGCCAATATAACCGAGAACCTAATGGGTCACATGCATTGAAAATATGGAGAATGAGTAAAATGGACGTGGATGAGATCCAAAATATAAGAGAATTATTTCAGGAAGGATTGTAATAAGTGTAATATCTGCTAATTTAGGCCCCGAGTCGCACGTGTCAAGAAATTAACGCGTTTGACTGATCGAAGTCTAAATGCGAATTTTTATAAAAATTGATCAAATAATGGCTAAATTAAATGATAAATGCCTAATTAAGTGATATTAAAGTTTAAAGAAGTTGATTTACGGTAAAAGACTGAATTGCAAAATTTGATAAGTTTTGGGGTCAAATTGCAATTTACCAAAAATTTAAGGATTAATGAGATTAATTGCTAATTAACCTAGCAAATTTGGACACTTAAAATTGGGTTGGCCGGCCATGACATTAAAGGAAGAGGATTAATATTGATTAAGTATAAAATTGGAAGAAGATGGTCAAATGGTGGGTCCCACATGAAGATTTTTTGGGTACCCTATTTAAGACTTCCTTTTCTTTTTCTTCTTCTCTTCATTTTCTATCTTCTTCTCTCTCTTCTATACCAGTCATGCCAGCCCCATTCCTCCATAGGCAATCTTGAATTCTAGAGAAAGAAAGGAAGGGAAGAGAAGGGAAAGAGCAAGACAAGGTGATCTTCATGGTCCATGACTCTTAAGGGAGCTGGAAAGAGCAAGAACGAGGAAGAAAAATCAAGTTTGGTAGAGAGAGAAAATCTCCAAAGTTGTGATCAAGTGAAGAAAAGTGTAAGGTAAGAAGCATCTCTTCTTCTTTTTCATCTTTTCTTAAAGGAAGTTTGAATTTTGAGCTCATCCAAGACTTATATGGAAAGAGAGAGAAACTAGGGTTTTGAGAGAGAAAAAGAGAGTTTGGGGTCTTGAGAAAATCAGATGATAATAATGATTTATGGTGTTGTAGGAGTTCCAAGTGACAAGGAACAAGCTCTAAGGAGCAAAGGAAAAGAGAAAGCTACGTAGAAGAGTGAAGGAGAAAAATTAAAGTTTGTGCATAACTTAAGACAATAGCCTATTTTTGTTTGAAATAATGCATGCTGAACATGATTTTAGATAAATGCATTTCAAGAATGATGATGATTATGGCATGAAACCATAGGTTTAGACATGTATGAATGAGATCCTTGTGTGACATTGAATTAATGATGCACGTTAGAAAATCTTGTATGATCAAGGCATTTACATGTATTGGAAAGTAATAAGTTGAGTAAAGAACCTTAGAAATGCATGAAATAGAATTTGGTATGATTTGGATAATGTTAGAATGAATGAAAAGTGAATATGCAGATTTCCTGCTGAAAGTCACGGGCGTGACTATTGAGTCACGGGTGTGAACTTGAGGGTTCACGGTTGTGACTGATTGTTTTACGGTTGTGACTTCTGTGTGGAAATGGTACTATTCATTCTAGAAGCATTCACCGGTTGGAATCATGAATGTGGTTAATAAGTGAGGAATTCAGGTAAGTAAATGGAGTTATTGTCTATCCATGGAAATAAGAATAATTATATATATATATATATGTATTGAGGTGAGAACGTGTTGTATTGTGATACGGATGAAATATGTAAATTGACACGGATGATATATGAAATATGATACAGACGACATACGTGAACTAATACAGATAATAAACATGAGTATTGATATGGATGTGATTGGAAGTAAATAGAGATATATGAATTATATGATATTGAATAAGCCCTAGAACTATACTAAAGATAGTTTGGCATTCCAAGCAGGGGGGAGTATGATGAAAACCATTAAGGGAATGATTTTCTACACCGGTAATGGCACAGATAATGATTTACTACGCCGGTAATGGCACGAATTATGAATACTACGCCGGTAATGGCACGATTTTCTACGCCGGTAATGGCACTTATATGCGCACATCATATTGCCGTGTGGCACTCCTAAGTGCCTGGATGGCAACTCCGTTATCCTAGTCTGGAGTTCATAGGTGTTGTGGGCTAATAAATATATATATATATATATATATATATAAACAATGGAAAGTGGTATACATATATATAAGATAGGCAGCAACGCTCCCTTATCTGGGCACGTGCGGTTCGGGTGAGGGGGTGCGGTGCTATAGGTTTTGGTATCAGAGCACCAGGTTGGTGTTTCTAGATTTTGATTTTAAAGCCCGGTTGGGCAGTTTTGGATTTTTAAAGTGAATTTTGAAAATGTTTTTTCTTGAAATGTACCCACAATTGCGTTTTTGGAGTTGCTGCTTTATTGATTAGGGTCATTGCCTTTATGTTATAGGTAGGATATGGCTTCAGGATCAAGATGAATAGTAGTAGAAGAAGCTGAGAGTAATGAGCCTTCAGAGACAAGAGCTTCGACGCGACCAAGTCGTCGTCGAGCTGCGACACCGTGATCTAGTGCCAGCTCACTTCTTGAGCATTCAGCTATTAATATGGGTCAAACTGAGCTCATGAGAAATATGATAGATCTGCTACAGAGAGCATCACGATCCGATTCATTTGGATTACATTTTGAGAGACTGAGGAAATTAGGGGCATCTGATTTTTATGGTAAACGAGAAGATGACCCCTCAGTGGCAGAATTTTGGTTGGAATGAGCAGAGCGAGTATTTGATCAATTGCACTGCATAGATGAGAAGAAATATGAATATGCAGTATCTCTGCTACAGGAGCATGCATATGATTGGTGGCAATATGAATCACAGAGCACAGAGGCTCCTGACCCTATGACATGGGAATTCTTTCTAGAGAAGTTTAAGGAGCAGTATATTCCTCCTATCTACACAGACGACAAAAAGAGAGAGTTTCTGATGCTAAAACAGAGGGATATGTCTGTAACAGAATATGAGAGAGAATTCACTCATCTTTACAAGTATGTTGGTGGTATTGTGTCTACAGAGGCTGATAAATGTCGACAATTTGAAGATGGATTGAGGGATATTATCAAGTTACAAGTTTCAGCCCTACGTCTGATGAGTTTCCCCAATTTACTAGCATATACTAGAACAGCTGAAAGAGTCTTGGCGGCACAGCAGCCTATGCAGATTAGTGGGGTTAGTAGTCCTGCACCACAGCCATGTGGAGTACAGTCTAGTGGCAAGAGAGCCAGATCTTTTGGTGGCCGATTCCAAGTTGGAGGTTCCAGCAGACTTCATTCTTATAGATGGGGACAACCCGTAAGATCTACTTCATCGGCAGCCAGTGCACCGACACAGGCATTCCGTAGGTCTACCACTCTATTGGTGTGTCAGCATTGTGGTCGTTCACACCCAGGAGAGTGTTGGTGGGTGACAGGAGTGTGCATGAGATGCAGCTCCAAAGACCATCAAAAAAAAGATTGTCCATTGCTACAGTTTGGCAGAGGTTCAAGGACTGTTGAGTCAGTACCAATACAGACTATGGGACAAGGTAGAGGACGAGGCCGAAGGCAAGGAAGAGGAGGCCGTGCAGGGCCAAGCCAGTTCAGATCAGACACAGTAGAGAGACCTGAAGGCAGTAGAGCTGCTCCAGCAAGAGCTTATGCCATGCGAGGCTGAGAGGAGCAGGATGCACCTGATGTCATAGCGGGTAAATTCCTTCTTTTGGCTCTTGTATACATGCATTGATAGACCCTAGGTCAACACACTCATACATATGCACACCACCATTGGGTCAAAAGGGTCTAAAACCAGAGACTCTAGAATATGAGATTCGTGTGACTAACCCGTTAGGACACAGTGTGCGGGTAAGTAAAGTGTTTAGGGGTTGCCCAGTTGAAATTCAAGGCAGGCAATTTCCAGCAGATCTAATAGAGCAACCATTACGCGAGTTCGATGTGATCTTGGAAATGGATTGGTTAGCTCGCCATGGGGTGATAATAGATTGTGGAAAGAGGCAGATGAGAATTAAAGTTTCAGAACAAGAAGAGATAGTAGTGATGGGCAAGTATATAGGATATCCAAATAATGTGATATCAGCGTTGAAAGCTCAAAAACTCATCAATAAGGGATGTGAGACTTACCTAGCATATGTGATTGATACCCGAAAGAAAAGTCCAAAGTTGACTGACATCCCAACTATTGGTGAGTTTTCTGATGTATTTCCTGAGGAGTTACCAGGACTACCACCTGATCGAGAGATAGAGTTTGCTATTGAATTAGTACCTGGCACCGCTCCTATATCTATTACACCATATAGGATGGCACCCATAAAATTGAAGGAGTTGAAGATACAGTTACAAGAAATGTTAGATAAAGGATTTATACGACCTAGTGTATCACCATGGGGTGCTCCAGTACTATTTGAAAAGAAGAAAGATGGTACTTTACGTCTTTACATTGACTACATGCAGCTTAATAGGGTTACTGTTAAGAATAAATACCCACTGCCTAGAATTGATGATTTATTTGATCAGCTGAAAGGTGCAAGTATATTTTCAAAGATAGATATTCGATCGGGGTATCATCAACTGAAGATCAAAGAGTCAGATGTATCTAAGACGACATTCAGGACTCGTTATGGTCATTATGAGTTCTTAGTGATGCCATTTGGATTGACGAATCTGCTGACAGTTTTTATGGACCTGATGAACCGAGTGTTCAGGCCATATATTGATCAATTTGTAGTTGAATTCATTGAGGACATTCTTGTCTATTCTAGAGATCGAGTAGAGCATGACCAAATCTTAGAAAAGTATTGCAGACTTTGAGGGAGAAACAATTGTATGCAAAGCTATCTAAGTGTGAGTTCTGGTTGGAAGCAGTTAGTTTTCTGGTCATGTAATTTCAGCGAAAGGTATTCGAGTTGATCCTAGTAAAATCGAGGCTATTCTTAATTGGAGATCACCTCGAAATGTGACAGAAGTGAGAAGTTTTCTTGGATGAGCCGGATACTATAGGAGATTTGTGAAAGGATTTTCATCTATATCGAATCCTTTGACATGACTGCTACGAAAAGAGGTCCGTTTTGAATGGACAGATAAGTATCAAGCAAGCTTTGATCGATTGAAGGCAATGTTGACTGAAGCACCAGTTTTGACTCAGCCTACTCCAGGAAAAGATTATGTTATGTACAGTGATGCAAGTCACAATGGGCTAGGATGTGTTCTTATGCAAGAGGGAAAAGTGATTGTAAATGCCTCCAAACAGCTTAAGCCTCACGAACTTAACTATCCGATGCATGATTTAGAGCTTGAAGCGATAGTTTTTGCTCTTAAGATTTGGAGACATTACCTATATGGAGAAAGATGCTACATTTATACGGACCATAAGAGTCTTAAGTACCTGCCTTCACAGAAAGAGTTGAACCTAAGGCAACGAAGATGGTTGGAATTGATTAAAGACTATGATTGTGTGATAGACTACCATCCAGGAAAGGCTAACGTGGTTGCAGATGTCTAATCTGTCAACAAGTGAAAGCTGAGCATCAATTACCCACAGGATTACTACAACCGATTTCCATACCAGAATGGAAGTGGGAGAGGATCACGATGGATTTTGTGTCCGGTTTACCGGTAACTCAGAGAAAGCATGATGCAGTGTGGGTGATAGTGGATCGATTGACGAAGTCATCACATTTTTTACCAGTACGAATGGACTATACTTTGAACAAGCTGGCTGAGATTTATGTGAATCAAATAGTGAGACTTCATGGAGTACCTGTATCTATCATCTCTGACAGAGATCCCAGGTTTACGTCGCAGTTCTGGAAGAGTCTACAACAGGCTTTGGGAACTTGACTAAATTTTAGCACGGCATTTCATCCGCAAACGGATGGAAAATTAGAGCAAGTTATACAGTTGCTAGAGGATATGATGAGATGTTGTGTGCTTGAATTTGAGGGAAGTTGGGATCGACATCTACCTCTTATAGAGTTTTCCTATAACAATAATCATCAAATGAGTATAGGCATGGCTCCTTATGAAGCTTTATATGGAAGAAAGTGTAGGACACTAGCATGTTGGACCGAGTTAAATGAGAAAAAGTTGATGGGGCCGGAAATAGTTCAACAAACTGAGGAGAAAGTTAAAGTGATCAAGGAAAGGCTAAAGGCAGCACAAGATTGACAGAAATCATATGCCGATTTAAAGAGGCGAGATATAGAATATGCTGTAGGTGACAAAATATTTCTTAAAGTTTCGCCGTGGAAAAAGGTATTGAGGTTCGGTAAAAAGGTAAAGTTAAGCCCAAGATTTATTGGTCCTTATGAAATTCTGGAAAGAATAGGACCAGTGGCTTACCGATTAGCTCTTCCTCCGGAGCTAGACCGAATTCATAACGTGTTCCATGTTTCAATGTTAAGAAGAAATCGTTCAGACCCAACCCACATTATACCAATTGAAGAAATAGAGGTACAGACAGACATGTCTTATGAGGAAGAACCAGTGGCTATAATAGCATATGAAGAGAAAGTTCTCCGGAACAAGAGAGTCCCTCTAGTTAAAGTTTGGTGGCAGAATAATTCAATTGAAAAAGTATCCCCAGCTATTTAACCCCGAATGAACAGGTAAATTTCGAGGACGAAATTATTTTAAGGGGGAGAGAATGTAATATCCGCTAATTTAGGCCCCGAGTCGCACGTGTCGAGAAGTTGACGCGTTTGACTGATTGGAGTCTAAATTTGGATTTTTACAAAAATTGATCAAATAATGGCTAAATTAAATGATAAATGCCTAATTAAGTGACATTAAAGTTTAAAGAAGTTGATTTACGGTAAAGGACTAAATTGCGAAATTTGATAAGTTTTGGGGTCAAATTGCAATTTACCAAAAATTTGAGGATAATGAGATTGATTGCTAATTAACCTAGGAAATTTGGACACTTAAAATTGGGTTGGCTAGCCACGACATTAAAGGAAGAGGATTAATATTGATTAAGTATAAAATTAGAAGAAGATGGTCTAATGGTGGGTCCCACATGAAGACTTTTTGGGTACCCTATTTAAGACTTCCTTTTCTTATTCTTCTTCTCTTCATTTTCTATCTTCTTCTCTCTCTTCTATACCAGTCATGCCAGCCCCATTCCTCCATAGCCAATCTTGAATTCTAGAGAGAGAAGGAAGGGAAGAGAAGGGAAAGAGCAAGACAAGGTGATCTTCATGGTCCATGACTCTTAAGGGAGCTGGAAAGAGCAAGAAAGAGGAAGAAAAATCAAGTTTGGTAGAGAGAGAAAATCTCCAAAGTTGTGATCAAGTGAAGAAAAGTGTAAGGTAAGAAGCATCTCTTCTTCTTCTTCATCTTTTCTTAAAGGAAGTTTGAATTTTGAGCTCATCCAAGACTTGTATGGAAAGAGAGAGAAACTAGGGTTTTGAGAGAGAAAAAGAGAGTTTGGGGTCTTGAGAAAATAAGATGATAATAATGATTTATGATTTATGATAATAATGAACATGATTTTAGATAAATGCATTTCAAGAATGATGATGATTATAGCATGAAACCATAGGTTTAGACATGTATGAATGAGATCCTTGTGTGACATTGAATTAATGATGAACGTTAGAAAATCTTGTATGATCAAGGCATTTACATGTATTGGAAAGTAATAAGTTGAGTAAAGAACCTTAGAAATACATGAAATAAAATTTGGTAAGATTTGGATAATGTTAGAATGAATGAAAAGTGAATATGCAGATTTCCTGCTGAAAGTCACAGGCGTGACTATTGAGTCACGGGCGTGAACTTGAGGGTTCACGGTTGTGACTGATTGTTTCACGGTTGTGACTTTTGTGTGAAAATGGTGCTATTCATTCTAGAAGCATTCACGGGTTGGAATCACGGAAGTGAACTTATTCATGGGCATGAATGAGTAATTACGACCGTGAATGCTTTTGGGCGATTCATTCCAGTAGTGTTCACGGCTTGGGATTACGGGCGTGAACTAATTCACGAGCGTGAACTTAGTAATCACGGCCGTGAATGCTCTGTATCTGTAATTATGAATGTGGTTATTAAATGGAAAATTCAGGTAAGTAAATGAAGTTATTGTCTATCCATGGAAATAAGAATAATTATATATATATATGTATTGAGGTGAGAACATGTTGTATTGTGATACGGATGAAATATGTAAATTGACACGGATGATATATGAAATATGATACGGACGACATACGTGAACTAATACAGATAATAAACATGAGTATTGATATGGATGTGATTGGAAGTAAATAGGGATATATGAATTATATGATATTGAATAAGCCCCAGAACAACTACCTAGAACTATACTAAGGATAGTTTGGCATGCCAAGCAGGGGGGAGTATGATGAAAACCATTAATGGAATGATTTTCTATGCCGGTAGTGGCATAGATAATGATTTACTACGCCAGTAATGGCACGGATTATGAATACTACGCCGGTAATTGCACGATTTTCTACGCCGGTAATGACCCTTATATGCGCACAGCATATTACCGTGTGGCACTCCTAAGTGCCTAGATGGCAACTCTGTTATCCTAGTCTGGTGTTCATAGATGTTGTGGGCTATATATATATATATATATATATATATAGAAACAATGGAAAGTGGTATACATATATAATTACATGATTGATGATATAAAAGAGATATTTATAATTAATGCTAGAAATAAAAATGATATTTGTCATGTATGCATGCAGTCATAATTGTATGAGAAAGGATCATAAGAAATAGAATTGCATGAAAGAACATTAATATGAAAAAATGATACATGTTGTTGCTTGTTGCATGACATAGTATATTACCTTATTTATATGCACCACTAAGTTTAGAGCTTAGCGTGGAGTTTTCTTTCCACGCAGATATAGAAAGGTAGCTGAAGGCGTTAGATAAAGCAAGTGGTGATCTTATTCATGTAAAGCAGCTGAACCTTGAGAACGTGGGTTACAAGTTTTGAAATTTTGTATTTGACTTTTTATATTAAAGAATTTTAGAGTTTGTAAAACTTACTTTTAAAGTTTGTTTAAGAATTAATTTGATGTTTAAAATTTCTATCTTATATCAATAAATTGTACCCTGGTTTCAAGTATATATTTATATATATATATGAATGTTGAGAAAATCAAGATAAATTATTTAATAATAGCGATTTGAAGAAGTAAAGAAGACAGGCAGCAGCGCTCCCTTATCCGGGCACGTGCGGTTCGGGTGAGGGGGTGCGGCGCTACAATAAGATTTCATGGAAAAAATCGCTTGGGAGGATCACAGGATCATGGGCCTGCGAGGGCCTATACGGGCTAGGCAAGCTGTTGGCCTGCCTAGCGAGCCAGTTGGGTTGCCCAGCAGCAGCCTGCAGCAGGCCCAGCATGGGTGCTGCTGCCTTCCTTTGGCCAACGGATGAATTGGCCTTAATTAGGCCAATTATGACCAATTTACTATTCATTCATTTCCCTTTTCTCAATTTTTAACTTTTGATCTTATCTTTGAATTTGATTCAAATAGCAAAGATATCAAATGGTAGAAAATAAACATCAAAATAATTTTTTGTGAAAAAAATATTTTTAAAAGACAATAACATTCTCTCAAAAACACTTTCAAAGCTAGCACTTTGAATTTGTTTAAACCATTTCATTTGATAGTTTCTTCTTCATTCTTCGCATGGATTATCATTAGAGATATCCTAGTGTAGATTGTTGTAGTTTGCTACAGCCCAACAAAGTGAAAATTTGAATAACAAATAAGAAATTATAAGGTATAATTTCTAACCTCTATGTTTATATTAATTAGTTTTAATGACACAAGTATGATATTTTATTTTAGGTTTTTTAAAATTTTATTTTTCCACTATATTTATGAATATAATTAATTCTTCAAAACCCAATAGTGGTATCAGAGACTCCTTGTATCCATTAAAATTAATTTTAATTCAAAGTGCAATGGTTTGCATTGTTTTGATGATTTTGGATTAATAGGATTTGAAAAATTGAAATTAATTTGTGAAATTTGTTTTACACATTTTTCTTTCTCTAATATGATCATGGGATGATTAATTTTATTGAAAAATGATTTTAATGTGATTCAAATAATTAATTTCGGATTTATTTCAAAAATGCCTAAAATTGCTTTGCTTATGAAAATGTGTTGTTGTTTGGCTTAATTGATGGGGCTGGTTATATTTTTCTTATAATTTGATTATGAAAAAATTATTTAGATATATTGAAAATATTTTATACCTCTGTAAGTGTCCAAAAATTAATTAAAAATTAATTTAATTAATTTTTCAAACAAACACAAAAATGGGACTGTTTTAGCACACCCGGTGAGGTTGTTTTGTTTGATTTTTTTGTATATGTTTATTTTATTTCTAGAATCTTGAAATATTTTTTATGTGATTAAAATTATGTTATTTTGATGTTATATGCATGCAAAATTATTTTACAAGCAGTTGAAATTTTAAAAAATTCTAGATGTCAAATGAGTCATTTTAAGCGTTTAAGTGTGTTAGTTCCTTTGTCTTAGTAATTTTGGCTTGTGGAAAAAATATTTTGATGAAGTTTAGCTGACCTAAAGATGATTAGAATGATGATTTGATGTTTTGAATATTTTTATAATTTTTGGAAATTAATTTTGAATTAATTTAAGTTGTGCAATTGTAATTCTAGTATGACTATAAATTGGTATGTATATTAAAATTAAATTGTTTAATTTTAACATCATAATATTCATATTTTAAGGAGAATTAATTATGGAAATATAGAATTTAATTTAATTTGATTAATTATTAAATTCTACTTTAAAATGACATACAAAATTAAATTAACCGAAAATAGTGGAAGTCATAATGCGATTTATTAAAGACCTAATAAACATGCATTTAATGTACATTCTAACATGTTCTATTTTACATCTAGGTTGCTAGAATCATCATCATAACAAGTGTAAATTTGTGATCTCTAATGGAATAAAATAAATTGATTGGGCGAAAGATTTTGGATTGGCTAAGGAATTTGAGAATAGTTTTCAAATCTGAAAAGATTGGCTAAGTCCTAGATGAGGCAATCCCTAATCCCCCTGTTGCTAATGCTTCTGAAGATGTTCCGAAAGCATATCAAAAGCATCTCAATGATAGTGAGATGACAAGCTGCATTATGTTTGCTACTATGTCAGTTGAGTTGCAAAAGCAGCATGAGGCTATGGATGCTAATTCCATAGTATGCCATCTAAGAGAGCTTTTTGATGAGCAAGCACATTTTGAAAGGTTCAAAACTTTGAGGTTGCTCTTCCGCACTAATATGGTTAAGGGGACATCTCCAGTGCAATATGCATTGAAGATGAATGGGTATAGTGAGAGGTTGGCCACCTTGGGATTTATGATGGACCATGAATTAAGTATTGACTTAATTCTAACCGGTTTGTCTGATAGTTATTCACATTTTGTGCTTAACTATAGGATGAACCAAATCTCTACCACTATTCCTGAGTTGATTAACTTGCTTAAAACAGCTGAGCCATCTCTTAAGAAGGACAATAAGACTGTGATGCTGATGGACTATTCAGGTTCTAAAAGAAAGAATCTTACGAAGAAGAATAAGTCCATGAAGTCTAAGGGAGGCATGGCCAAGAAAAAGGCTAAGGAGATTGCTTCGAAGAGGACATGCTTCCATTGCGGCAAGGATGACCATTGGAAGAGAAACTGTAAGGCTTACTTGGAGTCCTTCAAGAATAAGGCATCTGATGCCCATCTACTTCAGGTATTTTTGTCATTGAAATTAACACTGTTTCTGATAATAACATATGGGTATTAGATACTGGTTGTGGCTCACACATATGCACTAATATGTAGGGCCTAAAGAATAGTAGGCAGCTCAGTAAGGGAAAGTCAGACCTACGCATTGGAAATGGAGCAAGGGCTGCTGCATCAGCTGTAGAAACTTATGTGTTGACCCTCCTTAATGGGCTTATATTAAATTTGGATAATTGCTATTATGTACTTGTTTTGACTAAAAACATTATTTCTGTTTCAAGTCTAAATAAAGATGGTTTCCTTTTAACTTTTAGTAACAATTGTTGTTCTATTATGTTGAATGGAATTCTTTATGCTAGTGGTACATTATGCAATGGAATATACATATTAGATATGTCAAATCCAATTTTAAACATCAATGATAATAAAAGGCAAAAACAAAATATGTTGAAATCATCTTACTTATGGTATTATTGCCTTGGTCATATCAGTGAGAAACACATGACTAAGCTACACAAGAGTGGTAGTTTGGGGTCATTTGATTATGAATCATATGACACATGTGAATCTTGCTTATTAGGTAGTATGACTAAATTACCCTTTAAGGGGAAGGGTGAACATGCTAATGGACTTTTAGACTTAATACATTCAGATGTATGCAGTCCAATGTCCACACATGCCAGAGGTGGTTTCATCTACTTCATTATTTTTATCGATGACTACTCATGATATGGGTACGTGTATCTTATGAGATACAAATTTGAACCTTTAAAAAAGTTCAAAGAATTCAGAAATGAAGTAGAGAAACTACTTGGCAAAAGTATTAAAACACTTCGATCAGATAGAGTAGGTGAATATTTGAGCCAAAAGTTTCTAGATTATCTTAGGGATAATGAGATTTTATCTCAATGGACTCCACCTTACACACCACAACACAATGGTGTGGCTGAACGGAGAAACCAAACCTTGTTAGACATGGTAAGGTCTATGACGAATTTTGCAGAAATCTTTTTGGGGTTATACACTAGAGATTGCCATTTATATGTTAAATGGATCTCATTCGAAGTCAGTTGATATTACTCCATATGAGATATGGTATAACAAAAGGCCCACATTTTCTTACATGAGAATTTAGGGTTGTCCTGTTTATGTGAAGCGGACAATGTAAGATAAGCTAGAAGCTAAGTCTGACCGATGTCTATTTGTGAGATATCCAAAAGCATCCTATGGATGTCAATTTTACCACCTCTTGGAACAAAAGGTTTTTATTTCCAAACATGCTATCTTTTTAGAGAGAGAATTCCTTCTAAAAGGAGATAGTGGGAGCAAAATTGAACTTGAGGAAGTTCAAGATGCTCAAGCAGATGTAGATCAATTGCCTAAAATCGAGCTTGTTATTTATACAAATGATATAATAGCTCAACCTTCTGAAGCACAAGAGCTTCGTAGATCAAGTAGGATACGTACTATTCCAGAGAGATAAGGATTTTTCATTAGTGAATAGAATGTCGTATTGCTCATAGAAAACGATGAGCCTACAAGGTATGAAGAAGTTCTGAATACTTCAGAATCTAACAAACGACTTCAAACCATGAAGTCAGAAATGGATTCCATGTATGAAAACCAAGTATGGACTTTGGTTGACCCATCCGAAGGGATAAAGCCTACAGGGTGCAAGTGGGTTTTCAAAAAGAAAAATGACATGGATGGTAATGTGACTACCTATAAAGCTAGACTTGTTGCTAAAGGTTATCGTCAAAGACAAGGAATTGACTATGATGAAACTTTTAGCCCAGTAGCTATGCTTAAATCCATAAGGATACTCCTAGCCATTGCTACTTATTATAATTATGAGATATGGCAAATGGATGTGAAGACAGTTTTCCTTAATGGAAATCTGACTGAGGATGTGTACATGACACAACCAGAAGGCTTCATATCCAAAGATGGCAAAAAGGTATGTAAGCTTTAAGGATCCATTTATGGATTAAAGCAAGCATCTAGGAGTTGAAATTTCGGTTTAATGAGACAATAAAAAATAGTTTGTTTTCTTATAAAATCCGGATGAACCTTATGTTTACAAGAAGGTTAATGAGAGTTCATAGTATTTCTTGTGTTATATGTAGATGACATATTGTTAATGGGAAATGATGTCTCTGTTAGAGGAGTGCTCTAAAGGCAATCACCTTTAGCACTTATTGTACAAATTTATTTGATTAATAAAAGGTTTTTTTTCATTAATTTGATGTTCATTTGATATATGAATTGATAAGTGATCTCAAATCAATTAATGAAGTCCTTGATACATAACATAACATGAAGGAAATCATGATGAGATCATGATATTGAGATTCTTATCATGTGTAATTATATTAGTATCAAAATTATCCCTAGTCGTAGGATTAATGAGATGTGACATTATTAATCCAGACAGATTAGCACATCTTACACTCCTTGATTGGATTAAGTAGTAGATCTCATAATCTATAAACATGAGATGTTTAGAGTTAACATGTGGATGCTTGCTAAGTGTAGCTAAGTACATTGGATGACCAACTATGAGACAATCATATGATTAATCTATTCAAATGTTAATGATAGTCTCATCATAACAATGGTGCAAGTATCCTTAGACTTGAGGTACTCAAGGATATCTTGAATATTGATTCTGTATTTTGACACTATTCCTTGTTGCCTCAGAGAGGTACCTCATAGGGTGGTAATTGGATACAACTTGAGGTATTCAAAGGTAATTGGGTAACCAACAAAAGATTCACCACTTTTGATAGAAGGAGTATATACCTATGGCCTCTTGTCGTGGTCATTACTCAGGATTCTCTGGCCGGATTGGAAATGTCATAAAGATAGTCTTCAATGACATATCTAATAGAGTAATGAGCCTCAAGGACAAGAACTAACATTACTTGGACTAGACGTGATGTAGTCAGTCTAGTGGGAGTTGACACATGTCCATACTTTGAACCAAGTGGGGTATAGAATGGTGAAAGGAATAATTGCACAGAAATTGTCTATGGAAAGGTTCGTAGTCAAACCACTGACTTTTCGGTCAATTGGGGGTTATGATGTGTTGCTAGATATCTCTCATGACCTATTTAAATTAATTGTTAATTTAAGTGGACAGCATAACCGGAAACCTAATGGGTCACACACATTGAAGATATGGAGAATGAGTAAAAATTGTCTTGGATATGATCCAAAATATGAGAGAATTATTTTAGGATGGATCACAATGAGATCGCACGAAAAAATCATTCGGGAGTGTCACGGGCCCGTACGGGCCAGCGCGGGCTCGGCAGGCTACTGGCCAGCCTTGCGGGCTATCTGGGCTGCCCAGCAGCCCGCAGTAGGCCAAGCGCGCCTGCAGCTTCCCATCCGTTGGCCAACGACTGTTTTTGGCCATAATTAGGCCAATTATGACCAATTACTATTCATTAGTTTCCATTTTCTCCATTTTTGAGTTTTCATCTTATTTTTGAATTTGATTCAAATAGAAAAGACAAAAAATGGTAGAAAATACACTTGAAAATATTTTTTGTGAAAAAATATTTTTAAGACAACAAAAATTCTCTCAAGAACACTTTCAAAGCTAGCACTTTGAATTTGTTCAAACCATTTCTCTTTATAGTTTCTTCTTCATTCTTCGCATGGATTATCATTAGAGACATCCAAAGTGAAGATTTGAAGAACAAATAAAAATTACAAGGTATAATTTTTAACATTTACATTTATATAAATTAGTTTTAATGGTACAAGTATGATATTTTGTTTTGGATTTTGAGAAATTTTATTTTTTGCTGCGTTTATAAATATGATTCATTTTTCAAAACCCTACATTGGTATCAGAGCCTCCTTGTATCTATTAAAATTAATTTTAATTGAAAGTGCAATGGGATTGCATGTTTTTGATGATTTTGGATCAATAGGTTTTGAAAAATTGAAATTAATTTGTAAAATATAATTTACATATTTGTTTTTCTTTAATCTGATCATGGGATGAGTAAGAATGATTATTTTGATTGCAAAATGATTTGAATATGATTCAAATAATTAATTTCGGATTTATTTCAAAAATGCCTAAAATTGTCTTTTTATTAACATGTGTTGTTGTTTGGCTTAATTGATGGGGCTGATTACATTTTTCTTATAATTTAATTATGAAAAACTTATTTAGACATACTGAGAATATGTTTATGCTTATGGAAGTATCCAATAATTAATTAAAAATTATTTTAATTAATTTTTAAAATAAACACAAAAATGAGTCTGTTTTAGCATACCCGGTGAGCCTATTTTATTTGATTTTTTTTTGTATGTGTTTATTTTATTTCCAGCACCTTGAAATAATATTTATGTGATTAAAAATATGTTATTTTGATGTTAGATACATGCCAAAATTATTTTTCAAGTATTTGAAATTTTAAAAATCCTAGATATCGAATTAGTCATTTTGAGCGTCTAAGTATGTTGGTTCGTTTGTCTTAGTAATTTTGGCTTGTGCCAAAAATATTTTGATGAACTTGAGCTGACCTAAAGATAACTAGAATGGTAATTTGATGTTCTGGAAATTTTTAGAATTTTTAGAAATTAATTTTGAATTAATTTAAGCTGTGTAATCGTAATTCTAGTATGACTAGAAATTGATATGTATATTAAAATTAAATTGTTTAATTTTAACATCATAATTTTCTAATTTTAAGGAGAATTAATTTTGAATTATTTCTAGAAATATGGAATTTAATTTAATTTGATTAAATATTAAATTCCACTTTAAAATGATATACAAAATTAAATTAACAGAAAGAACACATATAGGCAATTTCGATTCAAGTGTTGAATTGATTTTCAAATTGAAATCCAAAATTGTCATTTTTATTTTGTGCATTAGAGAATGCATGTTAGGAGTGTATGAAAGGGCATGATGGATGGTTATGGACTTAGGTCTAATGTGATTGAGAATGCATGGAATTATTTTGTTTTATGGTAAATAGGGCCTGCGTGTCCCTACCTCTTTTTCTTTCTTATGTATTTCTCTTCTCATCTTACTCCCTCAAATGTAAATTGAGATTTTCTATAATTTGAAATATGTAATTAGATTACATAGGATTAGGATAGAATGAAGATACAAAAGGAGCAAGAAGCAAAGGAGATGGTACCAAAAACAAAAGACTTAGAAATAGGAATTTGATTTCTATTTTGGGTTGTAAATCCATGCATATACCTAGGTAAGACCTAGTCAATTTCTCTTTGGCTCAAGAGATTGACTTTAGTATGTCCATAATCATGTCATATAGTTAGTGTACCTATCTTTATATATCAATGTGATGAATGTATGATATATAAAAGCATGAAATAATAGCTTGATGAGACTTAACAAAGAAATCCCTCACTAAATAAACAATTAAGTCTTACGCCTTCCATTAATATGGGGAGAACGAGAGTTCTTCTAGAGTTAGGGTTGTTGAGTTGCCTTAATCTCACTCTATAAAAATATGTTCAATCCATTGAAATTAGATTTCATGATTAATGGGTTAGACTTAACCGATATTGTTAACTTGTTGGATTTGCGCCAAGGTTAATGTGTATTGGAGGTGAAGTTGGGTTTGTACACATGAGATGTACACATATCAAGAGTCGATAGCCCAATGTCTATGCACACATCAATAATTTGATAGCATAAGATTCGATAGTTGCATGAATAATGCAATTGGTATGGATTAGATACCTACCAACCAAACTAAGGATAGTTTGTTGAGTTGCCTCAAGGTTATTCTTAGCTAGTTGGATATCGACCCACTAGGAGAACTTTCATATAAGTTCTCTCGGGTTCATAGTGAGGGCTATAGATTCGCAATAAAATAGTGGGAGAATAATGCGATTTATTAAAGACCTAAAAACAAGCATTTTATGTACATTCTAACATGTTTGATTTTACATCTAGGTTACTAGAATCATCATCATGACAAGTGTGAATTTGCGATCGCTAATGGAATCAAATAAGTTGACTAGGCCCAATTTTTTGGATTGGCTAAGGAATCTGAGAATAGTTCTCAAATCCGAAAAGATTGACTATGTCTTAGATGAGGCACACCCTAATCCCCCTGCTGCTAATGCTTTTGAAGATATTTAGAAGGCATAGTGAGATGGCAAGCTGCATTATGCTTGCTACTATGTCAGCTGAGTTGCAAAAGCAGCATGAGGCTATGGATGCTAATTCCATAGTATACCATCTAAGAGAGCTTTTTGATGAGCAAGCACGTTCTGAAAGGTTCGAAACTTCAAGGTTGTTCTTCCGCATTAAGATGGTTGAGGGGACATCTCCAGTACAATATGCATTGAAGATGAATGGCTATATTGAGAGGTTGGCTACCTTGGGATTTTTGATGGACCATGAATTAAGTATTGACTTAATTCTAACAGGTTTGTCTGAGAGTTATTCACATTTTGATGGACCATGAAGTAGAGAAATAACTTGGCAAAAGCATTAAATCACTTCGATCAGATCGAGGAGGTGAATATTTAAGCCAATAGTTTCTAGATTATCTTAGGGATAATGGGATTTTATCTCAATGGACTCCACCTTACATGCCACAACACAATGGTGTGGCTGAAAGAAGAAACCAAACCTTATTAGACATGGTAAAATCTATGATGAGTTTTGCGAAATTGCCTAAATCCTTTTGGTGTTATGCACTAGAGACCGCCATTTATATATTAAATGGAGTTCGTTCAAAGTCAGTTGATGTACTCCATATGAGATATGGTATAACAAGAGGCCCACATTTTCTTACATGAGAATTTGGGGTTGCCCTGCTTATGTGAAGCGGACAATGTAAGATAAGCTAGAAGCTAAGTCTGACTGATGTCTGTTTGTGGCATATCCAGAAGCATCATATGGATATCAATTTTACCACCCCTTGGAACAAAAGGTTTTTGTTTCAAGACATGCTATCTTTTTAGAGAGAGAATTCCATATAAAAGGAGATAGTGGGAGCAAAATTGAACTTGAGGAAGTTCAAGATGCTCAAACAGATGCTAATCAACTGTCTGAACCCGAGCTTGTTAATCATACAGATGATATAACAACTCAACCTTCTGAAGTACAATAGCTTCGTAGTTCAAGTAGGATACGTACTGTTCCAGGGAGAGATGGATTTCTCATAAGTGAACAAAATGATGTATTGCTCATAGAAAAGGATGAGCCTACAACCTATGAAGAGGTTCTGAATAGTTCAGAATCTGACAAATGGCTTCAAGCCATGAAGTCAGAAATGGATTCCATGTATGAAAACCAAGTATGGACTTTGGTTGACCCACCCGAAGGAATAAAGCCTATAGGGTGCAAGTGTGTTTTCAAAAAGAAAATTGATATGGATGGTAATGTGATTACCTATAAAGCTAGACTTGTGGCTAAAGGTTATCGTCAAAGACAAGTAATTGACTACGATGAAACTTTTAGCCTAGTAGCTATGCTTAAATCCATAAGGATACTCCTAGCATTTGCTACTCTTTATGACTATGAGATATGGAAAATGGATGTGAAAGCAGCTTTCCATAATGAAAATTTGATTGAGGATGTGTACATGACACAACCAGAAGGTTTCATATCCAAAGATAGCAAAAAGGTATGTAAACTTTAAAGATCCATTTATGGACTAATGCAAGCATCCAGGAGTTCGAATATTTGGTTTGATGAGACAATCAAACAGTTTGGTTTCTTACAAAATGCGGATGAACTTGTGATTACAAGAAGGTTAGTGGGAGTGCAATCGTATTTCTTGTGTTATATGTAGATGATATATTGTTAATGGGAAATGATGTCTCAGCCTTACAATCAGTCAAAATTTGGTTATCCAAGAATTTCTCTATAAAAGACCTTGGAGAAGCAGTTTATATTTTAGGGATAAAGATCTATAGAGATAGATCTAAAATATTGTTTGGTCTTTCACAGTCTACATACATAGATAAGATGCTAAAGAGATTGAGCATGGAGCAGTCCAAGAGGGGATATATTCCCATTACCCATGGGATTACTCTCTCAAAGTCTTTGTATCCAAAGACACAAGATGAGAGGACAGACATGAGTTTGATTCCATAGCCTTCAGCTATAGGATCAATCATGTATGCTATGATATGTACAAGACCCAATGTATCATATGCTCTGAGTGTCACGAGTAGATACCAATCGGACCCTGGTGAGGGTTATTGGGTGGCTATCAAGAATATCCTTAAGTACTTAAGAAGAACTAAGGATGTATTCTTGGTATATGGAGATGGAGATCTTACTGTGAGCGGGTATACCGATGCCAGCTTCCAATCTGACAAGGATGACTCAAAATCTCAGTCAGGTTATATATTCACACTAAATGATGAAGCAGTTAGTTGGAAGAGTTCAAAACAGGAAACGACTGCTGATTCCACAACTGAAGCAGAGTACATTGCATCTTCTGAAGCAGCAAAGGAAGCAGTTTGGATAAAGAAATTCATCACAGAACTTGAGTGGTTTCCAGCATTATTGATTGAATACAATTGTATTGTGATAATAATGGAGCCATTGCGTAAGCAAAGGATCCACGGTCTCATTAGAGATCCAAACATATACTCAGAAGATACCATTTGATTAGAGAAATCATTGGTAGGAATGATATAAAGATAGAAAGAGTGCCCACTGATCAGAATATTGCTGATCCTTTAACTAAGCCAGTTCCCCAAAAGAAATATGATTCTCATGTACACGCCTATAGAATTACATACAAAGGGGATTGGATTTAGTGCAAGTGGGAGCACTTATTGTACAAATTTATTTTATTAATGAAAGATTTTTTCATTAAC
Organism: Triadica sebifera; assembly: GCA_023653625.1. NCBI lineage: Eukaryota > Viridiplantae > Streptophyta > Magnoliopsida > Malpighiales > Euphorbiaceae > Triadica > Triadica sebifera. The sequence continues at coordinate 31,650,149 of CM042893.1, forward strand.
TTGATGTTCATTTGATATATGAATTGATAAGTGATCTTAAATCAATTAATGAAGTCCTTGATACATAACATAGCATGAAGGAAATCATGATGAGATCATGATATTGAGATTCTTATCACGTGTAATTATGTTGGTATCAAAATTATCCCTAGTCATAAGATTAATGAGATGGGACATTATTAATCCAGACAGACTAGCACATGTTACACTCCTTGATTGGATCGAGTAGTAGATCTCATAATCTATAAACATGAGATGTTTAGAGTTAACATGTGGATGCTTGCTAAGTGTAGCTAAGTACATTGGATGACCAACTATGAGACAATCATATGGATAATCTATTCAAATGTCAATGATAGTCTCATCATAGCAATGGTGCAAGTATCCTTAGACTTGAGGTACTCAAGGATATCTTGAATATTGATTCTGTATTTTGACACTATTCCTTGTTGCCTTAGAGAGGTAGCTCATAGGGTGGTGATTGGATACAACAACCAATAAAGGATTCACCACTCTTGATAGAAGGAGTGTATACCCATGGCCTCTTGTCGTGGTCATTACTTAGGAATCTCTGGCCGGAGTGGAAATGTCATAAAGATAGTCTTCAATGACATATCTAATAGAGTAATGAGCCTCAAGGACAAGAACTGACATTACTTGGATTAGATGTGATGTAGTCAGTCCAGTGGGAGTTGACACATGTCCATACTCTGAACCAAGTGGGGTATAGAATGGTGAAAGGAACAATTGCACAGAAATTGTCTATGGAAAGGTTCGTAGTCAAACAACTAACTTTCCGGTCAATTGGGGGTCATGATGTGTTGCTAGATACCACTCATGACCTGCTTAAATTAATTACTAATTTAAGTGGCCAACATAATCGGGAACCTAATGGGTCACATGCATTGAAGATATGGAGAATGATTAAAATGGTCTTGGATAGGATCCAAAATATAAGAGAATTATTTTAGGATGGATCGCGATGAGATCGCACGAAAAAATTGTTCAGAAATGTCACGGGCCTGCGCAGGCTAGGCAGGCTGGCGGCCAGTTGGGCTGCCCAGTAGTAGCCCACAGTAGGCTCAGCGAGCCTGCAGCTTCCTATCCGTTGGCCAACGGCTGTTTTTGGCCATAATTAGGCCAATTATGGCCAATTACTATTCATTTTCTCCATTTTTGACTTTTCATCTTTTTTTTTGAATTTGATTCAAATATAAAAGACATAAAATGGCAGAAAATAGACATGAAAATATTTTTTTGTGGAAAAAAATATTTGTAAGACACAACAAAAATTCTCTCAAGAACACTGTCAAAGGTAGCACTTTGAATTTGTTCAAACCATTTCTCTTGATAGTTTCTTCTTCATTCTTCACGTGGATTATCATTAGAGACATCCTAGTGTGGATTATTGTGGTTTGCTTCAACCCAACAAAGTGAAGATTTGAAGAACAAATAAAAATTACAAGGTATAATTTTTAACATTTACATTTATATAAATTAGTTTTAATGGTACAAGTATGATATTTTGTTTTGGGTTTTGAAAAATTTTATTTTTTGCTGCATTTATGAATATGATTCGTTCTTCAAAACCCTACAGTCTCAGCCTTACAATCAGTCAAAATTTGGTTATCCAAGAATTTCTCGATGAAAGACCTTGGAGAAATAATCTATGAGGATAAAGATCTATAGAGATAGATCTAAAAGATTGCTTAGTCTTTCATAGTCTATATACATAGATAAAATGCTAAAGAGGTTTAGCATGGAGCAGTCCAAAAGGGGATATATTCCCATGATCCATGGGAGTACTCTCTCAAAGTCTTTGTGTCCAAAGACATAAGATGAGAGGACACATATGAATTTGATTCCATATGCTTCAGTTATAAGATCAATCATATATGCTATGATATATATAAGACCCGATGTATCATATGGTCTGAGTGTCATGAGCAGATACCAATCGGACCCTGGTTAGGGTTATTGGGCGGCTGTCAAGAATATCCTTAAGTACTTAAAAAGGACTAAGGATGTATTTTTCGTATATGGAGATGGAGATCTTAATGTGAGCGGATATACCGATACCAGCTTCCAATCTGACAAGGATGACTTAAAATCTCAGTCAGGTTATATATTCACACTAAATGGCAAAACAGTTAATTGGAAGAGTTCCAAATAGAAAATGCCTGCTGATTCCACAACCAAAGTATAGTACATTGCAGCTTTTGAAGCAGCAAAGGAAGCAGTTTGGATAAAGAAATTCATCGTATAACTTGAAGTGGTTCATATCATTATTGATCCAATACAATTGTATTGTGATAATAATGGAGCCATTGCGCAGGCAAAGGAGCCATGAGAGCTTCAGGAGTGCTCTAAAGGCAAACACCTTTAGCACTTATTGTACAAATTTATTTGATTAATAAAAGGCATTTTCATTAATTTGATATTCATTTGATATATGAATTGATAGTGATCTTAAATCTATTAGTGAAGTCCTTGATATATAACATAGAATGAAGGAAATCATGATGAGATCATGATATTTAGATTCTTATCATGTGTAATTATGTTAGTATCAAAATTATCCTTAGTCATAGGATTAATGAAACGGGACATTGTTAATTTGGACAGACTAGCACATGTTACACTCTTTGATTGGATCGAGTAGTAAATCTCATAATCTATAAATATGAGATATTTAGAGTTAACATGTCGATGCTTGCTAAATGTAGCTAGGTACATTGGATGACTAGCTATGAGACAATCATATGGATAATCTATTCAAATGTCAATGATAGTCTCATTATAGCAATGGCACAAGTATCCTTAGACATGAGGTACTGAGAGAGGTTGCTCATAGATAGTCTTCAATGACATATCTAATAGAGTAATGAGCCTCAAGGATGAGAATTAACATTACTTATACTAGACGTGATGTAGTTAGTTTAGTGGGAGTTGACACATGTCCATACTCTGAACCAAGTTGGGTATAGAATGGTGAAAGGAATAATTACACAGAAATTGTCTATGGAAAGGTTTGTAGTCAAATTATTGACTTTCCGATCAATTGGGGGTCATGATGTATTGCTAGATACCACTCATGACTTGCTTAAATTAATTGTAAATTTAAATGGCCAACATAATCGAGAATCTAATGGGTCACACACATTGAAGATATGGAGAATGAGTAAAATGGTCTTGGATGGGATCAAAAATATGAGAGAATTATTTCGGGATGGATCGCAATGAGATCGCACGAAAATAATCGTTAGGGAGGATCATGGCCAGCATAAGCTAGGCAGACTGCTAGCCTACCTAGCGGGCCAGCTGGGTTGCCCAGCAGCAGCCTGCAGCAGGCCCAACGTGGGCGCTGCTGCGTTCTATTGGCCAACAAATGAATTGGCCTTAATTAGGCCAATTATGACCAATTTACTATTCATTCATTTCTCTTTTCTCCATTTTTGAGTTTTGATCTTTTTTTTGAAATTGATTTAAATAGAAAAGACATTAAATGTTAGAAAATAGACATGAAAATATTTTTTTGTGAAAAAATATTTTTAAGTCGGAATAAAATTCTCTTAAGAACACTTTCAAAGCTAGCATTTTGAATTTGTTCAAACCATTTCTTTTGATAGTTTATTCTTCATTCTTCGCATGGATTATCATTAGAGACATCATAGTGTGGATAGTTGTGGTTTGTTACAACCCAACAAAGTGAAGATTTGAATAACAAATAAAAAATTACAAGGTATAAATTCTAACCTCTATGTTTATATAAATTAATTTTAATGGCACAAGTATGATATTTTGTTTTGGGTTTTTGAAAATTTTATTTTTCCTCTGCGTCTTTGAATCTAATTCATTCTTCAAAACCCAACAGAAGCAACTCAGTCTTCCTCATAACAACATTATTGTCTCCTTTTATGAACATGTTGTAGGTGAGGAACCAGTGGATGTATTTGTGAACCGAGAGAATTAGATGAGTGCTCTTCCTCTTCTTGGCATCCCAACTGCAGTTTCAGCCAAAATAACCCCAATCATTTGGAGGATTGAAATCCTTGACCTCATTTTCATTCATCAAAGCTTCATAAAGTTGCTTGAAAATAGCAGCAGATTCAGTAGTAGTCTCTCATTAACACAACTGAAATGAGACATTGCCTATAGGAGAAACTTATAATTAGCTAAAAAGCACCAGTGTTGGTTCTTTGAAAAGTAGGCTTATAGATTTTAACGAACTTGAGCAACCCAATATGTTAGAGAGGTTCCCTAAAAGCAATCACCTTGGACACTTGATATACTCATTTATAATTAATAAAAGACATTTTCATTATATTAGGGTTCATTCATATATGAATTTGATTTAGATCTTAGACCGTTTAATGAAGTATGAGGTATGTAACATAATATTAAAGAAATCATGATTATATCATAATGGTGATATTCCTATCATGTGCAATTATGTTTATACCTAAATTATTCCTTGTCATAGGATTAACAAGACATGACATTGTTAATTTGGATAGACTAGCACATTTTATACTCCTTAACTAGGTCAAGCAACTGATCTCATAAGCCGAGGATATGAGATGTTTAGAGTTAACATATAGATGTTTGCTAGAGTAGCCAAATACATTGGATGACATGCTATGAGACAATCATATGAATATCTATTCATTGTCAGTGATAGTCTTATTAGAGCAATGATGTAAGTATCCTTAGACTTGAGATACTCAAAGTTATCTTAGATACTGAATCTTATACTTTGACTCCATTCTTGATGTCTCTTAGAAGTTGCTCATAAGGTGGTGATTGGGTATAGCATGAGATATTCAAAGGTAGTTGAGTATTCAATAAAGTATTCACCACTCTTGATAGAATGAGAGTATACTTATGACATATTGTAGAGATCATTATTTAGAAATCATTAGTTGAGGTAGACAAGTCTTGAAGACGGTCTTTACGGATATGTCTAAAGAGTAATGAGTCTCATGGATAAAAACTAATATCATTTGGACTATATGTGATGTAGTTAGTCCAATAGAAGTTGACACATAGTCCATTCTTTGAATCAAATGAGGTATAATATGGTGAAATGATGAATTGCATAGTAATTATCTATGGAAAGATTTATAGTCAGACCATTGACTTTTTAATTATTTGGGTGGTCATGATGTGTTATTAGATATTGCTCATGATTTTCTTGAAATCATATGATGATTTCAACGACCAATATAATCGAGAACCTAAAGGGTCACATGCATATAAGGAATTAAGAAAATGTGAAATGGGCATTGGTTGTGGCATCATGTGTCAAAACTATGACAAGGGTATATTGAGTGTGACAATATGATAGTGACGAGCGTGACAATCATAAAACAATTTGTGTAATTTTAGGTTTTCTATTCTGAATAGAACTCTAATTTATTGGTTATGTATGTCCAACCCTATTATAATTAGAAGATATATAAATAACCCTTTTAAGGGCCAAATTCATGGCTGCTAACTTGAGAAATAAAAGTTATTCTGTCATTTCTCCAATTTCAAGTTGAAACACCATTGCTAGCACCTTAGTGTTTTGACACCCCATCTCCCTTGCAGTTGTTTCATTTATTCCTTCATATGGATTACTATTAAAGGCAATCTAGCCTTTGGATTATTGTGGTTTGTAACATCCCAACTTGAAGAAAAGACTCACAAACTTGGAAAAACAATAATTGAAAACAAGATAATCTAATTTTCTCATTGAATGGTTTAATCTGATTTTAAATTATATAGGGCATTCCATGGGTCTTAGGTTTAATTTAATTTTAAATTTCCACTGCTATATGTATGAAATGCATTTTAAAATCCAGTAGTGGTATCAGATCCACCATATGTAAATTAATTTTGGATTTAATTGAAGTATTAATGAGATTGATTGAAAAGGAACAACTTGGATTTCCTCCTTCCGTTAAAAATAAATTTGATTGTGTTTGGCCTAAAATTTTATTTTTCATTCAATAACATGTTAATATTATGATATTAGATATTTTTTATGAGAATAAAATGATTTAAATTGGATTTAAAGTTGAAATTTGAAATTGTGCATATTGCCGAAATTTTAAGGTTTATGAAACCTAGTATTACCAATTGAGTACTTTTTATGGGGGTTGTTTAAATTTTTTTTTATTAATTTGATTATTCAAATATATTTATGACATATTTAGGATATGTTTTAAATTCTAGGCATCCACTTAATTGATACAAAAATTGTTTTTGATCATGGTATAAATGAAACTAATAACTAGGGCAAAAAGTCAACCATGTGATGTGATAGTTTTGTGTTGTATAATTTAATGTGACGTAGCTTCATGATCAAAAACTTAATTTCATGTTTATGAGATACTCATGATTTTATGTTGATGTCAGTTGCATTCTATTCAAATTAAATTCTTTTTTTAAGTTTTTAGAGAATTCTAGTTCATGTATGATTCCATTTAGACAATTTTTGAGCAATTGGTTTGCTAGTTAAGTTTGTAATGATTTAGATTATCTAATGAACAAATTTAATTAGTTTAAGCAGATTATAAGTTGCTTATAATGATGAGAATGAATTTAAAAAAAATTAATTTGAATTAGAAAAGGATTTTCTAATCTTAGTTTAACTAGGACTATTGTATGTAATTATAACTAGGATTGTTTAATCCTATTTGGTATCAAACTAATAACTAATTAAGGTAATATAATTAAGAATTAAATATTGGTCATATTTGAATTTGATATTTAATGTGATTGAATTATTAAATTCGGATTTAAATATTGCATGCATTAAAATTGTAGTAACATAGTTGGCAAAGTAGGAACATTTAGAAAACTTTTTGATATGATCAAATGTATGCCTAATATGCATGATTTCCTTTTAGAAAGTGTTATTAAATATTCATGTAATCTTTTAATAAGATTAAATGTTGAATATAAGATGAATTTTATTTAAAGCCAAACAGTGAAACAATGTTTCAAAAGTTGAAATAAAAGGGATCCTAAATTATTACGTTAATAGATTACCTTTAGTTATGCATTAGAGAATGCATTTTAGGGTGTATCAAATGGTATGATGGCATGATTATGGTCGTCACCAATGTGATTGATCATGCATATTAATTGTTTTTAGTAAATAGGGTCTATGAGTTCCTGCCTTCTTTATTCTCGCTATTGTATTTTTCTTCTCATCTTAGTACCTTGAAATGTAACTTGAGATTTTCTAATGAAGAATGTATAAAGTTAGATTATATAGGATTAGAATAAAATTGAAGTGCAAAGGAGCAAGAAACCTTAGATATGGCACTAAAAGTAAAGGAGCATTAGAATAGAAAATTATTTTCTATTTGGATATTGTAATTTCATCTATCTACTTAAGTGAAACCTAGTCAATCTTTTCATGGCTTGAAGGATTGATGTTAGATATGTCTATAATTATGACCATATAATTAGGATAATTATCTTATATATCTAGATGTGATGAAGGGATATATTATGCATGCTAGACAACCATGATGAGACTAAAATAAAGAAAATCCCTCATAAATTATATTAAGGCTAATGTCTTCCATTAATATGGCAAGAACCAAAGTTCTTTTAGAGTTTACGTTATTGGGCACACCTAAGCCCACATTACAAGAATATGTTCAAGCTATCAAAATATGATTTCATGATTAATGGATCGACTTTAACTATTTACATTTGCTTGTTGGGCACACCCAGGGTCAATGTGAATCAGGGGCAATATTAGGCCAATGTATATGAGATATGCATGCATCAAGAGTTGATAGCCCAATGATTTAGTAGTTGCATAAATGAATGCAATTGGTATGTGATACCTACCAATTGACCTAAGGTGGCTTGTTGGTCACACCAAGTGATTCTTAGTGATACTGGACATTGACCCACTAGGGGTTTCCAATTGGTTCTCTCAGATTCATAATAAAACCTATGGGTTTGTAATAAAATAGTGGGAGTAATAATGCATGTTTATTAAAAATCTAATATTCATGCATGTAGTACAGACTTTAACATGATCTTTCTTTACATCTAGGTTACTAGAATCATGTCATCAAATATGAACCTATGCTCAATTCTCGAATCCAACAAATTAACTGGTCCAAACTTTCTTGATTGGCAAAAAAATTTGAGAATTGTTCTTGAAAATGAAAAGATAGCCTTTGTCCTAGAAGAGTTACTTCCCACCCTCCTACTAATGATGCACTTGTTGATGAATAGTTAGCATACAATAAACATATGGATGATAGTGAGTTAGCATATTGAATTACGCTTGCCACTATGTCTCTAGAGCTTCAAAAGTAGCAAGAGAATATGGATGCTAATACCATCGTGTATCATTTAAGGGAGCCTATTGATGAGCAAGATCGAATCAAATGATATGAAATATCTAAGTTGCTTTTCCACTCCAAGATGGTAGAGGGGACGTCTCCAGTACAATATGCATTAAATATGAATGGGTACATTGAGAGGTTGGTTTCTTTAGATTTCATTATGGATCATGAGATAAGTATAAACTTAATTCTGTAAACTTTTCCTGATAGTTATGCACACTTCATGCTAAACTATTAGATGAATAAGATATCCACTTCGATCCATGAATTAATTAATATGCTCAAGATAGTTGAGCCTTATGTCAACAAAGAGCAAAAGGCTGTGATGCAGGTGGACACTTCTGGTTCTTCTATGAAAAAGAAGGACAAGAAAAAGAAGACGAAGTCCACAAAGACCAAGAAGGTTATGAAGAAAAAGGGGAAAAGACATTGTTTGAAAGGGACTTGCTTCCATTGTGGCAAGAATGACCATTATTAGAGGAACTATAAGGCTTATTTGGAGTCTTTAAAGTACAAGAAGGATAAGATATCAGATGCACTTTTACTTCAAGTATTTAAGGTATTAAGGTTAATACTATTTCTAGTAATAATGCATGGGTATTGGATACTGGTTATGGCTCATGAATATGTATTAATATATAGGGCCTAAGGAATAATAGATAGCTCAAGAAAGGACAGTCAGATTTGCATGTTGGCAATAGAGCAAAAGTTGTTGCATTAGCTATATGAATTTATGTATTGACACTTCCTAGCTGACTTATTTTAGAATTAGACAATAGCTATTATGTTCCGATTTTAACTAAGAATGTTATTTCTATTTCTTGTTTAAATAGAAAAGGTTTTCATTTAACTATTAATGACGATGGTTGCTCTATATGATTGAATGAAATTCTTCATGGAATTGGTGCATTATGCAATGGAGTTTAAATTCTTGATATGTCTAAATCAATCCTCAATATCAATAATAAAAGACAAAAGTTAGATAACCTAAAATTATCATATTTATGGAGTTATCATCTTAGCCATATAAATGAGAGGCACATGACTAAGTTATACAAGAATAGTAACTTAAGGTCATTTGATTATGAATCATATGACATATGTGACTCTCATTTATTAGGTAAGATGACAAAATCACCTTTTAGTGGAAAGGATAGATGTGCCAATGGGCTATTAGACCTTGTATATACAAATGTATGAATGACAGTGCATGCCAGAGGTGGTTTTATCTACTTCATTACCTTTACTGATAATTACTCACGATTTGGGTACTTATATCTAATGAGATACAAATCTAAAACCTTTGAAAAGTTTAAGAAGTTCAGAAATGAAGTAGAAAAAGAACTTGGCAAAAGCATTAAAACACTTAGATCAAATAGAGGTGGAGAATACTTAAGTCAATAGTTTCAAGGTTATCTAAGAGATAATAAGGTTTTATCTCAATGGACTCCACCTTAAACCCACAACACAATGGTGTGCCTGAAAGGAGAACCCAAATCTTATTAGACATGGTGAGGTCAATGATGAGTTTTATAGAACTACTAAGTCCTTTTGGGGTCATGAACTATAGATTGTTGTTTATGGACTAAATAGAGTCCTTTCTAAGTCATTTGGATATCACATTTACCACCCTTTGGTACAAAAGGTATTTTTTTCAAAGCATGTTGTCTTTTTAGAGAAATAATTTATTCTAAAAGAAGATAGTGGGAGCAAGATTGAACTTGATGAAAGATGATCAAATAGGCACTGATCAACTGATTGAATCCAAATATGTTATTGATACAGATGAAGTAACAGTTACACCTTCTAAAACAAAAGATCTTCATAAATCAAGTAGGACATGTATTGTTCCATAGAGATATGGATTTCTTATAAGTGAATAGTATGATATATTGCTAATAGAGAATGATATGCCTACTACTTATGAAAAAGTTCTAAATAGTTCATAATATGACAGATAGCTAAAAGTCATGAAATCATAGATGGATTTCATACATGAAAACTAAGTATAGACTTTGGTCAACCCACTTAAAGGGATAAAACCCATTGGGTGCAAATGGGTCTTCAAAAAGAAGACCGATATAGGAGGTAATGTTGTTACCTACAAAGCTAGGCTGATAGCTAAAGAATACTGTAAAAGATAAAATGTTGATTATTACGAAACCTTTTCTTCAGTTGCTATGCTTAATCTATCAAGATACTTTTAGCCATTGTTGCTCATTATGATTATAAGATTTGGTGTGAAAACAACTTTCCTTAATGGAAATATGATTGAATATGTGTCCAGCATCCAGTGATGATAAAAGGTATGCAAATTGGAAAGATCCATTTATGGCTTGAAGCAAGAATTTAGGAGTTGGAGCATCTGATTTGATGAAACAATCAAAGAGTCTAGTTTCTTACAAAATTTGGATGAACCTTGTGTTTATAAGAAAGGTTAGTGGGAGTGCAGTTGTATTCCTAGTATTATATGTACATGACATATTACTCATAGAAAATGATGTCTTAGTTCTTCAATTAGTCAAAATTTGACTTTCTAAGAATTTCTCCATAAAAGATGTTGGAGAAGAGACCTATATTCTGGGGGTAAAGATCTATAGAGATAGATCTAAAAGGTTGTTTGGTCTTTTTCAGTCTACATACATAGAAATGATGTTAAAGAGGCTTAGCATGGAACAATCCAAGAGGAGATTTATTTTATGACAAATGGGATTATCCTCTCTAAATCCATATGTCCAAAGACACAGGATGAACGAGCATGCATGAGTAGGATTTCATATGTTTTAGCTATTAAATCCATCATGTATGCTATGTTATGTATGTTAGAGAGGTGCCCTAAAGGCAATCACCTTAGACACTTAATGTACTTATTTATAGTCTTCAAAAGGCATTTTCATTTTATGATATTCATTGCATATGAATTGATGTAGATCTTAGACTGTTTAATGAAGTCCTAGGTATATAACACAATATGAAGGAAATCATGATGAGATCATAATGGTTGGATTCCCATCATATACAATTGTGTTTATATCTAAATAATTCCTAGTCATAGGATTAACAAGATGAAACATTTTTAATCCAAATATACGAGTACATGTTATACTCTTTGACTAGGTCAAGCAACTGATCTCATAAGCTAAAAATATGAGATGTTTAGAGTTAACATATGGATGCCTACAAGAGTAGCTAAGTACATTGGATGATATGCCATGAGACAAACACATAGATATCTATTGAATGTTAGTGATGGTCTCATCATAGTAGTGGTGCAAGTATCCTTAGACTTGATATGCTCAAGTTTATCTTGGATATAGAAACCTAGAATTTGACTTCATTCTTTGTTGCCTCTCAGAGCTTGGTCATAGGGTGGTGATTATGTATACTATAAGATATTCAAAGGTAGTTGAGTAGTCAATAAAGGATTCACCACTCTTGATAGAAAGAGAGTACACCTATGGCCTTTTGTAGAGATCATTACTCAGAAATCATTAGTTGAGGTGGACAAGTCTTGAAGAAGATCTTCAAGGACATGTCTAATAGAGTAACGAGTCTCATAGAAAATAACTAATTTCATTTAGACTATATGTGACGTAGTCATTCTAGTGGGAGTTGACACACAGTTCATGCTCTGAACCAAATAAGATATAATTTGGTGAAAGGACAAATTGCACAATAATTGTCTATGGAAGGACTTATAATCAGACTACTGATTTTTTGATCAATTGGGGGTTATGATGTGTTGCTAGATACCACTTATGATCTGCTTGAAATCATGTGATGATTTGAGCTTCCAACATAGCCGATAACCTAATGGATCACATATATAGAAGGAATGAAAAAAATGTCAAATGGGATTTGGATTGAATCCAAGACATGAGAGAGAAATAATTTGGCCAAGGATCATGTGTCCCAGCCATAACAAAGGTTGTTATGGGCATGATAGCATGAGAGCCATGACCGTAACACAATTAGTCACGGACGTGAAAGCCTTAATAGCAGTAATTGCAATTTTAGGTTTATATTTCGAATAGAACTCCTATGCATAGAAAACTTATGTCCAACCCTAATTATGATTAAAGGACATATAAATAACTCTTTTAAGGGCCAAATTTGTGGCTGCCAACATAGAGAAATAAAAGTTCTCTCTCTTCCATCTCTCTTACAAGACAATCCACTATAGTTAACACTTAGGTTGATTTATGTTAGAGACAATCTAGCCTTGGATTGTTGTGGTTTACTACAACCCAGCAAAGAAGAAAGGCTCACAACTCGAAAGATCAAAATTTGCAAACAAAGGTAATCTAGTTCTCCCATTAGATGGTTAATGATCTGATTTTAATATACATAAGGCATTATTTGGGTTTTGATTTTGATAAATTTTTATATTTTCACTACTATATCTATGAGATGCATGTTCAAAACCTAATAGTGGTATCCGAGCCACCCTATGTAAATTAAATATAACACCCTTTATACAACATAAGTAACCCTATTATACATATAAATGCCACATGATTGAATCTATATAATCCTGTTCTAAATTAAAACATTTTCTAAATTATATCATTGTATCCATATAATATGCATCTTTATAATAACCATGTCTTATTTACTGCATAAATAATCATATGTATCTAAATAATAACCATAAACAAAATTAATAGTTAGTTGGGCAACATCCCGCCCTTATTACAAAAATCCATCATTATTTATAATAAATAAACTCAATTACATGTCCTCATTAAAATATGTTCTAAATATCTTTCTCTATTCCATATCATGATGAATAGCAAATGAATGAAATAAATGAACAGACCCAATGCAGGTCAACTACGACTAGCCTGGTCTTTTCTACGAGCCAACTCAACTATCACTCGACTCTAAACCTATGTACGGAAAAATCCATATGCTAAGCTATTGAAAGCTTAATGGTACATATAAGCAGTAAAATTTTAGCATGTATTTACACATTAACATAACATTCATATTCATAACCTTACCTGAGTGTTTGACCATATCGTATATATATATCCACACAATGCTTTGTTCATTTTGAATTGATTTGATTTTAACACATTCATAGCATATATCGCATAAGTGAATACATGTCATCATAGTCACAATATATTTCATTCATAAAATTTCTATATCATCATAATCATAGTGAATATCATCATATATTGCAATTGTCCAATTTCTTGTTCCATATATCTGAACACTAGTTTCCACATCCCTTTTCCAGGATATAACTGTATTCTGATTTCATAATTTTGATGTAATTTCTATATTACTGGTTTATGATACCACTGTATACTACATTACAATTTACTGTATTTAGTATTACAATAATTCATTGTTTGTTTGCCCAATACTCTAGACCTGGACTACTCAGATGTAGGTTGTGAAACAAGAGTACTTTAACCCGAGCTTAAGCCATTTTATCCCTAAATAATCAGGAGTGCTCTAACCCAAGCTTAAACCACCCTGATTTAAACATAATAATATTCTATGGCACCGTAACCCCCTCAACGACATGCCATATATCATAAGCTAGTCCTCAAATAGAGAATGAGCATTCTTAATCATATTCTAGTTATTTGTACAATTTATACTCATTTCATGATTCAACATGTTCAACACATAATAGTTTGTAATTTAAAACACCTAGCGCATAATCATTATTTATAACTATGCTATCATACTGTTTACCATCTCAAATAATCATGCCAAATGTGTGTGCATAACATACTAATGTGGTTCCATCATATAATTCAAATTGCAAATTCTGGATATAGGGCATTCATGGGCGTGAAACCTTTTGTCATGGATTATCAACCTATGACTAGCTCTATGTGGACATTCATGTGTGTGAATCTTGGTTCATAGGTATGAACCTACTCTATGTAAAATTTCACGGGCATGCAATACATTCACAACCATGCATTACTTTCATGGGCGTGAAGACTACCTTCATAACCGTTAAACAATAGTCTGTGATAATTTGTTTGTACTGTTTTAAGCCAATTTCACACGTAACATGCAATGATACTAAAGCTAACCAATGTTAGCCACTCCTATCAGCACTTTCTCGCATCTATCATCATACTAAAACTATAGATCATGCAATTCATCAATTACCATCATATAATTAAATGCATACAACCATTTTCAATGTCCCCACATTATCAAACTTCATATATCAATCTTCCATATCCAATTCAGATTCCATCATGTCATCTATTTTAGTTCCAACAATTACCATATAACTATAGGAACCAAATAACATGTCATCATACAATTCATCACATAAACATACCATTTTTCAAATTAAAATGTGTATATGTACAAAACTCGATTATTGGAGCCATAAAACTTAATCTCTTTATTCTACGTCCTCTGGTGGGATTCTCCACTCTTTGCCTCGGTTCCTAACATACAATTAGAACTTTCATTATAATTTATATCATCATTTTAGCTATTTAAACTATTAACAAATGAAAAAAAATCCTAAAATTCAATTCTTAAAACTCACACCCCATCAAAACCGAACTAAACCAATGAAAGATTAACAGTAAACATAATCCCCTTACCTCTGTGTCGATGATTATAGATTGGATTCTAAGGTTAAAAATGTGTTCTAGCACTCATTGGTTATGATTTCAAAACTATGATGAAAAACCCTTAGTATTTAATTTGTTTTAATCTTGTCAATTGTGAGGATTCATATTTTATCAATCAAATTTGAAAGGTAAAAGAAGAGAATTCATTCTTGGGGATTTAGGGAATCTGGTGGTTAGGGTTTTAGGCTAAATTATATGAGTTTCTATCAAAAATAAAAACTTTTCAATTTAAACTCTAGATCTTCATGAGCGTGAACACATGTATCACAACTGTGAAGATCTTCAACTTTAGAATATGAATTTCACTACATTCACGGCTATGATTCTGTCTGTCACGGGCATGAACACTATAAACTCCTTTTTTCATATCTTTTTGATTATTTTCATGATTCCAAACTCATATCCTCACATATTTCCTATATACCATTTTTATATATTTATTAACACATTAGTTCTAGGTCTTAACTTGCGGGCATTACATTAAATTTGAATTAAATTGAAGTATCAATGAGATTGATTAAAATGAAACAACTTGAATTCCTTTCTTCTGTTAAAAATGAATTTGAATCTGTTTGGCCTAAAATTTTAATTTTAATTCAATGACATGTCAATATGATGATGTTAGATATTTTTTATGATAATTAAAATGTTTGAATTTTTTTTAAATATGAAATTCAAAATTATGCATGTTGTTGAATTTTAGGGTTTATGAAATCTAGTTTTGCCAATTGAGTTCTTTTTGGGGTTGTTCGAATTTGGTTTGTTAATTTAATTATTTAAATATATTTATTACATATTTAGAATTTGTTTTAACTTTTGGACATCACTTCTTTTGATGCAAAAATCTTTTTTGACCATGGAATAAAAAACAAGTAACTAGGTCTAATATCTTACTATGTGATAGGACTGTTTTGTGTTGTTTGATTTAATGGGATGTAAATTCATGACCATAATTTCAATGTCATATTCATGAGATATTCATGATATTATTTTGATGTCAATTGCATACTAGATTCAACTTAAATTCGTGGTTAAGTTCCTAAAGAATCGTAATTCTTGTATGATTCAATTTAGATAATTTTTGAATAATTGGTTTGCTAATTGAATGATGAATGATTTAGATAGTCTAATAAATGAATTTAATTGTTATAAATTGATTATAAGTTGTCTATAATGATAAGAATGAATTCTAAAAATTTTGAGAAATTTTAAATAGAATTTGATTTGAATTAGATAAGAGTTTTATAAATCCTAGTTTGACTAGAGTTCTAGTATGCAATTGTAAATAGGATTGTTTAATCCTATTTGACATCAAAATAATAACTAATTAAGTAATTTAATTATGAATAAACTAATGGTTATATTTGGATTTAATATTTAATGTGATCTAATTATTAAATTTGGATTAAAATGTTGCATGCATTAAATTGGTAAAAACCTAGTTGGCAAAATAGACAATTTTAGAAAACTTTTTAATATGATTAAATATATGCATAATTTGCATGATTTTCTTTTAAAAATTGTTTATAAATGATCATATTATTATTTAATGAGATTAAATAATAATTTAATGATGAATTTCATTAAAAGCCAAACAATTAAAACAAAGTTTCAAGAGTTGAAACAAAGGGAACACAAATTGTTAATTTAATAAATTACCTTTAATTATGCATTAGAGAATGCATGCTAGGGGATGTATGGAATGAAATGATGGTATGATTATGGACTTCACCAATGTGATTGATCTTGCATGTAAATTTTTTTTTTGGCAAATAGGGCTTGTGAGTCCCTTCCTTTTCTATTCTCTCTATTGTATTTCTTTTCCTATCTTACTTCCCTTAAATGCAACTTAAGGTTTATTATGAAGAATATATGTAACTAGATTACATAGGATTAGAATAGAATTGAAATGAAAATGAGTAAAAAGCCAAGGAGATGGTGTCAAAAATAAAGGAGCATTAGAATAGGAAATTGTTTTCTATTTTTTTCTTTAATTTCATGCATCTACTTAGGTGAGACCTAGTCAATCCCTTTATGGCTCAAAGGATTGATGTTAGATATCTCTATAATCATGACCATATAATTAGTGTAATTATCTTATATATCTATATGTGAAATGATATATTATACATGCTAAATTGCCATGATGAGACCTAAATTGAAGAAAATTCCTCATAATAATATTAAGCCCAATGTCTTCCCTTATTATGGAAACAACAAGAGTTTTTTTGGAGTTTGGGTTATTGGGTACATCCAACCCCACACTACAATAATATATTTAAACCATCAAAATATGATTTCATAATTAATGGGCCAACTTTAACTAGTTACATTGGCTTATTAGGCACACCCAAGGTTAATATGAATTAGAGGCAATATTGGGTAAGTGTATACAAGATGTGCACATATCAAAAGTTGATAGCCTAATGATTCAGTAGTTGCATGATATGATGTAATTGGTATGAGATACCCATCAATTGACCTAAGGTGGTTTGTTGAGCACACCCAAGGTCATTCTTAGTGATGTTGGATACTGACCCATTAGGAGAGCTTCCAATGGGTTCTCTTGCAATAAAATAATGGGAGTAATTATGCGTGTCTACTAAAGACCTAATATTCATGCATCTAGTACATACTCCAACATGATCTTTCTTCATATCTAGGTTGTTATAATCATTTTATTAAATGTGAACTTAAGCTCAAATCTCGAATCCAACATATTGATTAGCTTGAATTTCCTTGATTGACTAAGGAATTTGAGAATAGTTTTCAAAGTTGAAAAGATAACTTATATCTTGGAAGAGCTGCTTCCCTCCCTTCCTAATTATGATGCATCTATTGATGAACAGTTGACATATAAGAAGTATGTGGATAATAGTGAGTTGGTGCATGGTATTATGTTTGCCTCTATATCTCCCGAGCTTCAAAAGCAACATGAGAATATGAATGCTAATATCATTTTGTATCATCTAAAGGAGCTTTTCGATGAGTAAGCTCGAACCAAGCAATATGAGATATCTAAGTTGCTTTTCCGCTCCAAGATGGTAGAAAGGACATCTCTAGTGCATCAAACATTGAAGATAAATGGGTACATTGAGTGATTGTCTACTTTGAGGTTTGTAATGGATCATGAGTTAAGTATAAATTTAATTCTCCAAAGTTTTCCTGATAGTTATGCATACTTCGGGCAAAATTATCATTTGAATAAGAAATCAACTTTGATCCCCGAATTGATCAATATGCTCAAGATAGCTGAGCCTGTAACGCTCCCTTACCCTACTAATCGTTAACATAATATGGAAGTGCTACTAAGCTCTTTTGTTTTAAAACTAATGCTCAATTTATTGTATAAAAAATTTTTTATTTCAATTTTCGAGTTTATTATTAGCGAAATATTTATTACCATATATTTTTTTATTTAAAATATGGAACTAGTGATGTGAATAATTTGATTTAAAAGAACTCATTCAATTAAACTATAATATTTAGAAATATATTTACAAATAATACTAGATATATAAATTTACCAAATTCATTCCTTATAAATATTACATGCCACAAATTTACATAAAAAAAAATTTTTAAATTTAAGTTTTACAATATAATTTCCAAAACATACAAAAAAAACTAGAATGCTGCAATCTGATATTGGGGTTCCCCTTATCTTTGGTCACCCTAATGTAACAACTACATTTATTTATCTGTGCGTGTGCTACTAGCTTAGTGGTACGTTTGGCAACTATCCAATAATTATATAAATCTTTCCAAAATAAACCTTTAAAACTACAATCAACTTACTAAGCATGCCAAATATTCATATAGTATTAAAACTATTTTTGTCATGCAAAAATGTACAATTCATCAATTTTAACGTTCATTTCATTAAGCATTCTTGAAATTGCTTAACAATTCAAAATATAAAATTTATAATATAAATTTCATAATTCAAATTTTTTTTGTTATTTGTTTAATAGCCCACGACATCTTAGACTGGAACTAAACACTGGATACATGATTTTTTCTTTTTGGCAGTATACTCGGCGCCTACATAATTATTTTATAACTCGGCGTTTAACGCCTACATTTCCAATAACAACTTAGCACTTTTTTGGTGCCTATATAATTTCGAATTCAACACTATATCTTAGTGCCTACGTAATTTCAATTCAACACTATTTCTTAGTGCCTACGTAGCACTATTATTTTTAGTGCCTACATTTCTACCCTTTTATTGGCATGCCAACTTATCCTAATTTCTAGTTCTCGACAAGATGTTATAGGGCTTAATTATATTTGTTACATTTATTATTATTTCATAAATTATGTATGTAACACTAATATAAATTCCAAATAAATGCAATAATTCCCATTAAATAATATATTGTTATATCACAAAATTCCACAATCAACACATATGTGCAAACTGCCTTATTCTGGACAGCATTTCTTCTTTATGTTTCCCTGTATTTTTCGTCCATTTTTAGATGGATAAACTAACAAAATGTAGATAAATGTATTATCTTTAATTTCGAACTGGAATCATATTAAACCAAATTTTGTAGCAAAAGTTATGGATTTTCGTCTAAGCTACATTCATTCCAATCTGCTCAGTATTTTACTGAACAGATTTCTGCCTTATTTTTCTTTATATTTTTCATCCATTTTTAGATGGAATTTGGAAAAGTGATCACCTAGAAAAATGTAGATACATATCTTTAAGTTACAACTAGAATCACATTAAACTAAATGTTTTAGCAAAAGTTATGAATTTGTTTTCTAATCTATGTTCACTGCAATCTACCCAGTATTTTACTGGATATATTTCTAGTACAAATTTTGAGTCCATTTTTCACCTAATTCCAAGAATCTTCAGGTCTAATGGTCTGAATCAGTAAGCCCACCCCAAGATGAGTGCTCTCCTATTCCGACTTCCAAGCAATACGTGGAGTAACTCCCGATATAGCAGTAAAAGCAAGACGTGTAGGCGGATCGACTCATCAAGTTCCCATTGAAATAGGATCTACACAAGGAAAAGCACTTGCCATTCGTTGGTTATTAGGGGCATCCCGAACCCATATGAAGTTTTACCGTGAGCAGATTGTATCCATTGGGCAAATATTGGTTCGATCAAAAAGTTGAAGCTCTATGTCGTAACTTTCCAACCCAACAAGAATCACTCAAAAAACATTCTAGAACTCAAGTTATGATTAGAAAACTAGACACTGTTCATAAGACGAATTTTCCAGCACATCAATTAATTCATACAATTTCCATTTTCATGCATCAACCTCATATTCAAATTTTTATTTTCACATTCATGGAATCATTTAATCACCAATTCATACCCAATTTCACAAACATTACAAAATCAAAATCAACATTTTTTTACATTGAAGTTTTGCCAAATGTGCATATCTCACAAAATTTACTTCTATTCACTTTTATCTTCTTCCTAGTTAGCTTTCTCTTTGCCCTTACTTCCTATTTGATTTTGGTTCAAAGTTTGTTCACTTCCTTGTCCTAACAACAAATTTTCCCCTAATCAAGGACTAATCACACTAATCCGCCCTTAATCACCATTAACATAATAATAACCCTAAATTACTAACTTTAATGGCAACTAACCCCAAAATCAAAGAAAATAGAAAAAGAAAAGTGAGAAGATGGAAAATCTAAACTCATCTTTGATGATCTTTAAAATGACCCAAATATTCTTTATCTTTTTCTCTTCTTTTCTTCCTTCCTCTACCTTAGTTTTGCTTACTTAGCTTTATTTCTTTGATGATCTTGCCTTAATCCCATTTTTTTCAATCTAATCTTAGCTTGATTGAAAAAAACAAAAGAAGAATAAATGGGTGAGGAAGTCATGGAAAAAGGAACAGAAAAGGGAGAGAAATGGGTTTGATTAAGAAGAGGAAGAAGAATAATAAAGGCAAAAAGTGAAAGTTAATTTTTATAGTTGGATTAAGTGGGTGGTTAGTATTAATTACTAATCTTGCTTCTCATTGGTCTATTAATTTAAATCTCTCTTACTTTATTTTAGTCAAAAGAATATTCCTTTCCTTAGAGAGAGAATATTTCATTTTTATGTCTTCTTAAAATATATGTGCAAAAAACACTGCAATTTTTAATTTCGTTCAGCAAAAAATTATTTTTTTCCAAATTTTAATTCCACACTTCAAAATTCTCAATTAATAATATCCAAAATATTTTTTTCACATCTTATTATTATTTTAATTTATTTCTTTCATGTCTAAATTTAGATCCTAATCGGTTTGACATGTCGGATTTAAGCAACTGTGATCGTGACCTAAATTATCGGGCATTGCAGAGCCTTCTATCAAGAAAGAGTAAAAGGTTGTGATGCTAGTGGACACTTTTGGTTCTTCTAAGAGAAAGAAGGACAATAAAAATAAGAAGAAGTCCACAAAGACCTAAGGAGGTGCAAAGAAAAATTTCAAAGAGACTACTTGAAAAGGGACTTGCTTCCATTGTGGCAAGAATGACTATTGAAAAAGGAATTGCAAAGCCAATCTGGAGTCTTTGAAGAATAAGAAGGATAAGACATTGGATGAACCTTCTACTTCAGGAATTTATATTATTAAGGTTAATATTATTTCCATTAATAATGCATGGGTGTTGGATACCAGATGTGGCTCACACATATGTACTAATATGTAGGGCCTAAAGAATAGTGGACAACTCAAGAAAAGAGATTTAAACATACGTGTTTGCAATTGAGCAAGAGTTGCTGCATTAGCCAAAGGAAATTATGTATTGACATTCCTTAGTGGGTTTGTTTTAGAATTAGACAATTGTTACCATGTTCCAATTTTAACGAAGAATATTATTTTTGTTTCTTGTTTAAATAAAAAAGGTTTTCATATGATTATTAATGGCAATTGTTTCTCTATATGGTTGAATGATATTCTTTATGGAACTGTGGCATTATGCAATGGAATTTACATTCTTGACATGTCTAATTCAATCCTCAATATTAATAACAAAAGAAAGAAGTTTGATAACCTAAAATCATCATATTTATGGCATTGTCGCCTTGACCATATAAATGAGAGGTGCATGACTAAGTTACACAAGAATGGTGACTTAGGGTCACTTGATTATGAATTATATGATACATGTGAATCTTGTTTATTAGAAAAGATGACAAAATCACCTTTTAGTGGAAAGGGTGAATGTGCTAATGGGCTATTGGACCTTGTACATATAGATATATGTGGACCAATGTTAGTGCACATTAGAGTTGGTTTTATCTATTTCATTACCTTAATTAATAATTATTCACGATATGGGTACTTACATCTAATGAGATACAAAGAATTGAGAAATAAAGTAGAGAAACAACTTGGCAAAAGTATTAAAACACTTAGATTAGATCTAGGTGATGAATACTTAAGGTACAAGTTTTAAGTTTATTTAAGAGATAATGAGATTTTATCTTAATGGACTCCACCTTACAAGCCATAACACAAAGGTGTGGCTAAAAGGAGAAATCAAACCTTGTTAGACATGGTAAGTTCCATGATGAGTTTTGCAGAACTACCTAAGTCCTTTTGGGGTCATGCACTAGAGACTGTTGTTTATATATTAAACATAGTCACTTCTAAGTCAGTTAATGTTACTCCATATGAGATATGGAATAACAAGAGACCTATTCTACCTCATATGAAAGCATGAGATTGTCTACTTATATGAAATAGATAATGTTGGATAAGCTAGAAGCTAAGTCTGATAAGAGTTTGTTTGTGGGATATCCAAAAGAATCATTTGGATACCAATTTTACTACCCTTTGGGACAAAAGGTGTTTGTCTCAAATTATGATGTCTTCTTAGAGAATAGTTTCTTCTAAAAGAAGATAGTGGGAGCAAGAATGAACTTGATAAAGTTCAAAATGCTCAAATAGACGCTGATCAATTGACTAAACCCAAATTTGTTACTCATATAGATGAAGTAATAGCTATACTATCTAAAACACAAGAACTTCATAGATCTAATAGGATACATATTGTTCCTGAGAGATATGAATTTCTCATAAATGAACAAAATGATGTATTGCTCATAGGAGATGATGAGCCTACTTCCTATGAAGAAGCTTTGAATAGTTCAAAATCTGACAAATGGCTAAATGTCATGTAGTCAGAAATGGATTCCATGTATGAAAACAAAGTATGGACATTAGTTGATCCATCTGATGGGATAAAATCCATTGGGTGCAAATGAGTCTTTGAAAAGAAAACCAACATAGACTATAATGTAGTTATCTATAAAGCTAGGTTGGTAGCTAAAGGATGTCATCAAAGAGAAAATGTTGACTATGATGAAACCTTATCTCTAGTTGCTATGCTTAAATCCATTCATATACTCCTAGCCATTATAGCTCATTATAATTATGAGATTTGGCAAATGGATGTAAAAATAACTTTCCTTAATGGAAAGCTGATTGAGGATGTGTACATGACACAACCTGAGTGTTTTACATCCAGTAATGGCAAAAAGGTATGCAAATTGCAAATATCCATTTATGGAGTGAAGCAAGCATCTAGGAGTTGGAACATGCTATTTCATGAGACAATCAAAGAACTTGGTTTTTCATAAAATATGGATGAACCTTGTGTATATAAGAAGGTAAATGGGAGTGCAGTCGTATTCCTACTATTATATGTAGATGACATACTTCTTATAGGAAACAATGTCTCAATTTTTCAATTAGTCAAAATTTGGCTTTCTAAGATTTTCTCCATGAAAGACCTTAGTGAAACAACCTACATATTGGGGATTAAAATCTATAGAGATATAACTAAAAGGTTGCTTGTTCTTTTTCAATGTACATACATAGATAAAATGCTAAAGAGGTTTGGCATAGAACAATCCAAAGGAGGATTAATTCCTATGACTCATAGAATTACCCTTTCTAAATCCTTGTGTCCAAAGACACAGGATGAATAGGCACGTAATGTTAGAAGAGTGCTCTAAAGGCAATCACCATTAGCACTTATTGTACAAATTTATTTGATTAATGAAAGGCTTTTTCATTAATTTGATGTTCATTTGATATATGAATTGACAAGTGATCTTAAATCAATTAATGAAATCCTTGATACATAACATAGCATGAAGGAAATCATGATGAGATCATGATATTGAGATTCTTATCATGTGCAAATTATGTTAGTATCAAAATTATCCCTAGTCATAGGATTAATGAGATGAGACATTATTAATCCAGATAGACTAGCATATGTTACACTCCTTGAATGGATCGAGTAGTAGATATCATAATCTATAAACACGAGATGTTTAGAGTTAACATGTGGATGCTTGCTAAGTGTAGCTAAGTACATTGGATGACCAACAATGAGACAATCATATGGAAAATCTATTCAAATGTCAATGATAGTTTCATCATAGCAATGGTGCAAGTATCCTTAGACTTGAGGTACTCAAGGTTATCTTGAATATTGATTCTGTATTTTGACACTATTTCTTGTTGCCTCAGAGAGGTAGCTCTAGGGTGGTGATTGGATACAACTTGAGGTATTCGAAGGTAATTGGACCAATAAAGGATTAACCACTCTTGATAGAAGGAGTGTATACCCATGGCCTCTTGTCGTGGTCATTACTCAGGAATCTCTGGCCGGAATGGAAATGTCATAAAGATAGTCTTCAATGACATATCTAATAGAGTAATGAGCCTTAAGAACAAGAACTAACATTACTTGGACTAGACATGACGTAGTCAGTCTAGTGGGAGTTGATACATGTCCATACTCTGAACCAAGTGGGGTATAGAATGGTGAAAGAAATAATTGCACAGAAATTGTATATGGAAAGGTTCGTAGTCAAAACACTGACTTTCCGGTTAATTGGGGGTCATGATGTGTTGCTAGATACCACTCATGACCTGCTTAAATTAATTGTTAATTTAAGAGGCCAACATAACTGGGAACCTAATGGGTCACACGCATTAAAGATATGGAGAATGAGTAAAATGGTCATGGATAGGATCCAAAATATGAGAGAATTATTTCAGGATGGATCGCAATGAGATCGCACAGAAAAATCGTTTGGGAGTGTCATGGGCCCGCACGGGCTAGGCAGGTTGTTGGCCTGCTTAGCAGGCCAGCTGGGCTGCCGAGCAGCAGCTCGTAGCAGGCCCAGCGCGCTGCTGTCTCCCAGCCATTGGCCAACGGTAGTTTTTGGCCTTAATTAGGCCAATTATGGCCAATTACTATTCATTTATTTTCATTTTCTCCATTTTTGACTTTTGATCTTATCTTTGAATTTGATTCAAATAGAAAAGACATCAAATGGCAGAAAATAAACATGAAAATATTTTTTAAGGTCTATGAAGAGTATATCAAGTGCATATTCATTCATGTAACTTGCATCAAGGTATATGCGAAGTATACTTAAGGTATATTTAAGGTATATGAAGCTCATTTGCATACTTGCATATTCATTTGCTTAAACAAAATATTGCTAGGTTCTCCCCCTTTTGTCATCAACAAAAAGAATAATAAAAAGATAAAACATAATGGAAAACAAAAGCAAATATATTAATGTAGAAAAAAAACAAGAAATACAAAAGTAATTGAAATTCTAAAAGGAAATGAACTTCCTACACCAAACAAGCTAAAAACAAAAATAACAAGGCTAACATAAAGACTTGCCAGACATCCTATCTCTAACACGAGCTACTTCCGCCTCGAGGCTCTCCATGCGAGACTCCATGAAATCCTTGAGGTTCTCTAACCTCTCATCCATCGAAGTCTGCAATTGCTTGAATCGTGGTGCCAAGAGGTCAACCACTTGCTGAGCCAAGTTTGGTGTGGAGGCAGAGGATTGTCCCATTTCCTGCTCAACATCTGGAGGTGCCACCTCAATTTGAACTCTCTTCCTCTACTAGATTCCTTATAGGCCATCTTTGAAGTCATCTGAGTCATTGTCCTCCCAAATGATCTCACCAGCAGTGTTGGTGAAGCGGTAGTAGATGTTGTTCTCAAATATGATACGAACAACCGCTTCCATTTTGATGAAGGACTCGACGTCTAGTCAGTCTCGAGGATGTGCTGGTATGAGGTTGAAGTGGTGTTCCTCTAGCTTTAAGTATCCTAGCTTGATGGCAATGTGAGTCACGTACCCACCAATCAGAATGTCTCCGGAGGGCTTGGTGGCAATTGACAAAAGATGGTTTGCAAACCATCAAGATAAAGCTACTGTTAGGCCTCTTCGAGCCATCTCCAGGAGAAAGAGCTTTGACTTCTTGATTGTTCCATTGCTGTCTCCTCTGGAAAAAATGCTATAGGTTAGAAACCTATGAAAATACTTGTGCACTGGAGATTGAAGATGGGTGCTCTTCATCTTCTTGACGTCCCAGCTGCAGTCAAGCCTGAAGTGAGTCCATGCCCGAGTAGCATAGAACTTCACTTCACTGTCATTCAGGATGCCATCAGAGGGAAGGTTGAACAAGTCTCCAAACTCTGTGGCAGAGAGGGTGTTCAGATGCTTGCAAAGATTGAATTTCACTGTGCCAGTAGGAGAGACTTGCAGGGTGCTCAAAAATTCCAAAGTTGGCTCCCTCAGAGTTAGTTGATGGATATCAATGAATTCTTTCAGATGACAAGCCTGGAGTTGTTCTGTCATGCTTGTCTCGAGGCCAAATGTATGGATGGTTTGCCACTCAAATGTTATAGAGGAAAGGAGTGGCCTTTTCTTAAGCACTAAGTATCTAGGATGACAATGCTCTGGAATAATGTTTAGAAGTTAATCAGTGTACGTTCTTGGAGCATGAGACTTCTTCCTTGTACCCTTGGAGGAATCGATTTCCATTTTGATTGAAAAAATAAACTTTTGAAGAGTGAGAAATTGATATAAATTTTGAGTAAACCCTGAGGTGATGTGATTTCTAATGATGGAAATGGTTTTTGAAGATATTTATAGATGGAATGAGTTGCTAGGGGGCCGGAATCTTCAAAATGGTATTCAATGGGGATAAATAAGAGAAGTTGAGAGAAGTTGGAGAGTTGGAATGAGAGAAATAACGACAGAAACGTTATATAGCCGACATCTTCACGGGCGTGAAAAACTAAGTCACGGGCATGAAGTGTCGTGTTCACGATTTGCTAGAGAGACGCTCTACCCGTGAAGATAAAGGTGAAATTATTCACGATCGTGAATTTAAAGGTAATGGGTGTGAATGATTAACTATCATGGTGGTGACATACGAGTCACGGGTGTGAAGTATAAACTTCACTACTTGTGATCATGAAACAAAGTGTGACACAAAGCATGAATGCTTTTGTACGTTTTTGGTGGAAATGTTCACAGTCGTGAAAAAGCGTCACGGGCGTGAACAAAGGGTTTCACGGGGGGTGAATGAAAAAGGTTATGTTTGTGAAACATAGTCTACACTACCTTCAGCCGTGAAGCATGTCGTGAATCAAGTCGTGAAAGCTACTGGTTCTTTTGGCGATTTAGTTCATGGTCGTGAATATATATCACGGGCGTAAATTGCCTAAAATTCTCATTAAATAAAATTAAGTCTAAAAACAAGACTAAAGCATTTCTAAGGAGCTTTTGTCCCCTATAACATATATTTCCATCAAATTTGCTACCTTATAGCTAGTAAGATGAGATAAAAACCCAAGATTATCAATCAAGGTTTGACAATTTTGGCAATCACAAAGTTAATCCATCAATCATACCAAGCTCTCTTCTTATGAAATTAAATCTTTCCTCATTTAGAGACTTAGTGAAGATATCTGCCAATTGATTGTCTGTGCTTATATATTCCAAAACAACATCTCCATATTGAACATGATCTCTAATAAAATGGTGTCTAATGTCAATATGCTTTCTTCTAGAATGTTGAATGTGATTCTTAGATAGATTTATAGCACTTGTATTGTCACATCTAATAGGTATATGGTTCATACTATGACCATAATCCTTAAGTTGTTGTTTAATCCAAAGGATTTGTGTACAACAACATCCTGCTGCTACATACTCTGCTTCAGCGGTAGAAAGAGCAACTGAAACTTGTTTCTTGCTAAACCAAGAAACTAAGCACTCTCCAATAAAGTGACAAGTACCTAAAGTACTTTTTCTATCTAAAAGACTTCTAGCATAATCAGCATCAGAATATCCTATAATGTGAAAACCTAGATGCAACGAGCCATGAAAATATTTAAAAATCCTTCTTACAACATTTAAATGAGACTCCTTAGGACATGATTGAAAGGGAGCAAATAAGCATACATTATACATTATATCGGGTCTAGAGGTAGTAATATATAAAAGTGATCCGATCATACCTTTATAGAGCTTTTCATTAATGCTCTTACCCTTTTCATCCTTGTCCAATTTTGTTGATGTGCTCATTGGAGTCTTGGCATTCTTGCATCCTTCCATTCCAAATTTCCTAAGCAAGTCTTCGGCAGATTTGGATTGGTTGATGAATATGCCCTCATTGCCTTATTTTATTTGTAGACCGAGGAAATATTTTAGCTCACCCATCATGCTCATTTCAAATTCCCTAGTCATACACTTAGCAAATTCTTGACAAAACAATTCATTAGTAGACCCAAATATGATATCATCAACATAAATTTGAACAATTAGAATATCATGCTTATGCTTTTTAATGAATAATGTAGTGTCAACATTCCCCTTTGTAAAGTTATTCTCTAAGAGAAAGGAACTTAGTCTTTCATACCAAGCTCTTGGTGCTTGTTTCAAACCATATAAAGCTTTTGAAAGTTTAAATATATGATTGGGCAAATCATAGCTTTCAAAACCTGGTGGTTGTTCTACATATACTTCTTCTTCTGTAAAACCATTTAAAAAGGCACTTTTTACATCCATTTGAAAGAGTTTGAAATTCATGTGACATGTATATGTTAAAAGTATTCTTATGGCTTCTAATCTAGCTATAGAAGCATAGGTCTCATCATAATCTATTCCTTCTTCCTGATTATACCCTTTTGCGACCAATCTAGCCTTATTTCTAGTTATTGAACCTTGTTCATCTAGTTTATTTCTAAACACCCATTTGCTACTTATAATTTGATGCTTCTTGGGTCTAGGTACTAAGGTCCATACCTTACTTCTCTCAAATTGGTTGAGTTCCTCTTGCATGGCAATCACCCAACTTTCATCATTAAGAGCCTCATCAATATTTTTAGGCTCAATTTGAGAAACAAAAGCAAGGTTAGAAGCTAAATGTTTGAGATGAGATCTAGTACTTACTCCTCTTGTAGGATCACCAATGATATGCTCTTTGGGGTGATCTTTTGTCAATCTCCATTCCTTTGGGAGCTCTTGCCTGTTTTCCTCTTGAGCTTGAGGTAGAGAAACATCTTGATGCGAATCTTCTTGATCAATTTCTTCTCTTCCATTTCCAAGATCAAGTCTTTCCATGGTACATACTACATCATCAAGAACACTACCTTTCATAAGATCAAGTCTACTAGATTCATCAAAAATAACATGCATAGATTCTTCAACAGTTAATGACTTTTTATTAAATACCTTATATGCTTTACTTGTTGTAGAGTATCCTAAAAAAATACCCTCATCAGATTTAGAAGCAAATTTTCCAAGGTTGTCCTTGGTATTTAATATGAAGCACTTGCATCCAAATACTCTAAAGTATGATATCAAAGGCTTTCTTCCATTCCATAGCTCAAATGAAGTTTTGTTTGGGAGAGGTCTTTTGAAAACACGATTTGAAATATAACAGGCAGTATTTGTGGCTTCTGTCCAAAAGTAAGTTGGTAAACCATACTCATTGAGCATTGTTCTAGCCATTTCAATCAAAGTCCGATTTTTCCTTTCAACTACCCCATTTTGTTGAGGTGTCCTAGGAGATGAAAAATTCTGCGAAATGTCATGTTCAAGACAAAAACTTTCAAAATTTTCATTTTCAAATTCTTTGCCATGGTCATTTCTTATTTTTGAAATGCAATATCTTTTTTCATTTTGAACTCTTTTAGCAAAATTTTTGAAGTTTTCAAAAGCATCACTCTTTTGAGCTAAGAAAATTACCCAAGTAAATCTAGAGTAATCATCTACAATGACAAAGGCACAGTGTTTACCTCCTAAGCTTGCAATTCTAGTAGGTCTAAATAAATCTCGATGAAGGAGTTGTATAGGTTTTGAGGTACTTACTACGTTTTTGGATTTGAAGGATGACTTGTGTTGTTTCCCACTTTGGCAAGGTTCACATGTCTTGTCTTTTTCAAATTTGACTTTGGGCAGTCCCTTTACTAGTTCTCTTGTGCTGAGGCTTTGAATTAAGTCCATGTTTGCATGACCAAGCCTTCTATGCCTCAGCCAAGATTCATCACTAGTAGTCATAAGACACTTAGAGGAATGGTTAGATATTTTGAGTAAGTCTATTATGTAGGTATTGATATCTCTATTTCCTTTAAATATCTCTTGACCATCAATAAAGGTTACAAGACATTCGTTGGAAGTAAATGTTACTTTATTTCCTTTATCACATAATTGACTTACACTCAACAAGTTATGTTTCAAACCATCAACAAGTAAGACATCTTTAATAAAAGTAGTACCATTAATACCAATAGAACCAATGCCAATTACCTTACCCTTAGCATTGTTTCCAAAGGTAACTTTACTTCCATCAATACTTTTGATTTCATTGAAAAGTTCTTTGTCTCCTGTCATATGCCTTAAGCATCCACTGTCTACTAGCTAAGCATTTTTATTTATTGTGGACTTGAGGCATACCTATAGAATCACAATTTGAGTATGGTATTTAAGTACCAAATGAGCTTGGGTCCTTGGGGGTTAGCACATGAAGGTTTCCAATGTGCCTTCCTTATCCAGCAATGTTTATTTATGTGACCAAATTTCATACAATAATTACACTGTTTAGGTCTAAAAATGTTTTTTGGTCTTACAATGCTTTTGAATGCCATATTTCTATTAGAATGAGTTTGAGAACAATGGCATGCATAATCATGATTAATTGGTGTTTTTCTAGATGCATGCTTTGTAACGTCACACCTTTTATGCATTTTAGTATAACCTATCCAAATGTCAAGTAATCATACATGGCGTACTGGAAAGGTAAAATACCCTGTTAACAATAGTAGTAAATTTTTTTTTCATATCATATCCTGTAAAATCAACTAACGACTTTACATGTCTTATATCCTGTAAAATTACTAAATGACTTTTCAAGTCAACATTAAAACCACAATACGATATATCACATATATCAAAATATAAACTTTACACATAAGTATTTCCGAGTTGATTTCATTTATACATATTTAGACTCATTCCAAAATGACTATACATATTCAAGCACGTAAATACAAAACACATATGACATATTTTCATGTTTGTGTGGAATGCAAGGAGAGAGAGAGTGATAAGGCTCGGCCAGTGACCTGTGCTCCATGTCTTTTATACGCTACTCAAAATGAGCTATCACTTTTCTTTACCTAAAAAATGATGCAAATTGATGAGTTGCGGCTCAGTGAGAATAACCATCCAATGAGCTCTAAAGTACCAAACAATTCATAGTAATAAGTCACAATTCCAATATATACCATGTATTCCATTCCATTCATCAGTATCATATAAGTATCAATAAAGTTGGAACATATAATCATTACTCTTTATGTATGCAAATGCTTTGCTTATTTCATTTTGTTGTGACCAAGTTAAACAGACATTGCCCCGGGTTTCCATGTGAATATTTGTCATGTGAACATTTGCATTTGCATTTGCTAGCTAGCTTGATCATTTGTTTCATTTGCACATTTGTTGGGCCATAGGCCTCTTCTTTTGCTTTACAATATCGATTAACTAGTCATAATGCCTTTTTAGCCCATATGCATATGCACTTGTATTTAAGCATTCATCAACCATTGCATCTTTATCATATACAACATACATATATTACATATATACCTCATATGTCAAGCATATACCTTGCATATACTATACATATACCATGTGTATATATCACATTTGTCAAACATATACCTCAAATATACCACAAGTATACCATTTATATGTACCACAATGTCACAAATTATTGATCATTACATTATCAAGGACCAATCATGACAATCACATGAATCACATAGCAAGCAACATTCATTTGCACTAAAGAATTCAATCGATAATTAGACTCACCGTTCTCCTTTGATTCCAACCCCTAACTTATTGTCTATCCGGTCCTTGTGGGTCTCCAATATGTTGCGAGCCTAATATGAAAACATAATCGATTAACTCATGATTAGGGAGACTTAATGTGGCTTAAACAAATTAATATGCATTGTTCATGTCAATAGTTAAGATTTTTCCTATGAGGCAGTATGACCTTATGAGACTGTTTAGCCTATAACGTTTTCTATAATTAACCAATTACTCTGATTGTTGTTCCTAATTAACAATAACACATAATTATAGCACATATTAAAATTTCAGACCAATTGGATCATTGTACAATATTTGGTGGAATTTTTAAGAGTGTTCTGGTTTCTGCCTTGTTTTCTGCCTTTAGGCAGTTTCAGGGTACTCATTTGGGTTCATCATAACTTACACTCTATAAGTCTTATTTTAATGAAAATTTACAGAAACATATATGGGTTCATATGGAACATGTTTCAGTTTTACAACTTGTACCAATTATGTCTCTAAGGGCTTCTAATTATACCAAACATATTACTGTTCTAGAATAGAATTGGCTCCCGGAACAGTATGACTTCCAAAGGCCATAACTTAGTCTATAGATAACCAATTAAGCTGAAATTAGTACCCGAATTTATCTAAGACATATACCTATAACTATAATGTTTTTAGTATGTACAGAATCTAGCTCTAACAAGCTCAGATTAGCCAACCAATGTACTGGAGCTGCCCAGGGCACTTAGTAGGAAGTTCAAACCATGGAATAGTCATGGTTCCATTCACAATAACTCACCATTTACAAGACCTATGAACCTGAAAGTTGGTATAAAGATACAAAACACATATATCTAAAACTTTTATGTTTTAAGAGACTTAAAATAAGGGCTTTAACATATTCGAAATCAAACCACACAGTTGCTAACTTGGTTATGGTTTACACCCTGACCAGTTTCAGTAGGAAGAGAATATCTCTCCCTATACATAACATCTTGAAAAATTGTTTACATATCCACAAATATAAGATATAAAGAAATAACTTTTGTGTTTTACACATTTCCAGAATCAATTTATATTAATATCCAAATTGGGGTGCAATTCAGTGCCTAATATTGAACCTAAGCAACTCAAATCAACCCTATAGCAATAAGAATTGATTACTTACCAAGAACAAACTTGAAAGGGTTCAATTAGCTTCAAAAACTAGATGAAAAAAGGAAGAATTGAAGTCTGAAATGGAGGAAATTGAAGAAGAAGTCGGGCTGGAGTGAGGAGGCAGAAATGGGGAAAGATATATGAAGATAAAGCCAACTTGTTGTTTGTCATTTTCTCATTTTTTTCATTTTCTCTTCTTCTCTTCTCTTTTCTCTTCTCATTTCTCTTTTCTCTTCTCTTCTATTTCCCTTTTGTGTCATTTTCATTTTATTTTTTCTATATTATTATTATTATTTACATAGATTTATAATTCCACTAATTAACACAATAATACAACTTAATCATTTGACCGCATTTAACTAAATTAGCAATGTAAATGTTCACTAATCTTAATCTAATCATTTTTCTTACTTTAATTTAGACACCTTATTCAATTCATTTTTAACACTTTGTTATCCTCATTTAGGTTATAATTACACATGTGCGACTTGATACAAGTGCCAAATACTAGGACACATAGCTAGTGCATGCCATGAATTTGTTCCTATGGAAATACGTATGAAATGCACGTGTTCAATTGAATTGTATGTAAGATGCTTATGTTCGATGAAATGGATATGGGGAAGGTCAAGGATGTTACATGCTTCTTATACATAAAAGCATGATTACCCTTTTGAGGTTTCTTCCTTAGGCTTACCAATCCTTGATTATTTCTCTTATGTATTGAAGATTTAGTGTATTTAGTGCACTTATCCCTTGGTGCTGTTCCAGCAAATGTGGAGATGTGAGGTTCACTTGACTTAACAAAAATAGTTTTGTGAGAAGATGTTGATGTGCCCTTAAATCCTAGACCATATCTAATTAAGGGAGGTCTTTGAGACACAATGAGAGTATCTAAGCTCTCATTTCCTTTGTGGAATTTTGAAATGGAGTTTCTAAGTTCCTCAACTTCATATTTCAAAGTATTATTTTCTTTAAGCAAGGTTTTACTTGAGAGTTTTGAAAGTATTCATCTAATGAATTTTGAAGAGGTTCATTAGATGATTTAAGCTTAAAGTTCTCCTTTTCTAAAGCATCTATTTTGATTTTCAAATCATAAATGTTATTCTTATATGTATTGAATTTACTTCTATATTTTTCTAGATCTAGATTCAATACTTCTATTAAGCTTTGCTCATCATCATCATCTTCACTATTACTATCATTATCACTACTATCATTATTCAAAGAGTACGAGTGAAGTGATCTTACTTTATCCGAGACGTGATCCTCTATAGCCATTCTTTCATTGTCATCTTTTTCACTTGAAGAGCGTTCATCATCCCATGTGGCTTTGTAACCTTTCTCCTCATTGTCTCTTTGGTATTTGCTCTTGTGCTTATTAAGCCTTGGACATTCCGATTTAATATGCCCTTTCTTTCCACATTCATAGCACTTTACATCTTCTTTACTTCTTTGTGTATCATTAGAGGTCTGTTTGAGGTTTCTTTGCCTGAATTTTCTAGAGTTGCTCATTCTTTTCTCAATGATTCTTTTCAGCCTTCTTGAAAGCATAGCAATGTCCTCATTTACATCATCACTCTTTTCTTCATCATCTTCAACTTCCTCTTGAGATTTTGAAGTAGAGGCTTTTAGTGCTAGAGGCTTTCTTTTTTTGGCTCTGCTTCAAGCTCTCTAACTCTTTTTACTGCCATTTCATGAGTGAGAATTTTGCCAATAAGCACATCAGTATTCATGGTGCTCATGTCTTCACTTGCCTCTTCTATACCGATAACTCTTGAACTGTAATCTTTGTGATTAGGACTTCTCAGGATTTTGTTATTTACATCTTTCAAGCTCAGGTGTTTTCCAAGTTTTCTCATGCCATTTATGATGGCTAGAAGATGGTTGGTTATGTCAGTAATTGACTCATTGGATTTCATCTTGAAGAACTCATACTCTGAAGTAAGAAGTTGAATCTTCTTGGATTTAACTTGCTTAGTTCCTTCATGATAGTTTTCCAACGTTTTCCACATGCTGTAAGCTGTTGGGCAGTGTTGTATTCTACCACATTCTTCAATGGATAATGAGCTTGAGAGAATTGTCATTGCCTTTTTGTTTTTGAAGTTTGCTCTTCTTTGAGGCTCTGTCCAATCATCTCTTGATAAGATTTCTTCTTCACCATCAACTTTTCTTCTAGTTGGCGGTGTCCATTCTTTTCGAACACTATCCCAAACTTCAATTCCTTCACTATCCAGATATGTCTCCATCCGAAACTTCCAATGAACATAATTTGCTCCATCAAAGTAAGGCTTGAGACTTTGGAATCCTTCATTGGCCATATATTGATCTTTACTAGCGCTGATTAAGCTTCGATGCTATACTTCGCTTTGATACCAATTGTTGCCCAGATATTGAACCAAGAAGGGGGGTTGAATTGGATATTAAAAATTTTAACTTTTAAGTGCGGAAAGAAAAGTTAAGATGAGTAGGGATAGAAAGATAACACACAAGAATTTTTATAGAGGTTCGGGTGTTAACTAACCCTACTCCTCTCCCCAATCTCAATTGGGAGTTTCACTAACACTCAAAGTGTTACAATGGAGTTTTACAAGCTCACTCCTAACTATGGTGTGTCTAACAATGGATCACACCTAACCCAAATATCCCTTGCGTTTTAATGGCTCACACAAATAACCAATTCCTTGTGTTTTAAAGGCTCAGACAAATAACCCTTACAAGTGTTCTACGCTTAACCCCAAAATACCCATACTCACTTGAGTAGATGATTACAGAGAGAAACACTTACAAATCTTTAATGCTCAGAGAATGATGAGCAAAAATATTTTCACAGAGAATAAATGTTTGTTTTGAAAGTATTCAATGCCCAAATGGCTTACAACAAGATTTTGATTCGGAGTATTAGCTATTCTCTTGTTCTGGATTTATAAATGACTTGCATTTATACTTCCATGTAAAATTATAGCCGTTTGATTGCATTTAATGCGGAAATAGCCATTGCAACAACTCTTATTTTCGTGCCTGACATGTTTCTCTTTCCTCTTTCCTCGTGCCTGATTATGGTTGTCACAGTCGTGACTATTCTTCCAAGCCGTGACTTGAGTGGTGATTTTGGCCGTGAAGCATTCTGGAAGGATTTGAAGTGTTTGATCACGGGCGTGACATTATATCTTCACGGGCGTGAACAACTTTCCTAGCCGTGGTCCAAGTGGTGACTTTGGCCGTGAAGCTCTCTAGAAGAATTTGTCATTTCTTTTCACTGGCATGACTTTCTTTCACGAGCGTGACTGATATGATCATTCACAGTTGCTATCATTCTTCATGGCGGTGAACTTTAAATGTTGGATTGTTGGCGCTAAGCCTCATCACGGGCGTCAACAAGCTATTACTTCATTTTTTGTCTTTTTAAGATTAGTCTTCCATTCTCCATTCTTGCTATCATATTCCATACCCTGTTCAATAAACTTAGAAAACAAGTATGTTAAATACATTATTGCTATTTTATTTGTTATCATCAAAATGACATAAATACCCCTCAAGGTTCAACAAATAGATTTTGAAAAATTGAAATTAATTTGTTAAAATATGTTTTACACATTTTTCTTTCTTTAATATAATCATGGGATAATTAAGAATGATTATTCTGATTGAAGAATGATTTGAATGTGATTCAAATAATTAATTTTGGATTTATTTCAAAAATGCCTAAATTTGCGTTGTTTATGAATATGTGTTGTTGTTTGGCTTAATTGATGGGGCTGGTTATATTTTTCTTGTAATTTAATTATGAAAAACTTATTTAGACATATTGAGAATATTTATGCCTTTGTAAGTATCCAATAACTAATTAAAAATTATTTTAATTAATTTTTCAAACAAACACAAAAACGGGACTGTTTAAGCATACCCGGTGGGGCTATTTTGTTTGATTTTTTTGTATGTGTTTATTTTATTTTTAGCACACTGAAATAATTTTTATGTGATTAAAAATATGTTATTTTGATGTTAGATGCATGCCAAAATTATGTTTCAAGGATTTGAAATTTTAACAATTCTAGATATCGAATTAGTCATTTTGAGTGTCTAAGTGTATTGGTTCATTTGTCTTAGTAATTTTGACTTGTGCTAAAAATATTTTGATGAACTTGAGCTGACCTAAAGATAATTAGAATGATGATTTGATATTCTGGAAATTTTTATAATTTTGGAAAATTAATTTTGAATTAATTTAAGTTGTACAATTGAAATTTTAGTATGACTAGAAATTGGTATGTATATTAAAATTAAATTGTTTAATTTTATCATCATAATATTTTGATTTTAAGGAGAATTAATTTTGAATTATTTCTGGAAATATGGAATTTAATTTAATTTGATAAAATATTAAATTCCACTATAAAATGAAATACAAAATTAAATTAACCGAAAGAACACATATAGGCAATTTCGGTTCAAGAGTTGAATCGATTTACAAATTGAAATCTAAAATTATCATTTTTATTTTGTGCATTAGAGAATGCATGTTAGAGGTGTATGAAAAGGCATGATGGATGATTATGGACTTAGGCCCAATGTGATTGAGCATACATAGAATTATTTTGTTTTATGGTAAATAGGGTCTGCGTGTCCCTACCTCTTTTTCTTTCTTATGTATTTCTCTTCTCATCTTACTTCCCTCAAATGTAAATTGAGGTTTTCTATAATTTGAAATATGTAATTAGATTACATAGGATTAGGATAGAATGAAGATACAAAGGAGCAAGAAGAAAAGGAGATGATATCATAAACAAGAAGACTTAGAAATAAGAATTTGATTTCTATTTTGGGTTGTAAATTCATGCATATACCTAGGTAAGACCTAGTCAATTTCTCTTTGGCTTAAGAGATTGACTTTAGTATGTTCATAATCATGCCATATAGTTAATGTAACTATCTTTATATATCAATGTCATGAATGTATGATATATAAAAGCATGGAATAATAACTTGATGAGACTTAATAAAGAAATCCCTCACTAAATAAACAATTAAGTCTTACTCCTTCCATTAATATGGGGAGAACCAGAGTTCTTCTAGAGTTAGGGTTGTTGAGTTGCCTCAAGCTCACTCTATAAGAATATGTTCAATCCATTGAAATTAGATTTCACGATTAATGGGTTAGACTTAACCGATATTATTAACTTGTTGTATTTGTGTCAAGGTTAATGTGTATTGGAGGTGAAGCTGGGTTTGTATACATGAGATGTACACATATCAAGAGTCGATAACCCAATGTATGTGCACACATCAATAAGTTGATAGCACAAGATTCGATAGTTGCATGAATAATGCAATTGGTATTGATTAGATACCTACCAGCCAAACTAAGGATAACTTGTTGAGTTGCCTCAAGGTTATTCTTAGCTAGTTAGATATCGACCCACTAGGAGAACTTCCATATAAGTTCTCTCGGGTTCATAGTGAGGGCTATGGATTCGCAATAATATAGTTGGAGCCATAATGCGATTTATTAAAGACTTAATAAACATGCATTTTATGTACATTCTAACATGTTCAATTTTACATCTAGGTTGCTAGAATCATCATCATGACAAGTGTGAATTTGCGGTCGCTAATGGAATCATATAAGTTGACTGGGCCTAATTTTTTGGATTGGCTAAGGAATCTGAGAATAGTTCTCAAATCTGAAAAGATTGGCTATGTCCTTGATGAGGCACTCCCTAATCCCCTTACTGCTAATGCTTCTGAAGATGTTCAGAAGGCACATCAAAAGCATCTCAATGATAGTGAGATGTCAAGCTGCATTATGCTTGCTACTATGTCAGCTGAGTTGCAAAAGCAACATGAGGCTATGGATGCTAATTCCATAATATACCATCTAAGAGAGCTTTTTGATGAGCAAGCACATTCTGAAAGGTTCGAAACTCCAAGGTTGCTCTTCCGCACTAAGATAGTTGAGGGGACATCTCCAATGCAATATGCATTGAAGATGAATGGCTATAGTGAGAGGTTGGCCACCTTGGAATTTGTGATGGACCATGAATTAAGTATTGACTTAATTCTAACCGGTTTGTCTAATAGCTTTTCACATTTTGTGCTTAACTATAGGATGAACCAAATCTCTACCACTATTCTTGAGCTGATTAACTTGCTTAAAACAGCTGAACCATCTGTCAAGAAGGACAGTAAGGTTGTGATGCTGGTGGACTCTTCAAGTTCTAAAAGGAAGAACCTTAAGAAGAAGAAGAAGTCTATGAAGCCTAAGGGAGGCATGGTCAAGGAGATTGCTCTAAAAGCGACATGCTTCCATTGTGGCAAGGATGACCATTGGAAGGGAAACTGTATGGCTTACTTGGAGTCCTTGAAGAAGAAGGCATTTGATGCCCCATCTACTTCAGGTATTTTTGTCATTGAAATTAATACTGTTTATAATAATAATATATGGGTATTAGATACCGGTTGTGGATCACACATATGCACTGATACGCAGGGCCTAAGGAACAGTAGGCAGCTCAATAAGGGAGAGTCAGACCTACGTGTTGGAAAAGGAGTAAGGGTTGCTGCATTAGCTATAGGAACATATGTATTGACCCTCCCTAGTGAGCTTATATTAAATTTGCATAATTGCTATTATGTACCTGCTTTGACTAAAAACATTATTTCTGTTTCAAGTCTAAATAAAGGTGGTTTCCTTTTAGCTTTTAGTAACAATTGTTGTTCTATTATGTTGAATGAAATTCTTTATGCTAATGGTACATTATGCAATGGAATATACATATTAGATATGTCAAATCCATTTTAAACATCAAAGATAATAAAAGGCAAAAACAAGATATGTTGAAATCATCTTATTTATGGCATTGTCGTCTTGGTCATATAAGTGAGAAATGTTTGGCTAAGCTACACAAAAGTGGTAGTTTGGGGTCATTTGATTATGAATCATATGACACATGTGAATCTTGCTTATTTGGCAAGATGGCTAAATTACCTTTTAAGGGAAAGGGTGAATGTGCTAATGGACTTTTAGACTTAATACATTCAGATGTATGTGATCCAATGTCTACACACACCAGAGGTGGTTTCATCTACTTCATTACTTTTATCAATGACTACTCACGATATGGGTACGTGTATCTTATGAGATACAAATCTGAAGCTTATAAAAAGTTCAAAGAATTCAGAAATGAAGTAGAGAAACAACTTGGCAAAGGTATTAAAACACTTCGATCAGATCGAGGAGGTGAATACTTGAGCCAAGAGTTTCTAGATTTGCACCAAGGTTAATATGTATTGGAGACAGAGTTGGGTTTGTATACATGAGATGTACACATATCAAGAGTTGATAACCCAATGTATCTGCACACATCAATAAGTTGATAGCACAAGAATCGATAGTTGCATGAATAATGCAATTGGTATGAATTAAATGCCTACCAACCAAGCTAAGGATAGCTTGTTGAGTTGCCTTAAGGTTATTCATAGCTAGTTGGATATCGACCCACTAGGAGAACTTCCATATAAGTTCTCTCGGGTTCATAGTGAGGGCTATGGATTCACCATAAAATAGTAGGAGTCATAATGCGATTTATTAAAAACCTAATAAACATGTATTTTATGTACATTCTAACATGTTCTATTTTCCATCTAGGTTGCAAGAATCATCATCATGACAAGTGTGAATTTGTGATTGCTAATGGAATCAAATAAGTTGACTGGGGCCAATTTTTTGGATTGGCTAAGGAATTTAAGAATAGTTCTCAAATCCGAAAAGATTGACTATGTCTTAGATGAGGCACTCCCTAATCCCCCTACTGTTAATGCTTCTGAAGATGTTCAGAAGGCATATCAAAAGCATCTCGATGATAGTGAGATGGCAAGCTGTATTATACTTGCTACTATGTCAGCTGAGTTGCAAAAGCAGCATAAGGCTATGGATGCTAATTCCATAGTATACCATCTAAGAGTGTTTTTTGATGAGCAAGCACATTCTGAAAGGTTCAAAACTTTGAGGTTGCTCTTCTGCACTAAGATGGTTGAGGGGACATCTATAGTGCAATATTCATTGAAGATGAATGGCTATATTGAGATGTTGGCCACCTTGGGATTTGTGATGGACCATGAATTAAGTATTGACTTAATTGTAACCAGTTTGTCTGATAGTTATTCACATCTTCTGCTTAACTATAGAATGAACCAAATCTCCACCACTATTCCTGAGCTGATTAACTTGCTCAAAATAGCTGAGCCATCTGTGAAGAAGGACAGTAAGGCTCTGATACTGGTGGACTCTTCAAGTTATAATTATAAGAACCTTGAGAAGAAGAAGAAGTCTATGAAGCGTAAGGGAGGTGTGGCTAAGATGAAGGCCAAAGAGATTGCTCCAGAGGTGACATGCTTCCATTGTGGTAAGGATGGCCATTGGAAGAGAAACTGCAAGGCTTACTTGGAGTTCTTGAAGAAGAAGGCATCTGATGCCCCATCTACTTTAGGTATTTTTGTCATTGAAATTAATACTATTTTTGATAATAATATATGGGTATTAGATACCAGTTGTGGCTCACACATATGCATTGATATGCAGGGCCTGAGGAATAATGGACAACTCAATAAGGGAGAGTCAGACCTATGCATTGGAAATGAAGCAAGGGTTGCTGCATTACCTGTAGGAACATATGTATTGACCCTCCCTAGTGGGCTTATATTAAATTTGGATAATTGCTATAATGTACCTGCTTTGACTAAAAATATTATTTCTGTTTCAAGTCTAAATAAAGATGGTTTCCTTTTAGCTTTTAGTAACAATTGTTGTTCTATTATGTTGAATGGAATTCTTCATGCATTATCGTAACAATTGTTGTTCTAAATGAAGATGTGTTGAAATTATCTTATTTATGGCATTATCGCCTTGGTCATATAAGTGAGAAACGCATGGCTAAGCTACGCAAAAGTGGTAGTTTGGGGTTATTTGATTATGAATCATATGACACATGTGAATCTTGCTTATTAGGTAAGATGACTAAATTACCCTTTAAGGGATAGGGTGAACATGCTAATGGACTTTTAGTGTAACACCACATCTTATGCATTTAAGTATAACCTATCTCTGTATGAAATAATCACACATAGCATGCTGACAAAACAAAATATCTTGTTAATAGTTATACTAAATTTTTTTTATATCCTGTAATATTATTCAATGACTTTGCAAGTCTCATATCCTGTAATTTCATTCAATGACTTGCAAGTCTCATATCCTATAATATTATTCAACGACTTTGCTAAGTTAACACTGAGGTTTTCACCACAACATAATATATATCACATATATCAAAACATAAACTTTACACATAAGTATTTTTGAGTTGCTTTCATTTATAAATTTCTAAACTCATTCCAAAATGACTATACACATTCAAGTACGTAAATACAGTACATAGATGACATATTTTCATGCTTGTGTGGAATGCAAGGAGAGAGAGTGATGAGGCTCGGCCAGGGATCTGTGCTCCATGTCTTTTATATGCTACTCAAAATGAGGTATCACTTTTCTTTACCTGAAAAATGATGCAAATTGATGAGTTGTG
The DNA here is from genome assembly GCA_023653625.1 of Triadica sebifera. NCBI lineage: Eukaryota > Viridiplantae > Streptophyta > Magnoliopsida > Malpighiales > Euphorbiaceae > Triadica > Triadica sebifera. The sequence goes on from CM042893.1 coordinate 31,693,065, forward strand.
GCTCAGTGAGAATAACCATAAAATGAGCTCTAAAGTACCGAACAACTCATAATAATAACTCACAAATCCAATACATACCATGTATTCCATTCCATTCATCAGTATCATATAAATATCAATAAAGTTGAAACATATAATCATTACTCCTTACGTATGCAAATGCTTTGCTTATTTCATTCTGTTGTGACTAAGTTAAACAGACATTGCCCCGGGTTTCCATGTGAACATTTTCCATGTGAACATTTGCATTTTCTAGCTAGCTTGATCATTTGTTTCATTTGCACATTTGTTGGGCCATAGGCCTCTTCTTTTGCTTTACAATATCGATTAACTAGTCATAATGCCTTTTTAGTCCATATGCATATGCACTTGTATTTAAGCATTCATCAACCATTGTATCTTTATCATATACAACATACATATATTCCATATATACCTCATATGTCACACATATACCTTGCATATACTATACATATACCATGTATATATATCACATATGTCAAATATATACCTCAAATATACCATAAGTATACCATTTATATGTACCACAATGTCACAAATTATCCATCATTACATTATCAAGGACCAATCATGACAATCATATGAATCACATAGCACGCAACATTCATTTGCACTAAAGAATTCAATTGATAATTAGACTCACCGTTCTCCTTTGATTTCGACCCCTAACGTATTGTCTATCCGATCCTTGTGGGTCTCCAATATGTTGCGAGCCTAATATGAAAACATAATCGATTAACTCATGATTAGGGAGACTTAATGTGGCTTAAACAAATTAATATGCATTGTTCATATCAATAGTTAAGATTTTTCCTATAAGGCAGTGTGACCTTATGGGACTGTTTAGCCTATAACATTTTCTATACTTGACCAATTAATCTGATTATTATTCTTAATTAAAACTAACATATAATTATAGAACATATTAAAATTTCAGACCAAGTGGATCATTGTAAAATATTTGGTGGAATTTCTAAATGTGTTCTGTTTTCTGCCTTATTTTCTGCCTTTAGGCAGTTTCAGGGTACTCATTTTGGTTCATCATAACTTATAATATATAAGTTCTACTTTAATGAACATTTATAGACACTTATATGTGTTCATATGGAACATTTTTTATGTTTACAATTTTTAGTAATTATGTCTCTAAGGGCTTCAAATTATAAGAAACATTTCACTCGTCCATAATATAATTGGCTTCTGGACCAGTATGACTTCCAAAGGCCATAACTTGGTCTATACATAGCATATCAAGCTTAAATTAGTACCAAATGTTAACTAATACATATAGATATAACTTTCAGGTTTTGATAATGTACAGAATCTAGCTCTAAGGAGTCAAATTATCCAAACAAATTTCTGGATCTGCCCAGGGCACCCCGTAAGCAGTTCAAACCATAGAGCAGTCATGGTTCCATTCACCATAACTCAACTTTTACAAGACCTATGAACCTGAAATTTGGTATATAGATATATAACACATATATATATATAATTTTTATGTTTTGAGGTACTTCAAATATTGGCTTTAACATATCCAACACTAACAAAAATTGTATCTAACTTACTTAGGGTTCACATCTGGACCAGTTTCTGTACGAAGAGTATATCTCATTATATACAACACATATTGAAAAAATATTTACATATCCATAAATTTGAGACATAAAGGAACATTGTATGTGTTTTAAGATTTTTCAGATTCGATCTCTAAGATCATCAAAACTATGGAATAAAATACTGCCTATTAATGAACCTTAAACACCAAAATCAAGCTAAACACAAAAATAAATGTTTAGTCACCTATAATCACTCTTGGCTAATCTTGTTGCTGAAATCTTTGGAGTGAAAGAGAGAAAAAATGGTGGCTGGAACTTGAGAGAAAATAGGTTGAATAAATGAAGCAAGGAAGAAGAAGAAGGTGAGGATGGAAATGAATATGGTGGCTTCCTAATAAGTTAAAAGGCACCACCATTTATTACCCGTCCACTTCCCCTTTTTTTTTCTTTTTTTTTTCTTTTTCTGACTTTTTATTTTTATTTTTTTATTTTATTTTTTTCTAATTATTCTTATTATTATTACACAATTCAACACAATATCCAATTTAATCTTAATCTAGTCATTTTGCACACTTTAATTTGGTCACCTTATTTCATTTATTTTTAATACTTTTTATCCTCATTTAGATTATATATACACACGTATGACTTGATACAATTGCAATGTACTAGGACACGTAGCTAGTGCATGTCATGGACTTGTTCCTACGAAAATACGTATGAATTGCATGTGTTCAATTTAATTATATGCAAGATGCATATGTTCAATTGAAATGCATGTGGGGAAGGTTGAGGATGTTACAATTCTCCCCTCTTTTTAAAAATTTCGTCCTCAAAATATGATACCTGGAAACAGGTGTGGATATTGCTTTTTCATATTTTCTTTTGTTTCCCATGTTGCCTCTTCTAGTAAATGGTTACGCCATAATACCTTAACTAAAGGTATTTTTCGGTTTCTTAGCTGTTTAGTCTTGTATCCGATGTTTTGCACTGGTTCATCAACATAACTCATATCTTCTGCAATCTCAATGGTTTGATCTTTAAGTACATGTGTAGGATCTGACCTGTATCTTCTAAGCATGCTCACATGAAACACATCATGAATCTGAGCCATCTCTAGTGGTAATGCCAATCTGTATGCCAATGGACCAACCTTCTCAAGAATTTCATAAGGCCCTATATACCTTGGGCTCAATTTACCCTTCTTGCCAAATCAGATTATCCTTTTCCATGGAGATACACTAAGAAATACCTTTTCACCCAACTCGTATTCCATTTCCCTTCTATATTGATCAGCGTAACTTTTCTGTCTGTCTTGTGCTGCCTTTAGCTTATTCTTGACAATTTTGATTTTATCCACTGTATCTTGTACTATCTCTGGCCCTTCTAATGTACGTGCACCTTCTTCATCCCATATGATAGGGCTTCGGCACTTTCTGCCATACAATGCTTCATACGGTGCCATCTGGATACTGCTATGATACTGATTGTTGTAAGCAAATTCAATCAATGCTATATATTCATCCCAAGCACCTCTGAATTCCATAGAACATGCCCTAAGCATTTCTTCTAATGTCTGTATAGTCCTTTCTGATTGTCCATCAGTCTGTGGGTGGAATGCAGTGCTGAAATTCAATTTTGTTCCCAATGCATCTTGTAAACTCACCCAAAAATGTGAAGTAAACCGTGGATCTCTATCAGACACAATGGACACTGCAATGCCATGCAATCTGACTATCTCATTCACATATAATTTTTCCAAATTCTCGAGTGTACACCCCCATCTGATAGGTAGAAAATGTGCCGACTTGGTTAATCTGTCAATAATTACCCATACTGCATCATTTTTTCGTGGGGTTCTTGGCAATCCATAAAAGAAATCCATCGTTATTCTTTCCCATTTCCATTCTGGTATTGGCAATGGATGAAGTTTTCTAATTGGTGCCTGATGTTCAATTTCAATCTCCTGACATGTCAAGCATTTGGAAATGTATTCTTCTATGTCTTTCTTCATTCTTGGCCACCAGTAATGAGACCTTAAACTGTGATACATCTTTGTCATCCCTGGGTGCATTGCATACGGTGCATTGTGTGCCTCTTCCATTATTTCCTGATGCAAGTTCTTAGTGTCTGGAACACATATGTGTGATTTTAACATCAGTGTATCATTCTGCAAATGAAACTCTGTACTATTTCCCTACCTTATCATATCAACTTTCTCACATAATTGAGGATCTTTGTTTTGTGCTTCTTTGATCCTCTCCTTTAGTATAGGTCTGACTTGAAGAGTAGCAATCAATGATCCTTCATCATATATATTTAATTCAACATTCATAGATGGTAATTGAATCAAATATGGAAAAGAGGATACTTGCAAGTGAGCTACACTGCTACTAGCCTTCCTACTCAATGCATCTGCTACCACATTGTCTTTCCCTGGATGGTATTCAATTGTACAGTCATAATCTTTCAATAGCTCTAACCACCGTCTCTGCCTCATGTTTAATTCTTTCAGTGTCAGCAAATAACTCAAGCTTTTATGGTCTGTGAAGATCTGGAATGTCTCACCATACAGATAATGCCTCCAAATCTTTAATGCAAATACAACAGCAGACAATTCTAAATCATGCACTGGATATGAGATCTCATCTGGTCTCAGTTTCCTAGATGCTTAAGCTATCACCTTACCATGTTGCATTAATACACATCCCAAGCCTTGGTGAGAAGCATCACTATATATTGTAAACCCACCTGTACCTATAGGGATACTTAACACTGGTGCTGAGGTTAGTCTGTGTTTTAGTTCATCAAAACTCCTCTGACATTCTGGAGTCCACTTGAAAGGCACATTCTTTCTCAACAATTTAGTCAAAGGGCTAGCAATTAAGAAGAATCCATCAACAAATCTACGATAGTATCCAGCTAAACCCAAAAAACTATGAATTTCTAAAATATTTTTAGGAGCTTCCCAATTTACCATGGCCTCAATTTTCTTTGGGTCAACCTCTATGCCCTTACACGACACTACATGTCCAAGAAACACCGAATGATCTAACCATAATTCACATTTACTCAATAAGCATTCATCAACCATTGCATCTTTATCATATACAACATACATATATTCCATATATACCTCATATGTCACGCATATACCTTGCATATACTATACATATACCATGTATATGTATCACATATGTCAAATATATACCTCAAATACAAGTTTACCATTTATATGTACCACAATGTCACAAATTATCCATCATTACATTATCAAGGACCAATCATGACAATCATATGAATCACATAGCAAGCAACATTCATTTGCATTAAAGAATTCAATTGATAATTAGACTGACCGTTCTCCTTAGATTCCGACCCCTAACTTATTGTCTGTCTGGTCCTTGTGGGTCTCCAATATGTTGCGAGCCTAATATGAAAACATAATCGATTAACTCATGATTAGGGAGACTTAATGTGGCTTAAACAAATTAATATGCATTGTTCAATCAATAGTTAAGATTTTTCCTATGAGGCAGTGTGACCTTATGAGACTGTTTAACATATAACGTTTTATATACTTGACCAATTAATCTGATTCTTATTCCTAATTAAAATTAACATATAATTATAGAACATATTAAAATTACAGACCAATGGGATCATTGTAAAATTTGTGGTGGAATTTCTATGTGTGTTCTATTTTCTGCCTTTAGGCAGTTTCAGGGTACTCATTTTGGTTCATCATAACTTATAATATATAAGTCATATTTTAATGAAACTTTACAGACGCTTATATGGGTTCATATGGAACATGTTCTATGTTTACAACTATTATCAATTATGTCTCTAAGGTCTTCAAATGTAACAAATATTTCACTGGTCCAAAATATAATTGGCTTCCGGACCAGTATGACTTCCAAAGGCCATAACTTAGTCTATACATAACATATCAAGCTTAAATTAGTGCTAAACTTTAGCTAAGACATATACCTATAACCTGCATGTTTGATATTGTACAGAATCTAGCTCTAATGAGCTCAAATTAGCCAAACAAGTTTCTGGATCTACCTAGGGCACCCCATAGGCAGTTCAAACCATGGAACAGTCATGGTTCCATTCACCATAACTCAACATTTACAAGATCTATGAATCTTAAATTTGGTACAAAGATACATAACATATATATGTACAATATTGATGTTTTGAGGTACTTTATATATTAGCTTTAACTTATCCAAAATGAACAAACACAGTAGCTAATTTACTTAGGGTTCACATCCGGACCAGTTTCAGTACGAAGAGGATATCTCATTCTATACACGACATATTGCAAAAATATTGACATATCCAAAAATTTAAGACATAAAGGAAAACTGTTTTTGTTTTAAGCTTTTTCATATTCGATCTCTAAGATCATCAAAACTATGGAACAAAACACTACCTATTAATGAACCCTAAACACCAAAATCAAGCTAAACACACAAACAAAATGTTTACTCACCTATAATCACTCTTGGCTAATCTTGTTGCTGCAATCTTTGGAGTGAAAGAGGGAAGAAATGATGGCTGGAACTTGAGAGAAAATATGTTGAAGAAATGAAGCAAGGAAAAAGAAGAAGGTGAGGATGGAAATGAATATGGTGGCTGCCTAATAAGTTAAAAGGCACCACCATTTCATTACCCGTCCACATCCCCTTTTTTTTTTCTTTTTTTTCTTTTTCTGACTTTTTATTTTTATTTTTTTATTTTTTTATTTTATTTTATTTTATTTTATTTTTTTCTAATTATTCTTATTATTATTACACAATTCAACACAATATCCAATTTAATCTTAATCTAGTCATTTTGCATACTTTAATTTGGTCACCTTATTTCATTTATTTTTAATACTTTTTGTCCTCATTTAGATTATAAATACACATGTATGACTCGATACAATTGCAATGTACTAGGACACGTAGCTAGTGCGTGTCATGGACTTGTTCCCACAAAAATACGTATGAAATGCATGTGTTCAATTTAATTATATGCAAAATGCATATGTTCAAATGAAATGCATGTGGGGAAGGTTGAGGATGTTACATTTAGACTTAATACATTCAGATGTATGTGGTCCAATGTCTACACACGCCAAAGGTGGTTTCATCTACTTCATTACTTTTATCGATGACTACTCACGATATGGGTACGTGTATCTTATGAGATACAAAATTGAAGCTTTTGAAAAGTTGAAAGAATTTAGATATGATGTAGAGAAACAACTTGGCAAAAGTATTAAAACACTTCGATCAGATCCATGAAGTGAATACTTGAGCCAAAATTTTCTAGATTATCTTAGGAATAATGGGATTTTATCGCAATAGACTCCACCTTACACCCACAACACAATGGTGTGGATGAAAGAAGAAATTGAACTTTGTTAGACATGATAAGGTCTATGATGAGTTTTGCAGAATTGCCTAAATACTTTTGGGGTTATGCACTAGAGACTGCCATTTATTTATTAAATGGAGTTCCTTAAAAGTCAGTTGATGTTACTCCATATGAGATATGGTATAACAAGAGGCCCACATTTTCTTACATGAGCATTTGGGGTTGTCCTGCTTATATGCAGCGGACAATGTCAGATAAGCTAGAAGTTAAGTCTGACCGATGTCTGTTTGTGGGATATCCAAAATGATCATATGGATATCAATTTTACCACCCCTTGGAACAAAAGGTTTTAGTTTCAAGACATGCTATCTTTTTAGAGAGAGAAATTCCTTCTAAAAGGAGATAGTGGGAGCAAAATTGAACTTGAGGAAGTTCAAAATGCTCAAACAGATGCTGATCAACTACCTGAACCCAAGCTTGTTACTCATACAGATGATATAAAAACTCAACCTTCTGAAGCACAAGATCTTCGTAGGTCAAGTAGGATACGTACTGTTCCAGAGAGATATGGATTTCCCATTAGTGAACAAAACATCGTATTGTTCATAGAAAATGATGAGCCCACAAACTATGAAGAAGTTTTGAATAGTTCATAATCTGACAAATAGCTTCAAACCATGAAGTCAGAAATGGATTCCATGTATGAAAACCAAGTATGGACTTTGGTTGACCCACCCGAAGGAATAAAGCCTATAGGGTGCAAGTGGGTTTTCAAAAAGAAAATTGACATGGATGGTAATGTGATTACATATAAAGCTAGACTTGTTGCTAAAGGTTCTCGTCAAAGACAAGGAATTGACTATGATGAAACTTTTTGCCCAGTAGCTATGCTTAAATCCATAAGGATACTCTTAGCCATTTCTACTCATTATGATTATGAGATATGGAAAATGGATGTGAAGACAACTTTCCTTAATGGAAATCTGACTGAGGATGTGTACATGAGACAACCAGAAGGCTTCATATCCAAAGATGGTAAAAAAGGTATGTAAGCTTCAAAGATCCATTTATGGATTAAAGCAAGCATCCAGTAGTTGGATTATTCGGTTTGATGAGACAATCAAACAGCTTGGTTGTCTGTATGAGTAACCTTGTGTTTACAAAAAGGTTAGTGGGAGTGCAATTGTATTTCTTGTGTTACATGTAGATGACAAATTGTTAATGGGAAATGATGTCTCAGCCTTTCAATCAGTAAAAACTTGGTTATCCAATAATTTCTCTATGAAAGACCTTAGAGAAGCAGTCCATATTTTGGGGATAAAGATCTATAGAGATAGATCTAAAAGATTGCTTGGTCTTTTATAGTCTACATACATAGATAAAATGCTAAAAAGGTTTAGCATGGAGCAGTCCAAGAGGGGATATATTCCAATGACCATGGGATTACTCTCTCAAAGTCTTTGTGTCCAATGACACAAGATGAGAGGACACACATGAGTTTGATTCCATATGCTTCAGCTATAGGATCAATCATGTACGCTCTGATATGTACAAGACCCGATGTATCATATGCTTTGAGTGTCACGAGCAGATACCAATCGGACCCTCGTTAGGGTCATTGGGTGGATGTCAAGAATATCCTTAAGTACTTAAGAAGAACTAAGGATGTATTCTTGGTATATTAAGATGGAGATCTTATTGTGAGCGGGTATACCAATGCCAGCTTCCAATCTGAGAAGGATGACTCAAAATCTCAGTCAGGTTATATATTCACACTAAATGGAGGAGCAGTTAGTTGGAAGAATTCCAAACAGGAAACAACTGCTGATTCCACAATAGAAGCAGAGTACATTGTAGCTTCTGAAGCAGCAAAGGAAGCAGTTTGGATAAAGAAATTCATCATAGAACTTGGAGTGGTTCCCAGCATTATTGATCAAATACAATTGTATTGTGATAATAATGGAGCCAGTATGCAAGGAAAAGAGCCACGATCTCATTAGAGATCCAAACATGTACTCAGAAGATACCATTTGATTAGAGAAATCATTGGTAAGATTGATGTAAAGATAGAAAAAGTGCCCACTGATCAGAATATTGCTGATCCTTTAACTAAGCCAATTCCCCAAAAGAAATATGATTCTCATGTACTCGCCTATGGAATGAAATACAAAGGCGATTGGCTTTACTGCAAGTGGGAGCTTGTTAGAGAAGTGCTCTAAAGGCAATCACCTTTAGCACTTATTGTAAAACTTTATTTGATTAATAAAAGGATTTTTCATTATTTTGATGTTCATTTGATATATGAATTGATAAGTGATCTTTAGTCAATTAATGAAGTCCTTGATACATAACATAGCATGAAGGAAATCATGATGAGATCATAATATTGAGATTCTTATCTTGTGTAATTATGTTAGTATCAAAATTATCCCTAGTCATAGGATTAATGAGACGAGACATTATTAATCCGGACAGACTAGCACTTGTTACACTCCTTGATTAGATCGAGTAGTAGATCTCATAATCTATAAACATGAGATGTTTAGAGTTAACATGTGGATACTTGGACGTCCAACTATGAGACAATCATATGGATAATATATTCAAATGTCAATGATAGTCTCATCATAGCAATGGTGCAAGTATCCTTAGACTTGAGGTACTCAAGGATATCTTGAATATTGATTATGCATTTTGATACTATTCCTTATTGCCTCAGAGAGGTTGCTCATAGGGTGGTGATTGGATACAACTTAAGGTATTCGAAGCTAATTGGGTAACCAACAAAGGATTCACCACTTTTGATAGAAAGAGTTTATACTATGGCCTCTTATCGTGGTCATTACTCGGGAATCTCTGGCCGGAGTGGAAATGTCATAAAGATAGTTTTCAATGACAAATCTAATAAAGTAATGAGCATTAAGTACAAGAACTAACATTATTTGGACTACACATGATGTAGTCAGTCTAGTTGGAGTTGACACATATCCATACTTTGAACCAAGTGGGGTATACAATGGTGAAAGGAATAATTGCACAAAAATTGTCTATGGAAAGGTTCGTAGTCAAACCACTGACTTTCCGGTTAATTGGGGGTCATGATGTGTTGCTAGATACCTCTCATGACTTGCTTAAATTAATTATTAATTTAAGTGGCCAACATAACTGGGAACCTAATGGGTCACACGCAATGAAGATATGGAGAATGAGTAAAATGGTCTTGGATAGGATCCAAAATATGAGAGAATTATTTCGGGATGAATTACGATGAGATCGCACAAAAAAATCGTTCGGGAGGGTCACGGACCCGTGCAGGCTTGGCAGAATGCTGGCCTGCCTAGCAGGCCAGCTGGGCTGCCCAGCAGTAGCCTGCAGTAGGCCCAGCATGCTGCTGCCTCCCACCCATTGTCCAATGGCATATTTTGGCCTTAATTAGGCCAATTAAGGCCAATTACTATTCATTCATTTCCCTTTTCCCCATTTTTGACTTTTCATATTTTCTTTGAATTTGATTCAAATAGAAAAGACATCAAATGGCATAAAATAGACATGAAAATATTTTTTTTGTGAAAAAAATATTTTTAAGACAACAAAATTCTCTCAAGAACACTTTCAATGCTAGCACTTTGAATTTGTTCAAACCATTTCTCTTGATAGTTTCTTCTTCATTCTTCATATGGATTATCATTAGAGACATCCTAGTGTGGATTGTTATGGTTAGCTACAACCCAACAAAGTGAAGATTTGAAGAACAAATAAGAAATTACAAGGTATAATTTCTAACTTTATATTTATATAAATTAATTTTAATGGCACAAGTATGATCTTTTGTTTTGGGTTTTGAAAATTTTATTTTTCCGGTGCGTTTATGAATTTGATTCATTCTTCAAAACCCAACAATGCAATTGCTCCATTATTATCACAATACAATTGTTTTGGATCAATAATGCTGGGAACCACTCCAAGTTCTGTGATGAATTTCTTTATCCAAACTGCTTCCTTTGCTGCTTTAGAAGCTATAATGTACTCAGCTTCGATTGGGGAATCAACAGTCATTTCCTATTTGGAACTCTTCCAACTAACTGCTCCACCATTTAGTGTGAATATATAACCCGACTGAGATTTTGAGTCATCCTTGTCAGATTGGAATCTGGCATCCGTATACTCGCTCACAATAAGATCTCCATCTCCATATACCAATAATACATCCTTAGTCCTTCTTAAGTACTTAAGGATATTCTTGATAGCCACCCAATGTCCCTCACTAGGGTTTGACTGGTATCTGCTTATGACACTCAGAGCATATGATACATCGGGTCTTGTACATATCATAGTGTACATGATTGATCCTATAGCTGAAGCATATGGAATCAAACTCATGTGTCCTCTCATCTTGTGCCTTTGGACATAAAGACTTTGAGAGAGTAATCCCATGGCTCATGGGAATATATCCCTTCTTGGACTGCTCCATACTAAACCTCTTTAGCATTTTATCGATGTATGTAGACTGTGAAAGACTAAGCAATCTTTTAGATCTGTTTATAGATCCTTATCCCCAAAATATAGACTGCTTCTCTAAGGTCTTTCATAGAGAAATTCTTGGATAACCAAAATTTGACTGATTGTAAGGCTGAGACATCATTTCCCATTAACAATATGTCATCTACATACAAAACAAGAAATACGATTGCACTCCCACTAACCTTTTTGTTAACATAAGGTTCATCCGAATTTTGTAGGAAACCAAACTGTTTGATTGTCTCATCAAACTTAATATTCCAACTCTTGGAAGCTTACTTTAATCCATAAATGGATATTTAAAGCTTACATACCTTTTTCCATATATGGATATGAAGCCTTTTAGTTGTGTCATGTACACATCCTCAGTCAAATTTCCATTAAGGAAAGTTGTCTCCACATCCATTTGCCATATTTTATAATCATAATGAGTAGCAATGGCTAGGAATATCCTTATGGATTTAAGCATAGCTATAGGGCTAATTTCATGGCTTGAAGCCATTTGTCAGATTCTAAACTATTCATAACTTCTTCATAGGTTGTAGGCTCATCGCTTTCTATGAGCAATACGTTGTTCTGTTCACTAATGAGAAATTCCTATCTATTTGGAATAGTACATATCCTACTTAACCTATGAAGCTCTTGTGCTTCAGAAGGTTGAGCTATTATATCATCTGCATGAGTAACAAACTCGGGTTCAGGCAGCTGATCAGCATCTGTTTGAGCATTTTAAACTTCCTCAAGTTCAATTTTGCTCCCACTATCTCTTTTTAGAAGGAATTATCTCTCTAAAAAGATAGTATGTCTTGAAACAAAAACCTTTTGTTCCAAGGGGTGGTAAAATTGATATCCATATGATGCTTTTAGATATCCCACAAATGGAACTTGGATAGACTTAGCTTTTAGCTTATCTGACATTGTTCGCTTTACATAAGCAGGACAACCCCAACTTCTCATGTAAGAAAATGTGGGAATTTTGTTATACCATATCTCATATGGAGTAACATCAACTAATTTTGAAGGTTCGGTTGCTGCTTTTAGCCACACCATTGTGTTGTGGAGTCTAAGGTGGAGTCCATTAAGATAAAATCTCATTATCCCTCAGATAATCTAGAATCGTTTGGCTCAAGTATTCACCTCCTCGATCTGATTGAAGTGTTTTAATACTTTTACTAAGTTGTTTCTCTACTTCATTTATGAATTTGTTGAACTTTTCAAAAGTTTCAGATTTGTATCTCATAAGATACATGTACCCATATTGTGAGTAGTCATTGATAAAAGTAATGAAGTAGATGAAACCACCTCTGGCATGTGAAGACATTGGTGCACATACATCTGAATGTATCAAGTCTAAAAGTCCATTAGCACATTAACCCTTTCCCTTAAAAGGTAATTTAGTCATGCCCAATAAGCAAGATTCACATGTGTCATATGATTCATAATCAAATGACCCCAAACTGCCACTCTTGTGTAGCTTAGCCATGCATTTCTCACTTATATGACCAAGGTGACAATGCCATAAGTAAGATGATTTCAACATATCTTGTTTTTTTCTTTTATTATCATTGATGTTTAAAATTGGATTTGACATATCTAATATGTATATTCCATTGCATAATGTACCACTAACATAAAGAATTCCATTCAACATAATAGAACAACAATTGTTACTAAATGCTAAATGGAAACCATCTTCATTTAGACTGGAAACAAAAATAATATTTTTAGTCAAAACAGGTACATAATAGCAATTATCCAAATTTAACATAAGCCCACAAGGGGGGCTCAATACATAAGTTCCTACAGCTAATGCAACAACCCTTGCTCCATTTCCAATGCATAGGTCTGACTCTCCCTTATTGAGCTACTTACTACTCCTTAGGCCATGCATATCAGTGCATATGTGTGAGCCACAATCAACATCTAATACCCATATATTATTATCAAAAATAGTATTAATTTCAATGACAAAAATACCTGAAGTAGATGGGGCATCAGATGCCTTCTTCTTCATGGACTCTAAGTAAGCCTTGTAGTTTCTCTTTTAATGGGCATCCTTGCCGCAATGTAAGCATGTCCCCTTTGGAGCAATCTCCTTGGCCTTCTTCTTGGCCATGCCTCCCTCAGGCTTCATGGACTTCTTTTTCTTCTTAAGGTTCTTCTTTTTAGAACCTGAAGTCCACTAGCATCACATCCTTATTGTTCTTCTTGACAGATGGCTCAGCTGTTTTGAGCAAGTTAATTAGCTCAGGAATAGTGGTAAAGATTTGATTCATCCTATAGTTCAGCACAAAATGTGAATAACTATCGGACAAACTGGTTAGAATTAAGTCAATACTCAATTCATGGTCCATCATAAATCCCAAGGTGGCCAACCTCTCAATGTAGTCATTCATCTTCAATGCATATTGTGCTGGAGATGTCCCCTCAACCATCTTAGTGCGGAAGAGCAACCTCGAACTTTAAAACCTTTCGGAATGCGCTTGCTCATCAAAAAACTCTCTTAGATTGTATACAATGGAATTAGCATCTATAGCCTCATGCTATTTTTGCAACTCAGTTGACATAGTAGCATACATAATGCAGCTTGCCATCTCACTATCATGAAGATGATTTTGATATGCCTTCTGAACATTTTCAAAAGCATTAGCAACAGGGGGATTAGAGAGTGTCTCATCTAGGACATTGACAATCTTTTCGAAATTTGAGAACTATTCTCAAATTTCTTAGTCAATCCAAAAAAATAGGCCAAGTCAACTTATTTGATTCCATTAGTGCTCGCAAATTCGCACTTGTCATGATGATGATTCTAGCAGCCTGGATGTAAAATAGAACATGTTAGAATGTACATAAAATGCATGTTTATTAGGTCTTTAATAAATTGCATTATGACTCCCACTATTTTATTACGAATCCATAACCCTCATTATGAACCCAAAATAACTTATATGGAAGTTCTCTTAGTGGGTCGATATCCAACTAGCTAAGAATAACCTTGAGGCAACTCAACAAGCTATCCTTAGCTTAGTTGGTAGGCATCTAATTCATACCAATTGCATTATTCATGCAACTATCGATTCTTGTGCTATTAACTTCTTGATGTGTGCACATACATTGGGTTATCAACTATTGATATGTGTACATCTCATGTATACAAACCCAACTCCGCCTCTAATACACATTAACCTTGGTGCAAATCTAACAAGTTAATAATATTGGTTAAGTCTAACCCAATAATCGTGAAATCTAATTTCAATGGTTTGAACATATTCTTATAGAGTGAGCTTGAGACAACTCAACAACCCTAACTCTAAAAGAACTCTGGTTCTCCCCACATTAATGAAAGGTGTAAGACTTAATTGTTTATTTAGCGAGGGATTTCTTTGTTAAGTCTCATCAAGTTATTACTTCTTACTTTTATATATCATACATTCATAACATGGATATATAAAGATAGTTACATTAACTATATTGCATAATTATGGACATATTGAAGTCAATCTCTTGAGCCAAAGTGAAATTGACTAGGTCTTACCTAGGTATATGCATGAATTTATAACCCAAAATAGAAATCAAATTCCCATTTCTAAGTCTTCTTATTTATGGTACCACCTCCTTTCCTTCTAGCTCATTTGTATCTTCATTCTATCCTAATCCTAGGTAATCTAATTATATATTTCAAAGTATAGAAAATCTCAATTTACATTTGAGGGGAGTAAGATGAGAAGAGAAATACATAAGAAAGAAAGAGAGGTAGGGACACGCATTCCCTTTTTATCATAAAACAAAACAATTCCATGCATGCTCAATCACATTGGGCCTAAGTCCATAATATTCCATCATGTCTTTTCATACACCCCTAACATGCAATCTCTAATGCATAAAATAAAAATAACAATTTTGGATTTCAATTTGTAAATCGATTCAACGCTTGAACCGAAATTGCCTACTTGTGTTCTTTCGGTTAATTTAATTTTGTATATCATTTTAAAGTGGAATTTAATATTTAACCATATTAAATTAAATTCCATATTTCTAGAATTAATTCAAAATTAATTCTCCTTAAAATCACAATATTATGATGTTAAAATTAAACAATTTAATTTTAATATACATACCAATTTCTAGTCATACTAGAATTACAATTGCTCAACTTAACTTAATTCAAAATTAATTTCTAAAAATTCTAAAATTTTCTAGAAATTGAAATCATCATTCTAATCATCTTTAGGTTAGCTCAAGTTCTTCAAAATATTTTTGGCACAAGCCAAAATTACTAAGACAAACGAACCAACACACTTAGACATTCAAAATGACTCATTCGACATGTAGAATTTTTTTAAAATTTCAGTTTTGAATCACATTCAAAACATTTTTCAATCAAAATAATAGAGAAAAAAAATGTGAAACATATTTTACAAATTAGAGAAAGAAAAATGTACAAAACCTATTGATCCAAATTCATCAAAACCATGCAATTGTATTGCACTTTCAATTAAAATTAATTTTATAGACACAAGGGGGCTCTGATACCACTTTTGGGTTTTAAAGAATGAATCACATTCATAAACGCAACAGAAAAATAAAATTTTCAAAATCCGAAACAAAAAGTCATACTTATTCCATTAAAAGTAATTTATATAAACATAGAGGTTAGAAATTATACCTTGTAATTTATAATTTGTTATTCAAATCTTCACCTTCTTAGGTTGTAGCAAACCACAAAAATCCACACTAGGATGTCTCTAATGACAATCCATGTGAACAATGAAGAAGAAACTATCAAAAGAAATGGTTTCAACAAATTCAAAGTGCTAGCTTTGAAAGTGTTATTGGGAGAATTTTATTGTCTTAAAAAATATTTTTTTTTACAAAAAATATTTTCATGTTTAATTTCTGCCATTTGATGTCTTTTCTATTTGAATCAAATTCATAGAAAATATCAAAAGTCAAAAATGGAGAAAATGAAACTTGAATGAATAATAAATATTCTTAATGGCCATAATTGGCCTAATTAAAGCCAAAATTACCCGTTAGCCAACTGGAAGCAGCAGCACGCACGCAGGCCAGCAGCCTGCCTGCGCATGCCCATGACCCTCCCAAACAATATTTCCCGTGCGATCTCATCATGATCCATCCCAAAATAATTCTCTCATATTTTGGATCTCATCCAAGACCATTTTACTCATTCTCTATATCTTCAATGCGTGTGACCCATTAGGTTACCGGTTATGTTGGCCACTTACATTAACAATTAATTTCAGCAAGGCATGATCGGTATCTAGCAACCCATCATGATCCCTAATTGACCGAAAAAGTTAGTGGTTTGACTGCGAACCTTTCCATAGACAATTTCATGCAATTATTCCTTTCACCATTCTATACCCCACTTGGTTCAGAGTATGGACATGTGTCAACTCCTACTAGACTGACTATGTCAAGTCTAGTCCAAGTAATATTAGTTCTTGTCCCTAAGGCTCATTAATCCATTAGAAATGTCATTGAAGACTATCTTTATAACATTTTCACTCCAGCCAGAGATATCCAAGTAATGACCACGACAAGAAGCCATGGGTATATAGTCCTTCTATCGGGAGTGGTGAATCCTTTGTGGCTTATCCAATTACCTTCAAATTCCTCAATTTGTCTCCATTCACCACCCTATGAGCAACTTGCTTGAGGCAACAAGGAATAATGTCAAAATATAGAATCAGTATCCAAGATTTCCCTGAGCACCTCAAGTCTAAGGATACTTGCACCATTCCTATGATGAAACTATCATTGACATTTGAATAGATTATCCATATGATTGTCACATAGTTGTTCATCCAATGTACTTAGCTACATTTAGAAAACATATATATGTTAACTCTAAACATCTCATGTTTACAGATTATAAGATTTACTACTTGATCTAATCAAGGAGTGTAACATGTGCTAGTCTGTCCATATTAACAATATCCCATCTCATTAATCCTATGACTAGGGATAATGTTGATACTAAAATAATTACACATGATAAGAATCATAATATCAAGATCTTATCATGATTTTCCTTCATGTTATGTTATGTATTAAGGACTTCATCAGTTCATTTAAGATCACTATCAATTCATATATCAAATGAACATCAAATTAATGAAAAAGCCTTTTATTAATCAAATAAATTTGTACAATAAGTGCTAAAGGTGATTGCCTTTAGAGCACTTTTCGAACATTTATGACTTAAAAACAAGAGAAATGTAACTCAAATGGAGGAATGAGGGGCTTTCTTAATTAAGTTATTTTGGGAAAAATTAAAATTAACCTAGGAGCAATACAATTGGTGATAAATGAAGGATGATTAGAGTGTAGATTTGAAGAAAATAAATTGGGACCTATGATAAGGTTTTTGGGCAGCCATGACATATCAAGAAGAAAGTTTATCCTTAGTACATGTTGGCTAAATTATAGTATAAAACATATTAGGAGCATTAGGGTTTTATGTAGTCATGAAAAGTTTTGATAATGAATGATAGGAATGTGACATGGTATGGTTGTGTAGGAAAACCAAGTGAGCAAATGAGAGGCCCTCAAGAGGGTGACAAAGGCAAGGAGAAAGAAAATTAATGAGGGGAAGAAAATAAGGAAAAAGGGAAGCTCCAAGGCTGCTTAGGTATCTGCTTCATTGATAAAAACCTTACATGTTGTTCAAATGTGTGTAATTATATATTAAGGTTTGATATGACTGTTGTTTGTTATGGAATGTGATTAGTTGTTGCTTTTAATATTTTTTTATGGTAATGAGACCAAATGGTGTGAAATCATTAAGATATGTGAATGTAATTATGATCTAGAAAGTTTAGCATAAATATGAATGCATATGATGGATGTAATTAATAGTTAAGGTTGTGCTAGCTAATAACTCTATTGTAGAAATTTTGGAATAGTCTTGACTATTTTGATCATAAATATTTATCTGGTAACGATATTGAGATGAAATTAGTTGAAAATGAAAGTGGACTCATAATGCTAAAACTATCATTCAGTAATTAAGTTCAAATTCTAATTGGATAAGGGCTAAAAATTGGACAAACAATTCCGGACCTATAGGTACCCAGAAAATACTGGGTAAAAATAATAGAATGCCCTTCGGTAAAAGGGCCATAACTTTTGATAGAAAACTTGGATTTGAGAGATATTTGATGCATCTAAAATATGAGACATTGAACTACAAAATATTTAAAGACCATAACTTCAAATTTGAATTATAAATGGGCTAAAAATGAGGCCCAAAATCAGGGCCGAAATCTGTCATAGACAAAAATGTTATTTATTGGGCTTTTGCATGCAGTATCATGAATGTATATAGTAATTAATTTGATTTTTGACCTAAATTGTAAATATAAATGTTTAATAAATTTTTTATATGTGAGGTTCTAATGCAATAACAATGGAAACAAATAAAAAAAATATAAACATATATGTAAAAATTTAACATAACTATTATTTTTGAAAATATTTTGAATAAATATAAAAATAGTTAAGCCCTAAGATACCTAGTCTAGAACTAGAATGAAGAATAGTTTGACATACCAATCAGGGGATTTAAGGCACTCGATGCCAAATATAAAAGTCGGTACTGACAAATTTATAAATGCGCTCGACGCAAAATTATTAAGTCGGTAATGACAATATTAGAAAAGCCGATAATGACACTATTATGAAAGTGCTCAATGCAATATTATGAAAGCCGATAATGACAATCTCGTTGTTCCTATTAGTTAGTTCAGCTATAGATGTTATGGGCACAAGAAAAATGAAAAAAATAACAATAATATAAAAGTATGTCATTTTGATAATTTTTGTGTGAAATTAAAATTGTTAAATAATACATGTTTGATGACATTTATTTGTTTTCATAAAATTCTTTTATTTTATGCCTTATTTATGAAATTATTAATTGACATGTAAGAAAATATATGTATGTAAGATTTTTATCATTGAAGCACCACTAAGCTAGTAGCTTAGCATGGGTGGTTTCCTCTCGCGCAAGTTTTAAACTGTAACCGTAGATAGTATAGTTATCAGAAGAAGAAGGGCACCCAGACGAAAAGCAGCTAAAAGCTTTGAGCATATTTTTTTGGTATTTTGTTAAAAACTTTGTAAATTAAATTATAGTTTTATTTCATCTAGTGTGTATTAGAGATGTGTACATATATTATAATGGACATAGTTTGAATATAAAATAACATATTTTATAAATAAATAAAATTTTGAATATTAGTGCTTGTAATAATTTTATTTTGTTGTCTGTAATATTTTCGTAAAAAAAATTATACTTCATTTCACTAATCTTATAAGAAATTTAGTTAGGTAATGCTCACTTAACTTGCTGAACTAAAGTGGGGTAAGGGGGTGTTACAATTTTTGGTATTAGAGCCATAGGTTTAGACGGTTCTTACTTAGTGGGTATATGAAGATAAGTGCATGTTTTCAGCATTTGCATTGTTTTAAGCTGTTATATTCGGATAAAGGACCCTTCTTTTGACAATATAATTTTTAATGGATTCTGAATCAAGACAAAGTTGCAAAGAATAAGAGAGTGATAATATAGCTAACTCGGCTGCTCATAGATAGTCAGCATCAATTAGAGCCTCGAAGCCTAGTGTTATAGCTCCACAGCATGCTGAAGAACATATTGATTCAGGTCAGGTACCCCTTATGCAACAGATTGCTACTTTTATAGCAGATAGCATAAGCTGTGGCACCACCCGCTCTACCAGCTCCCCCACCTCAACCAAAACCTTAGATTGATAAACTAAGAAAATATGGGGTTATGGATTTTACGGGTAAGAAAGAGGATGAACCAGTAGTAATATAATTTTGGTTGGAAAAGCCAGAACAAGTTTTTGAGGAGCTTCAATGGTCAGAGGAGTACAAGGTTAGATATGCAGTGTCCCTCCTTTAGGAGCATGCCCACGACTGGTGGAAGCTGGTATTAGCAAAACCCCAGACTCCAAACCCTCAGACATGAGATTTCTTTGTGGTAGAGTTTAAAAAGAAATATGTACCAAGAGTCTATGTTGATGAGAAAACGGTAGAATTTTTCAATTTGAAGTGGAGGGGTATGACAGTAGCTATGTATAAGATAGAGTTCACCAGGCTGGGCAAGTATGCAATGGAGATTATTGGAGATGAAGCTAATAAATGTCGTAGATTTGAAGATAGCCTTGATGAGGATATTGGATATTTAGTGGCTTCCCACCAACATATAGACTTTGCTACACTAGTGTCCTCTGCCATTAGTGTTGAAAGAAGGAAAAAACTGAAGATAGAAGAGCTATCTAAGAAATCAATGGCTAGTGTGGCCTATACATCTGGTAGGAAAGGGTAAATAGTACCCATACCATTTTAGTCACGGGTTGCTAGGCAGACATTTTCTGGTAGGCGGGGTCAGTATTTTAGACTTGTAGCATCATTTGCTAGTTCACCAGTAGCATTGTCCAGAAGGCTAGCTCCTGCTATATGTTAGCATTATGGTAGATCTCATACAAGAGAGTGTTGGTGGTTGACTAGGACATGTTTGAGATGTGGAGCTACTAACCATATGAAGAGAGATTGTCCAAGACTTAGTACAGGCAGTATGGCACCAGCATGGACTATGACACTGGTACAAAGCCATGGTAGAGGTTGAAGCCAATTTATAGGTGGTCATATCGGACAGAGTTAGGGGGTATCAAAGACAGTGGACAGACCCGGACGTAGTAGACCTCCCACTCGGGCATATATGATGAGAGCTCATGAGGACCAGGATGCACCAGATGTCATAGTTGGTAAACATTCTATATTTGACTTTAATTTACATGCATTGATAGATTCTAGTTCCACGCATTCATACATAAGCACAGCTACACTTAAACAAGTGAACATGATACCTGAGACCTTAGAATATGAGATAATTATGACCAATCTGCTTGGACATAGTATGAAAGTGAATTAGATTTATAGAAACAGTTCAATAATAATTCAGGGTAGAGATTTTCCAGCAGACTTAATAGAATTACCTTTTCATGAATTTGATGCTATTCTGGGCATAGATTGGTTGACCAAGAATGGAGCTATAGTCGATTGTCAATCTAGAAAAGTTGTACTTAAAATTCCTAGGCAGGATGACACTATCATTTAGGGTGAAGGTCAAACATGTTTGACCAATGTTATTTCTACATTAAAAGCTCATAAATACATTAGGAAGGGATGTGAGGCATATTTGGCCCATGTGATATATACTAAGAAGGGGAGCCCGGAAGTTAAGGACATTCCTATAGTGTCTGAGTTCCTAGATGTGTTTCCTGAAGACTTGTTGGGGTTACCACCAGATAGGGAGATAGAGTTTGTTATTGATGTGATTCCTGGTACAGCCCCGATATCAATTACCCCTTATAGAATGACACATGCAGAATTGAGAGAGTTGAAAGTTCAATTGCAAGAATTGCTAGACAAGGGGTTCTTAAGACCTAGTGTGTCACCATGGGGTGCTCCGGTGTTGTTTGTGAAAAAGAAGGATGGCACCCTTCAATTATGTATTAATTATGGACAATTGAATAAGGTGATGATTAAAAATAAATGCCCACTACCTAGAATTGATGATTTGTTTGATCAATAGAAGGGAGCAGGAATATTCTCTAAGATTGATCTCAGATCTAGGTATCATAAACTGAAAATCAAAGAATCAAATGTGTCCAAAACAGCCTTCAAGACTCGATATGGCCACTATGAGTTCCTGGTTATGCCTTTTTGTAACACCCCTTTTACCCTACTAATAGTAGCAAAGCAAAGGAGTGTTATCTTACTCTTGACTCCCTATCTAACTTGCTTATACAATCATTTTGTATATTCTCATTTTAAAATATATGAATATAAATTCAAAATATAGTCTCCAATTTTTTTTTTAAATACATATACTTTATACCAATTTATATAATTCATCCATAATAAACTATTTCATTTTCTAAAGGATTACATACAAAGTTCTACTAATTAATATTTTATTTATAGACCCAAAATATGAGTATCACATAATATGAAAATAAAACTTACTATTATGTTTTACAAAAGTTAATACAATGGAACAAAAAGACCTTCAAATGTTGTTATCCACTATTTGGCGTTCTTCTCTTTCTGGCAGCTTCATCCTTTACTTATTAACTACTTTAGTACCTACGCGTGGGAAAACCACACGCGCTAAGCTACTAGCTTAATGGTGCTTTATATGACAAAAACTTAATATGCAATTTATAGAATCTCACACATTCATATATTTAAAATCAAATAAAAAGGAATATCACAAATTTATCAGCAATAAATTAATTTGCAAGTTAATTGCTAGTACACAATTTCTTTTACATATGATAATTATGTTAATTGCATAATATCACTGCATAATATTATTTTTAATATCACCATAATTTTATCATATCTTATTTTGACTTGTATATTCAAATTTATGCCCAACACCAATAACTAGAACTATCAGATAGGATATGGGGCATTATCTGTAGGTAAATATTAACTCGGCGCATGACGCCTACATAAATAAACTCGGCACAATGTGGTGCCTGCATATATCAACTAGGCACATTTAGTGCCTACATAAATCAACTCTGCACATGTAGTGCCTACATAAATCAACTCTGCACCTACAATGCCTACATATCCTACCCTTTATTGGCATGCCAATCTATCCTTTACCCTAGTTCTCAGCTAGGTGTTTTAGGGCTTAATTATTTCATTTCAATTTATTCAAGTAATCTCTTAAAATTTCATTATGGTCAAAATATACACCAAACAATTATTTCATAGTTTTATTTTCTTAATAAATTTTTATGGACTTAATGGCTTATATCACTTAATAATCACTCATATCAATATCATTCATCTCATACCATAAGGCTCAAATCAATTTACATGAAAAACTCTCACTTTTTCAACAGCCCTGTTCTGGACGGATTTTGGGCTCTGTCTTGGATCTCACTTTTGATACTGTTATTGGCTGAATTTAGTTAAGTGGTCTTCTAATATATTTTAGTCACAGATCTTATATTTAAATTCCATTTTGAATCAACTAATTCTGATCTCTGTAGACAAAGTATTGACTGATTGAGTACTGACTGCTCAGCTAAAATCTGCCTAGGAAATTCCGAGGCAGATTTGAAGTCTCATATTTGTGTCAATTCTTAACATCGTTTCATTCATAATTATATCTCATGTCCTTCATGAAAGTTTTAGATATATGTCTTAAGTTTCCAAAACATCAAATAACATGAAATTTAGAGTTCCATAACTTACGTTATAGAATATTTAATGCATGCTGCTCCATGATAAAATTTTCAGCAACACATATAACAACACAACCACTCATTTAATTATGCAATTAACACAAGATTTAAAAATAAAATCAACATATTAAATTTTTTTCATAAAATAACATACCTTATGAATCTCTTATCCTTTTCCTAGGCTTTTTCCTTTCCTTTCCCTTCCTCAAGATTGCTTCTACCCTTGTCCTTGGTTTGCCCTAAAACCATCAAACTTATCTCATATCATCAAACCAATTTCTTTTTGTTTCAACCCACCATCACCTAGGCAGCTCCTTCTTCATCATTTATAACCTCCATTATCATCACTTTAATCTCAATTGATAAAGGGAACAAGAGAATTGAAGAAGAAACTCACCTTGACAAAATTTCTCTCTTTCTTTCTTTCTTATTTCTCTTCCTTTCTTCTACCTTTCAAATTGATTTCCTTCACTCTCTTGAGTTTTCTATCACTTGAATCATTCTTTCCTCTCTTTTACTAGCTAAAACTTGAACAAAAATGCTGGAGACTTGGTGGAGTAGGTGGCCAGCCATACAAGATAAGAATGAGGGGATTTTTTTTTAGTTGCTTTTAATGTCTAATTAAGGGAGAAGCTTCTAGGCTAAGTTAAGGCTCATTGGATTTTAATGTCATTAATTAGTTAGATAAGGATTAGGATAAGACTCATTAATGCCTCATAAATGAAGAAATTCTATAATGGATGATTAGGCATATGACTCATTAATACTTATTAATGTCATTAATGTGAAAGATTCTAAATTCTAGATTTGTTTCTTATTTAGCTTAATATTTTTGGGCCCCCCATCTCCTTAACCTCTTCTCCTATTGGTCAATTTAATTAATTAATCATAATAAATTTTAATCTTTTAATACTACCTCATTTAGTTCATAAACTTCTTTTTTTACAAAATAATCCCAAATCATTCCATAAATCCTCATTTAATCCAAAGAGTGATTTTATTTCAACTAATTCAAGCACTAAACTTTTAAATTTCCAATTAATAAGATCCTTAACAAATTTCCCTTAAATATTATTATTTTTTCTGTGCATCCGGATTTAGACTCCGATCGATCCGGCATGACCAAGTTATTTAGACACTGATCGCATGTGACCAAGTCATCCAATCAGTGTCTAAATGACCGAGCATTACAATTCTCTTCCCCTTAAGAAAATTTCGTCCTCAAAATTTACTTGATTAGTTGATGCTGAATAATTGAGGATATTGGGCCTTCATTACTTCTTTACTTTCCCATGTGGCTTCTTTTGTAGAATGGTTGTGCCATAGGATTTTCAAGTTAATTGCTAGTACACAATTTCTTTTACATATGATAATTATGTTAATTGCATAATATCACTGCATAATATTATTTTTAATATCACCGTAATTTTACTCATTTTATTATTCAATAATTATTCACAATGAGTAAATTGTATCATATCTTATTTTGTCTTGTATATTCAAATTTATGCCCAACACAAATAACTAGAAATATCAGATACGATACGGGGCATTATCTGTAGGCAAATCTTAACTCGGCGCATGGTGCAATCATAAATAAACTCAGCACAATGTGGTGCCTACATATATCAACTCGGCACATTTAGTGCCTACATAAATCAACTTGGCACATGTAGTGCCTACATAAATCAACTTGGCACATGTAGTGCCTACATAAATCAACTTGGCACATGTAGTGCCTACATAAATCAACTCGGCACATGCAGTGCCTACATATCCTACCACTTATTGGCATGCCAATCTATCCTTTACCCTAGTTCTCAGCTAGGTGTTTTGGGGCTTAATTATTTCATTTCAATTTATTCAAGTAATCTCTTAAAATCTCATTATGGTCGAAATATACAAGAAACAATTATTTCATAGTTTTATTTTCTCAATAAAGTTTTATTGAATTAATGGCTTATATCAGATAATAATCACTCATATCAATATCATTCATCTCATATCATAAGGCCCAAATCAATTTACATGTAAAACTCTCACTTTTTCAATAGTCCTGTTCTGGACAGATTTCGGGCTATGTCTTGAATCTCAATTTTGATACTGTTATTGTCCGACTTTAGTTAAGTGGTCTTCCAATAAATTTTAGCCACATATTCTTATATTTAATTTCCATTTTGAATCAACTAATTCTGATTTCTGTAGACAAAGTTATGACTGATTGAGTACTGACTACTCAGCTAAAATCTACCCCGGAAATTCTGAGGCAGATTTCAAATCTTGTATTTGTGTCAAATTTTAACATAGTTTCATTAATTAGATCTCATTTCCTTCATGAAAGTTTTAGATATATGTCTTAAGTTTCCAAAACATCAAAGAGCACAAAATTTAGAGTTCCATAAATTAAGTTATAGAATTTTGAATGCATGTTGCTCCATGAAAAAATTTCCAGCAACACATATAATAACACAACCGCTCATTTAATTATGCAATTAACACAAGATTTAATAATAAAATCAACATATTAAATTTTTTTCATACAAGCACATACCTTATTAATCTCTTATCCCTTTCCTAGGCTTTTTCCTTTCCTTTCCCTTCCTCAAGATTGCTTCTACCCTTGTCCTTGGTTTGCCCTAAAACCATCAAACATATCTCATATCATCAAACCAATTTCTTTTTGTTTCAACGCACCACCTAGGTAGCCCCTTATTCCTCATTTCTAACCTCAATTATCATCACTTTAATCTCAATTGATAAAGAGAACAAGAGAATTGAAGAAGAAACTCACCTTGACAAAATTTCTCTCTTTATTTCTTTATTATTTCTCTTCCTTTCTTCTACCTTTCAAATTGATTTCCTTCACTCTCTTAAGTTTCCAATCACTTGAATCATTCTTTCCTCTCTTTTACTAGCTAAAATTGGAACAAAAATGGTGGATACTTGGTGGAGAAGGTGGTTGGCCATACAAGATAAGAATGAGGGGATTGTTTTTAGTTGCTTTTAATGTCTAATTAATGGAGAAGCTTATAGGCTAAGCTAAGGTTCATTGGATTTTAATGTCATTTATTAGTTAGATAAGGATTAGGATAAGGCTCATTAATGCCTCATAAATGAAAAAATTCTAGAATGGATGATTAGACATTTGACTCATTAATACTTATTAATGCTCATTAATGTGAAAGATTCTAAATTCTAGATTTTTTTCTTATTTAGCTTAATATTTTTGGCCCCCCCATCTCCTTAACCTCATCTCCTATTGGTCAATTTAATTAATTAATCATAATAAATTTTAATCTTTTAATACTACCTCATTTAGTTCATAATCTTCTCTTTTTACAAAATAATCCCAAATCATTCCATAAATCTTCATTTAATCCAAAGAGTGATTTTATTTCAACTAATTATAGCACTAAACTTTTAAATTCCCAATTAATAATGTCCTTAATAAATTTCCCTTAAATATTATTATTTTTTCTATGCATCCAGATTTAGACTCCGATCAATCTAGCGTGCCTGACTCGGTCATATGTGATCAGTGTCTAAATGACCGGGCGTTACACTTTTGGTTTAACGAATGCACCAACTGCCTTTATGGATATGATGAACATGATTTTTAGGCCTTACCTTGATCAATTTGTGGTAGTTTTTATAGCTGCTATCCTTGTGTATTCAAGGGACAAAGGAGAACATGACGAACATTTCAGAATAGTACTTCAGACATTGAGGGAAAATCAATTGTATGCAAAGCCGTCAAAATGTGAGTTTTGGTTGGAAGAAGTAGGATTCTTAGGGCATGTTGTATCAGTTGGAGGAATCCGTATGGATCCTAGCAAAATAAAAGTGATTTTAAGTTGGAAGTTGCCCGCAATGTGACAGAAGTCTAGAGTTTCCTTGGATTAGCTGGGAACTACAGAAGGTTTGAGAAGGGATTTTCAAGCATAGCTGCACCAATTACCAAGCTACTTAGAAAAAAAACTAAATTTGAGTGGATAGATCGAAGTTAGGCAAGATTTGAAAAACTAAAATTCATGCTAACCGAAGCACTTGTTTTGACCCAACCTACTCCTGGGAAAGATTTTGTGATATACAGTGATGCTTCTCATAATGGACTAGGTTTTGTATTAATGCAAGAAAGTAAATTATTTGCTTATGCATCCAGGCAATTGAAGCCTCATGAGCTAAATTACCCTAGTCATGATTTAGAATTGGCAACAATAGTGTTTGCTTTAAAAATGTGGCGACATGATTTGTATGGAAAGCGGTGCTATATATATACAAATCATAAGAGTCTCAAATATTTGTCCACACAAAAGGAGTTGAACTTAAGGCAAAGATACTGGCTGGAATTAATTAAGGATTATATTTGTATTATTGATTATTAGTTAGGCAAAGCCAATGTAGTAGCTGATGCCTTAAGTAGAAAAACACTAACAGTTATACCTTATAATTTCTTCATTATAATATAATATATAGAAATTAATAATAAATTAAAAAGAGACTCATATTTTCTTTTGATAGAATTACGGTTCAACCTACTTTAAGGAAACAAGTGAGAGATGCTCAGAGGCAAGATCATCAATTGATGATAATTGCTTAGGCAATTAAAAAGGGGGAGAGACCTGAATTCAAGGTTGAAGATTGTGGCGCTCCCTTACCCTACCAGTCGTTAATAGAGTATAGAAGTGCTACTAAGCTCATTTGTTTTTGTAAAAATAACTAATTCTCAAATTACTGTATATTTTTTTTCATATCATTTAAATATGGAATTAGTGATGTAAATATTTTGAATTAAAAGAACTCATTCATTAAATCATAATATTTAGAAATATATTTACAATAATACCAAATATATAAATTACAAAATTCAATTCTTATAAATCCTACATGCCACAATTTTACATAAAGAGAAATTCTTAAAATTTAATTTTTACAATAAAATTTTCAAAACATACAAAAAGGAAATAGACTGTTGAAATTTGATCTTGGGGTTCCCCTTATCTTCAGTTGCCCTAACGTAACAGCTACGTCTATTTATCTGCGCGTGAAAAACACGCACTAAGCTACTAGCTTAGTGGTACATTTGGTAACTATCCAATAATTACATAAATATTTCTAAAATAGAATTTTAGAAACTACAATTAATTTATTAAGCATGCCAAATATTCAATTAATAGTAAAACTATTTTTGTCATGCAAAAATATATAATTCATCAATTATGACATTCCATTCATTATGCAAGCTTGAAATTTTAATAATACAAGATATACAATTTGAAATATCAATTTAATAATTTACATTTTTTTCCTGTTATTTATTTGATATGCCACGACATCTTAGACCGTAACTAAACACTGGATACAGGATTTCTACTCTCCGGAAGTATACTCGGTGCCTATATAATTATTTTATAACTTGGCGTTTAATGCCTACATTTTCAATAACAACTCAACACCTTTTTGGTGCTTACATAATTTCAAACTCAGCACTATTTCTTAGTACCTACGTAATTTCAACTCAGCATTATTTCTTAGTGCCTGCATAATTTAAATCTCAGTACTATTATTTTTAGTACCTACATTTCTACCCTTTCAATGGCATGCCAACTTATCCTAATTTTTAGTTCTCGACAAGATGTTATAGGGCTTAATTATATTTGTTACCTTTATTATTATTTATATAAATTATGTAGGTAACACTAATAGAAATTTCAAATAAATGAAATAATTCCCACTAAACATTTTACAATCTCATACTTGCTCATTTAATCATTATAACTATAAAAAAATCAAATAATATATATTTCTATCACAAAATTCCACAATCAACACATATACGCAAACTGCCCTATTCTGGACAGCATTTATGTCTTATGTTGCCCTGTATATTTAGTCCATTTTTATATGGAAATTGGACAAGTGATCAACTAACTAACAAAATGTAGTTAAATGTCTTATCTTTAATTTAAAAATGGAATCACATTAAAATGAAGTTTTTAGCAAAAGTTATGAATTTTCTTCTAAGCTACGTTCATTCCAATCCTGCCCAGTATTTTACTTGACAGAAGAAGGATATATTGCTTTGTATTTTTCATCCATTTGTAGATGGAATTTGGAAAGTGATCAACTAAAAAATGTAGCTACATGTCTTAAATTTCCAACCTAATAAGAATAACTCAAAAATCATACCCAGAACTCAAGTTATGACCATAAAACTAGACACTGTTTGTAAGACAAATTTTTCAACAGATCAATTAACTCATATAATTTCCATTTTCATGTATCAACCTCATATTCTAGTTTTTATTTTCACATTCATGGAGATATTTAATTACCAATTCATCCCTCAATCAAATATCCAGAATTTCATACACAATTTCACAAACATCACAAAATCAAAATCAACATTTGCCTATATTGAATTTTTGCCAAATGTACATACCTCAAAATTTTACTTCTCTTCACTTCTCTCTTCTTCCTAGCTAGCTTTATCTTTTCCCTTAATTACTTTTTGATTATGGTTCAAAGATTGTTCACCTTCTTGTCCTAACAATAAATTTTACGCTAATCAAGCACTAATCACCCTAGTCCACCCTTGATCATTATTAGTATAATAATAACCTTAAATTACTAGCTTTAATGGCAACTAACCCCAAACTCAAAGAAAAAGAGAAGAAGAAAAGTGAGAAGATGAAAAATCTAAACTCACCTTTGATGATCTTCAAAATGAACAAAGTCTTCTTTCGCTTTTTATCTTCCTTTCTTCCTTCCTCTTCCTTGGTTTTGCTCACTTAACTTCACTTCTTTGACGATCTTCCCTTAATTCCACATTTTTTCCATATAATCTTAGCTTGATTGAAGAAAACAAAAGAAAAATAAATGGAGGAAGGAGAGCTCATGAAAAAAGAAGAAAAAAGAGAGCTTTCTTTGGTTAGATGAGGAAGAAGAAGAATAATGACCAAAAAGTGAAAATTTGACTTTTTATAGTTGGATTAGGTGGGTGGTTAGAATAAATTGCTAATCTTGTTTCCCAATGGTCAATTAATTTAAATCACTCTTACTTTATTTTAATCAAAATATTATTCCTTTCCTTAGATAAATAATATTCCATTTCTATGCCTTCTTAAAATATATGTGCCAAAAACACTGCAATTTCCAATTTTATTCAGCAAAAATTATTTTTTTCCCAATTCTACTTCTGAACTCCAAAATTCTAAATTAATAATATCCAAAATATTTTTCTCATATTTTAATATTATTTTAATTTTTTCTTTTATGTCCGAATTTAGACCCAATCAGTTCGGCGTGCCGGATTTCGGTCAACCGTGACCATGGCCTAAATTATTGGGCATTACAAGATGATGGAAGTTATAAGGGAAGATTATGCATGCCAAATGAAAGTGGATTAAAGTAAATAATTCTAAAAGAGGTGCATAATATAACTTTCTCCATGCATCTAGGAAGCAATAAAATGTATCAAGACCTGAAGACTCATTATTGGTGGCTAGCAATGAAGAAGGATATCGTGGAATACACTACAAGATGCTTAACATGCCAACAAGTGAAAGCAGAGCACCAAGTACCATCTGAATTATTGCAACCTATTGCTATTCTAGAATGGAAGTGGGAAAGGATTACGATAGATTTTGTATCTAGGTTGTCTTTGACACAAAAGAAGCATAATGTAGTGTGGGTAATTGTTGACAAGCTTACCAAATCAGCTCACTTTCTGTCAGTTTGGTTGGATTACTCATTAAGCTGATTAGCAGAAATATATGTTAATGAGATAATTCAACGGCATGGGGTGCGAGTATCTATTATTTTTTATCGAGGCCCACGGTTCACATCAAAATTTTGGAAAATTCTACAACAAGCATTGGGGACTCGACTTACTTATAGTGCAACATTTCATCCACAAATAGATGGGAAATCTGAATGAGTTATTCAATTGCTGGAAGACATGCTTAGAAGCTGTGTAATGGACTTTGAGGGTAGCTAGGATAGGTATTTTCCATTGATGGAATTTGCATACAACAATAGCTATTGTTGCCCAGATATTAATCCAAGAAGGGGGGCTGAATTGGAGTTTCAAAAATTAAACTTTAAAGTGCAGAAATAAAAAAATTAATTTTAGAAGGGATACAGAAATTTGACAGAAGGATTTTATAGAGGTTCGGGTGTTAACAAACCCTACTCCTCTCCCCAATCGCAATTGGGAGTTTCACTAATACACTAAGTGTTACAATGGAGTTTTACAAGCTCACTCCCAACTATGGTGTTTCTCACATTGGCTCACACCTAACCCAGAAATCCCTTGTGTTTTAATGGTTCACACAATAACCAATTTCTTGTGTTTTACAGGCTCATACAAACAACCTTTTATGTTGTGTTTTACAGGCTCACACAAACAACCTTTACTTTGTATTTTACAGGCTCACACAAATAACCTTTACTTTGTGTTTTAAAGGCTCACACAACTAACCCTTACAAGTGTTCTACTCTTAACCCAGAAATACCCAAAACTCACTTGAGTAATTAAATGATTACAGAGAGAAACACTCACAAATCTTTATTGCTCAATAAATGAAGAGCAAAAAGATTTTTACAGAGAATAGATATTGGTTCTCAAAGTATTGAATGTACAAATAGCTTGTAATAAGATTTTGATTCAAAGTATTTGTTATCCCTTGGCTGATTATAGCCATTAGGGTGCATTTAATATGAAACTAGCCATTGTACCAACCAAAGCGTCTGATATTTTTCTCTTTCATCATTCACGAGCGTGACTATGTTTGTCATGGGCGTGACATTTCTTCCCAAGTCGTGACTGAAGTGGTGACCTTGGTCGTGAAATTCTCTGGAATGTTTTGAAACATTGGGTCACGGGCGTGACTTACATCTTCATGGGCGTGGCAAACTTCCCAGCCATGATTCAAGTGATGACTTTGGTCATGAAGCTCTCTGGATGAAAATGCCATGAACATTCACGGGTGTGACATTTTAATTCACGGGCGTGACTTAAATGTCCATTTCACGGTTTGTTCTTCCTTCATGGTCGTGAACTTCAAATGTTGGTTTTGGTAACGGTTAGCTCTTTCACAGGCGTGACACATAGGGTCACGGGTGTGAACATGCTACTTCCTTATTTTGTCTTTCAATGATTATTCTTCCAATCTCCATTCTTTCTATTTTATTCCATACCCTGTTTAATAGACTTAGAAAACAAGTATGTTAAATAAATATTGCTATTTTATTTGTTATCATCAAAATGACGGAAATACCCCTCAAGGTTTAACAGCTATCAAGCTAGTCTCGGCATGGCTCCATATGAAGTTTTGTATTAAAGAAGATGTAAGACATTGCTATGCTGGATAGAATTTGGTGAAAAGAAGTTAATGGGCCTAGAATTGGTGCAACAGATAGAGGAGAAGGTGAAATTAATCCAAGATTGATTAAAAGCTGCAACAGATCAACAAAAATCCTACGCTGATTTAAAGAGGAAGGATATTGAATATGTGGTTAGAGACAAGGTATTTTTAAAAGTATTTCCTTGGAAGAAAGTAATTCATTTTGGTAAAAAGGGGAAACAGAGTCATAAGTTTATTGGACCATACGAAATACATGAATGCGTGGGTCCAGTGGCTTAACAATTGGCCTTACCACCAGAATTAGATAAGATCCATAATGTCTTTCATGTCTCAATATTAAAAAGATACAGATCAGATCCAATATATGTACTACTTGTGGAATCAATAAAGGTACAACCAGACTTGATATATGCAGAAGAGCCGGTAAAAATCTTAGCTTGAGAAGTCAAGGAACTACGAAACAAAAAGGTACCATTGGTGAAGGTCCTATGCCACAATCATGCAGAAGAAGAAGCCACTTGGGAGAGTGAAGAAATGATGAGAACTGGAAGAAGACAAATTTAATTAATATTGGGACACCTAAGCCCATAAATATCTAGATATTTTGGCCAATTAATGTGTTTATCTCCCTTAGTGTATGGTGTTTCAAAAGGAAACGTGGGAGACAATTAAAAGATAGAAAATTCTAGATCAAGAGTGATAATAAAGAAATGATAAGCAATTAAGAGCAAAGTGACAAAATTAATTAATTAATGGAGACACCTAAGTCATAATTTAGATGTTTTCATTATTGTCTAATTGATGCACATCACTTGGCTAATTGTTGCATGCCACTTGGTGTGGCCAGCCCCTTCCATGTATTTAATGTCCCAATCATGCATTTAATTAATGATTATCCCAATTAATCCTCCAATTTTTGGTAAATTGCAAATTGACCCCTAAACTTTTTAAATTTTGCAATTTAGTCTCTTACCGCAATTTAATATCTTTAAATACTTTAAACACTTTATTGGGTATTTTTCATAATTATTGGCCATTATTTTAATTATGCAACAACATCGCATCCTGCTGCCACATATTCCGCTTCAGCAGTAGATAGGGCAACTACCCCTTGTTTCTTGCCAAACAAAAAACTATGCATTCCCCAATAAAGTGACAAGTGCCTGAAGTACTATTTCTATCCAAAAGACTACCGGCATAATTCAGATGTGAATATCCTATGATATTGAAAGATGAATTACTAGGATACCATAAGCCTAGATGCAACGTGTCATGTAAATATTTAGGGCAAGATTAAAATCTAGACATAAGCATACACTATACATTATATCAGGCTAGAGGCAGTAAGATATAAAGGTGATCCGATCATACCTTTATAGAGCTTTTCATTTATTCTCTTACCCTTCTCATCTTTTTCCAATTTTGTTGATGCGCTCATTGGAGTATTAGCATTTTTACACCATTCAATTCCAAATTTCTTGATTAACTCTTTGGAGTACTTGGATTGGTTGATGAATATGCCATCATTGCTTTGCTTGATTTGTAGACCAAGGAAGAACTTAAGTTCTCCCATCATGCTCATTTCAAATTCCCTAGTCATATACTTAGCAAATTCTTGGCAAAGCAATTCATTAGTAGACCTAAATAGGATATCATCAACATAAATTTGAACAATTAAAATATCATGCTTATGCCTTTTAATAAATAAAGTTGTGTTAACATGTCTTTTTGAAAAATTATTTTCTAAAAGGAAAGAACTTAGTCTTTCATACCAAGCTCTTGGAGCTTATTTCAACCCATACAAGTCTTTTGAAAGTTTAAAAACATGATTAGGAAAATTATGACTTTCAAATCCTAGAGGTTGTTCTACATAAACTTCCTCTTCTATAAAGCCATTTAAGAAGGCACTTTTTATATCCATTTGAAATAGTTTAAAATTCATATGGCATGTAAATGCTAAAAATATTCTTATGGCTTTTAATCTAGCTATTGGAGCATTGGTTTCATCATATTCTATACCTTCTTCTTTATTATAACCCTTTGCAACCAACCTAGCTTTATGCCTAGT
Organism: Triadica sebifera; assembly: GCA_023653625.1. Lineage (NCBI taxonomy): Eukaryota > Viridiplantae > Streptophyta > Magnoliopsida > Malpighiales > Euphorbiaceae > Triadica > Triadica sebifera. Next base: position 31,728,292 of record CM042893.1, read on the forward strand.
TATTGAACCTTGTTCATCTAACTTATTTCTAAACACCCATTTACTATCAATGATTTGATGGTCTTTGGGGCTAGGAACTAAGGTTCGTACTTTAGTTCTCTTGAATTGATTGAGTTCCTCTTGCATAGAAATCGCCCAACTTTCATCATTAGGAGTCTCATCAATATTTTTAGGCTCAATTTGAGAGACAAAAGCAAGGTTAGAATCTAAAATTTTGAGATGAGATCTAGTACTTACTCCTTTAGTAGGATCACTAATGATTTGTTCCTTGGGGTGATTCTTTGTCATTTTCCATTCCTTTGGAAGCTCTTGGTTGTCTTGCTCTTGAGCTTGAGCTAGAGATGCATCTTGTTGTTGTTTCTCTTTATAAATATCATCTTTCTCATAATCAAGATCAAGTTTCCCCATTGTGCCTACAACGTCATCAAAAGCATAAATTTTTGGATTTGAAGGATGACTTGTGTTATTTTCCTCTTTGGCAAGGTTCACATGTCTTATCTCTTTCAAATTTGACTTTTGGAAGTCCACTTACTAGCTCTCCTTTGCTAAGGCTTTGAATTAAATCCATGTTTGCGTGACCAAACCTTATATGCTATAGCCAAGATTCATCACTAATAGTCATAAGACACTTAGAGGAAAGATTAGATATTTTGTGTAAGTCTATTCTGTAAGTATTGACATCTCTATCTCTTTTGAATATCTCATTTGAGGTAAAGATTACTTTATTTCCCTTATCACATAATTGACTTACACTTAACAAATTATGTTTCAGACCATCAACAAGTAAAACATCTTCAATAAAATTAGTATTATTAATACAAATAGAGCTAATGCCAATTACCTTACCCTTAGCATTGTTCCCAAAGGTTACCTTGCGACCATCAATACTTTTAAACATGATTGAATAGTTCTTTATTTCCGATCATATGCCTTGAGCATCCACTATCCACAAGCCAAGCATTTTCTTTTATAGTGGACTTGAGGCATACCTATAAAATCACAATTCAAGTTTGGTTTTTAGGTACCCAAATGAACTTGGGTCCTTAGGGGTGAGCACATGAAGTTCCCAATGAGCCTTCCTTATCCAACAATGTTTATTGATATGACCAAATTTCATACAATAATTACATTGTTTAGCTCTAAAATTGTTTTTCGGTTTTACCATGCTTTTAGGTCTCATTATCTTTTTAGATGGAGTTTGTGAGCAGTGACATACACGTGCATGATGAATGGGTGTTTTCCTAGGTGCACGTCTCTTATACATGAAGACACGATTGGCCTTTTAAGGTTTCCCCCTTAAGCCATGCGACCTTTGACCATTCTTCTTATGAATAGGGGGATTTGTGTGTGTTGTTCTTTTAGCCCTTGGGGCTATTACCTCAATTGTGGAGGTTTGAGGTGCAGTAGACTTAACAAAAGTAGTCTTGTGAGATGAAAATAATGTTCCATTAAATCCTAGATCATGTCTTATTAAAGGTGGTTTCTGAGAAACTATGTGAGTATCTAAACTCTCCTTACCTTTATGAAATCATGAAATGACACTCATGTCTTCATTGGGTTCTTTTATACCCATAACTCTTGAACTATAGTCTTTGAGAGGAAGGCTTTTCAGAATTTTGTTGTTCACATCCTCCAAGCTCAAATGTTTTCCAAGCTTTATCATGCCATTGATGATGGCTATAAGACAGTTCGTCATATCAGTGATGGATTTATTGGATTTCATCTTGAAGAGTTCATATTCTGACGTGAGAAGTTGAATCTTCTTGGATTTAACTTGTTTGGTTCCTTTATGATAATTCTCCCATGTCTTCCATATACTATATGCGGTAGGACAATTTTGGATTATACCACATTTTTCAATAGATAGGGAGCTTGCGAGGATTGTCATAGTCTTTTGTTTTTGAAATTCGCTCTTCGTTGAGGCTCTATTCAATCATCTTTTGAAAGAAATTCTTCACCATCAACCCCTATCTTGGTTGGTGGTGTCCATTTTTTTTGAACACTATCCCAGACTTCAATTCCCTCATTATCTAGATACGTCTCCATCCGAAAATTCCAATAAGCGTAGTTTGCTCCATCGAAGTAAGGCTTGAGACTTTGAAATCCTTCACTGGCCATTTCTTGATCTTTGCTAGCACTTTTTAGGCTTTGTTGCTAGACAATCTCTGATACCAATTGTTGCCCAGACAATGAACCAAGAAGGGGGTTGAATTGGTTAGTAAATAAAATTTTCTTAACTTTAATGTGCGGAACAAAATAAATAAAGTAGGGAAGGAGAGAATTCACACACAAGATTTATAGAGGTTCAAGTATTAACAAACCCTACTCCTCTCCCCAATCTCGATTGGGTGTTTCACTAATACTCTAAATTTTACAATGGAGTTTTACAAGCTCACTCTGAACTATGGTGTTTCTCTTAATTGGCTAACACCTAACCCAGAAATTTCCTTATGTTTTTCAATGGCTCACACAAAACCAATTCCTTGTATTTTATGGCTCACACAATAAATCCTTACAAGTGTTTCACTCTTAACCCAATATGCCGAAACTCACTTAAGTAGTTGCTTATAATAAAAATGCTCACCAACCTACAATGCTCAGAAATTATAAGCAATTAGGTTTGTACAAATAATAGAAGTTTGTTGAGAGAAATAACTAATGCACAAGGCTACAACCAGATTAATTGATAGAAAATAATAGTTTGTCTTATTCTTCTTGTTTAGGATTCATAAATGACTTCCATTTATACTTCCTCTGGGAATTATATCCATTTGGGTGCATTTAATGCGAAAATAGCTGTTGAACCAACTTTTAACTTCGCGCCTGACATATTTCTCTATCCTCATTCACGGGCATGAATATATGTGTCATGGTCGTGAATGTTCTTCCTAGCCATGGTCCAAGTGGTGACTTTGGTCGTGAAGCTCCCTTGAAGAATTTGAAGTGTTTGATCACGGGCATGACTTTATACTTTCATGGGCATGAATATTCTTCCAACACATGGCCCAAGTGGTGACTCTAGCCGTGAAGCTCTCTGGAAGAATTGGCATGTTTTGTTACGGGCGTGAATACTATTTCATGGGCATGACTGAATGATCATTCACGGTTGGTATGATCCTTCATGGATGTGAACTTTGAATGGTGGAAAGTTGGCGCTCAGCTATATTCATAGACGTGACATAATTAGTCACGGGCTTGACTTTGCTAATTCTTTTAATGTGAAAATAGCCGTTGAACCAACTCTTAACTTGGCGCTTGACATATTTCTCTATCCTCATTCGCGGGCGTGAATATATGTGTCATGGTCCTGAATGTTCTTCCTAGCCATGGTCCAAGTGGTGACTTTGGTCGTGAAGCTCTCTCGAAGAATTTGAAGTGTTTGATCACGGGTGTGACTTTATACTTTCATGGGCATGAATATTCTTCCAACGCATGGTCCAAGTGGTGACTCTAGCCGTGAAGCTTTCTGGAAGAATTGGCATGTTTTGTTACGGGCGTGAATACTATTTCATGGGCATGACTGAATGATCATTCACGGTTGGTATGATCCTTCATGGATGTGAACTTTGAATGGTGGAAAGTTGGCGCTCAGCTATATTCATAGACGTGACATAATTAGTCACGGGCTTGACTTTGCTAATTCTTTTAATGTGAAAATAGCCGTTGAACCAACTCTTAACTTGGCGCATGACATATTTCTCTATCCTCATTCGTGGGCGTGAATATATGTGTCATGGTCCTGAATGTTCTTCCTAGCCATGGTCCAAGTGGTGACTTTGGTCGTGAAGCTCTCTCGAAGAATTTGAAGTGTTTGATCACGGGCGTGGCTTTGTACTTTCATGGGCATGAATATTCTTCCAAGGCATGGTCCAACTGGTGACTCTAGCCGTGAAGCTCTCTGGAATAATTGACATGTTTTGTTACGGGCGTGATTACTATTTCATGGGCATGACTGAATGATCATTCACGGTTGGTATGATCCTTCATGGCTGTGAACTTTGAATGGTGGAAAGTTGGCGCTCAGCTATATTCATATGCATGACATAATTAGTCATGGGCTTGACTTTGCTAATTCTTTTAATGTAAAAATAGCCGTTGAACCAACTCTTAACTTTGCGCCTGACATATTTCTACTATTTCATGGGCATGACTGAATGATCATTCTTGGTTGGTATGATCCTTCATGGCCGTGAACTTTGAATGGTGGAAAGTTGGCGCTCAGCTATATTCATAGGCGTGACATAATTAGTCATGGGCTTGACTTTGCTAATTCTTTTTATGCGAAAATAGCCATTGAACCAACTCTTAACTTCGCGCCTGACATATTTCTCTATCCTCATTCACGGGCGTGAATATATGTGTCATGTAACACCCCCTCAACCCAGCAGCTCGTGCCCGGATGAGAGAGTGCTAACTCTGACTTCATCGTTTAAAATATCTTTATTAAATTTTGAACACCTGAAAATCATTCATTTTTTTTATTTACCATTTATTTACTTTGCAGCATAAAAGAAAAGTCATAACATCAAAGATAAAAATACATTTTCTTTAATAACATCTTCTTTACAAAGTGTACCGTTTATTTTACAAATACTATAAAATAAAATTTAAAACATAAATACAACTGATGTGTGACCTACGATGGTTGACATACGCTGATTTACTGGGTCAGGTCACCGTTAGATTTATCTACTACTATCTATTTATTCTTTGTTATACCTGCGGGAGAGAAACTCCCACGCTAAGCTCTTGGCTTAGTGGTGCATATAAATAAGGCAATAAACTATTTTTAATGTCACATGCATTGTCATGTAAAACTTTATGATCAAATCATGCAAACATACATTTCATAATATTCTAGTATGCGTAACATCAATTTATTATATCTCATTTTGTTTAACATAATCAAACCATCATTCTCATGCAAATCATGGTATTCTAGCATGTATAGACATCAAATTATATTATATTATCTCATACTTATTTATTTTATTACCACCTTATTGTATAATACTAAACCTTCTTTTTATCCATGCCACAATTCATAATTCCATTTTTATTATTGATGTCACAAATCATAATTCCCGTTTTACTTTCAATAATTCTTTTATTTCCCATAACTTCTTTATTTATGTTTTTATTTATGCCCAGGACACCTATGAACCACTGAATAGGATAACGGAGTTGCCATCCAGGCACTTAGGAGTGCCACTTGGGCAATATGATGTGCGCATATAAGTGTCAAACCCGGCGTAGATAACCGTGCCAAACTCGGCGTAGATAATAATGCCATACCCGGCATAAATAATAGTGCCAAACCCGGCGTAGATAACATTGCCAAATCCGGCATAGATAACATTGCCAAACCCAGCGTAGATAATCATACCATTAATGGATTTAATCATTTTCATCATACTCCCCCCTATTTGGCATGCCAAACTATCCTAAGTTGGTTCTAGTTAGGTGTTCTAGGGCTTATACAATTTCATTAAAATTCATAACAATTAATTTAATACTTTTCATGCATGTAATATCTCAAAATAATCATATAATCACTCAATTAAAATAATATTTACATAATATAACAAATTTCTCATCATTTTACTCATTTCATTTCTCAATTTACATGCGGCCCTGTCACCGGCAGATTCTGTTCTCTATTTTGGACCTTAATTTTGGTCCTGTTCCGTTCTGAATATAGTTACATGATCTTCATACATATTTTATATATGGATCTTATCTTTAATATTCAACTTTAATCACTTAATTCTGAGTTCTGTATCAAAAGATATGATAATATTAACACTAACTGGTCACTGATAATTCTGCCCAGAATTTTCTGGACAGATTCTATGTCTAAATTTTATGAATTTTTCCTGGACAATTACAGACATATTCAGATATTATGGTCTGAATAACAATTGTATCCCTATGTCTTAGCTTTCATACAGAACAAATAACACACAAATCCAAGCTCCAGAACTCATATTATAACAGTTTAAGTACTTACTGCTCATTATTAACAATTCTGCCCAGAATTTCTGGACAGATTCTATGTTCGAATTTTATGAAATTTTCTGGAACATTACAAGCATGGAAAGTTATAACAGTTTAAGTGAACACTGCTCATCAATTTCCAGCAAAGAACATACCAACCAATCACATTCAATTTTTACCAAATTAAATCCTAAGTCTAGCAAACATGCATCCCCAAGATTTTTCATCACAAGTAATATTAATTTAGAATCATCAATATGCCAAATAATTAAATTATGCAATTAAAACAAAATTAAAATAGGCTATTGCCTTAGATTATGCACAAACCTCTCTTTTTCTCTTTTCTTTCTCTTTACTTTTCTTTCTCCTTTCCTTTGCTCCTTTGAGCTAGATCCATGTCACTTTGAGTTCCTAAAGTTCATAAACAGATTATTAACACTTCATAAACTCTAATCTCTCTTTCTCCTTACTCTCTTAAGCTACCTTGAGCATGAAAATGGAATTTTCCATGCTTTTTCTCTCTTTTTCTCACTTTCTTTTACTAGAATCAAGGTTTAGCTATGGAGGAAGAAGGGAAAACGTGGCTGGTTTGAGAGAACAGAATTTTCCTCAATGAAAAATGGATAAGGAAGAGAAAGAAGCAATCAAGAACAAAGTGACAAAAGTCATTAAAATGGGGGACACATAAGCCACATTCTAGAAACCTTAATTAATACCTCATTCATGCACATCACTTGGCTAATTGTTGTATGCTACTTGGTTTGCTATGCTTCAAGAAATGTGGGAGGCAATTGAAAGATAGCAAATTCTAGATATGAAGAGATGAAAGAACAATTAAGAGAATAAAGACAAGATACATAATTATGGGACACCTAAGCCAAATTCTAGAAACTTTAATAAATGTTAAATTCATGTATGTCAATTATCTTCTTAAAATGTGACACTTGGTGTGGCTGGCCTCCATATGCATTTTATGTCCCAATTCATGCATTTAATTTATGATTATCCCCTTTAAATCCTCCAATTTTTGATAAATTGCAAATTGACCCCTAAACTTTGCAAAATTTGCAATTTAGTCCTTTACCGAAATATAACATCTTTAAATATTTTGAACACTTTATTAGATATTTTCCACATTTAATTACCATTATTTTCATTATTTTTCGATAAAAGTCCACATTTAGATTTCGGTCAAACCGACGAGTCGATTTAACAACTCGCGTAACTTTAGTCTAAATTAGCGGATATGACATTCTCTCCCCCTTAAAATAAGTTTCGTCCTCAAAATTTTTACCTGTTCATTCTTTGTTGAACATCTGAGGATATTGCTTCTTCATGACTTCTTCGCTCTCCCATGTGGCTTCTTCAGTAGCATGATTTCGCCATAGCACTTTAACTAATGGAACTTTCTTGTTTCGTAAAACTTTTTCCTCCCGTGCTAATATAGCCACTGGTTCCTCTTCATACATCAAGTCGGTCTGCACTTCTATCTCCTCAGTTGGAATAACATGAGTCGGATCAGACCTATATCTCCTTAGCATCGACACATGGAAAACATTATGGATTTTATCTAACTCTGGTGGAAGGGCTAACCGATATGCCACTGGTCTGATTCTTTCCAAAATCTCATAAGGACCAATGAACCTCGGACTTAACTTTCCCTTTTTACCGAATCTCAATACTTTCTTCCAAGGTGAAACCTTGAGAAATACTTTATCTCCCACAACATACTCTATATCTCGCCTCTTAAGGTCAGCATGTGATTTTTGTCGATCTTGAGCTGCTTTCAATCTTTCTTGGATAATTTTAACCTTTTCTTCTGTTTGTTGCACTAACTCTGGCCCTATTAATTTCTTTTCACTCAATTCAGTCCAACAGATTGGTGTCCTGCATTTTCTTCCATACAATGCCTCATACGGAGCCATGCCTATGCTCGTCTGATGGCTGTCGTTGTAGGCAAACTCCATAAGAGGTAAATATCTATCCCAATTTCCCTCAAATTCAAGCACACAACTTCTCATCATATCCTCTAGCAACTGAATAACTCTCTCCGATTGTCCATCCGTTTGAGGATGAAAGGCCGTGCTGAAATTGAGTCGACTCCCCAAAGCTTGCTATAGACTTTTCCAGAATTGTGAAGTAAATCTGGGATCTCTATCAGATATGATGGACATTGGCACTCCATGCAATCTCACTATCTCACTTACATAAATTTCAGCTAGCTTGTTTAATGAGTAGTCCATTCTGATAGGTAAGAAGTGTGTCGACTTCGTCAATCGATCCACTATCACCCACACTGCATCATGCTTTCTCTGAGTCATCGGTAAACCGGACACAAAATCCATCGTGATTCTTTCCCATTTCCACTCTGGAATTGGTATTGGTTGCAGTAATCCTGTGGGCAACTGGTGTTCTGCTTTCACTTGTTGACAAGTTAGACATTTAGCAACATATTTAGTGATATCCTTCTTCATCCCTGGCCACCAATATTGAGTTTTCAAATCTTGATACATCTTGTTCCCGCCTAGATGCATGGTATATACCGTTTCATGTGCTTCTTTTAAAATATCGGACTTCAACTCTTCTACACCAGGCACGCAAATCCTATTCTTGAAGTACACTGTGCCATCCTCTGTCAATGAAAAATCAGGCTTTTCTCCCTTTTTCACTGCCTCGACTATCTCTACTAACTTTTCATCTTTCTTTTGAGCATCTTTGATCCTCTACATCAAAGTAGATTGTATTCACATCTCAGCTAAAATCTTCCTACTTAGTGCATCTGCAACCACATTAGCTTTTCCTGGCTGGTAGTCGATCACACAGTCATAATCTTTAATCAATTCTAACCATCTTCGTTGTCTCAGATTCAACTCTTTTTATGAGGGAAGGTACTTAAGAATTTTGTGATCTGTATAGATATAACATCTTTCCCCATACAGATAATGTCTCCAGATCTTAAAAGCAAAAACTATCGCAGCTAACTCTAAATCATATGTCGGATAGTTAAGCTCGTGAGGCTTAAGTTGTCTTGAGGCGTAAGCAATCACCTTTCCTTCTTGCATAAGAACACAGCCTAAACCATTATGACTAGCATCACTGTACACAACAAAGTCTTTTCCTGGAATAGGCTAAGTCAAAACTGGTGCTTCAGTCAACATTGCCTTCAGCCGATCAAAACTTGCTTGACACTTGTCTGTCCACTCGAATCGGACCTCTTTTCGTAGCAGTCATGTCAAAGGAGTCGCTAATGATGAAAATTCCTTCACAAAGCTCCTATAATATCCGGTTAATCCGAGGAAACTTCTCACTTCTGTCACATTTCGTGGTGGTTTCCAATTAAGAATAGCCTCAATTTTATTAGGATCAACCCGAATACCTTCTGCTGAAATTACATGACCTAGAAAACTGACTGCTTCAAGCCAAAACTCGCACTTAGATAGCTTTGCATACAACTGCTTCTCCCTCAATGTTTGAAGCACTATTCTAGGATGTTGATCATATTCTACTCGGTCTCTAGAGTAGATAAAAATGTCATCAATAAACACTACTACAAATTGATCAAGGTATGGCCTGAACACTCGGTTCATCAGGTCCATAAAAATTGCTGGTGCATTCGTCAATCCAAAGGGCATAACCAGGAACTCATAATGACCATAACAAGTCCTGAATGTCGTCTTAGGTACATCTGACTCTTTTATCTTCAGTTGATGATACCCTGATCGAAGATCTATCTTTGAAAATATGGCTGCACCCTTCAATTGATCAAACAAGTCATCAATTCTAGGCAGCGGGTATTTATTCTTAATAGTCACCTTATTAAGTTGCCTGTAATTGATGCAAAGATGAAGAGTATCATCTTTCTTCTTAATGAATAATACTGGAGCACCCCATGGTGATACACTGGGTCGTATAAAACCCTTATCTAACAACTCCTGCAACTGTACCTTCAGCTCTTTCAACTCTGCTGGTGCCATCTTATATGGTGTAATGGAAATAGGGGTGGTGCCAGATACCAAATCGATAGCAAATTCAATTTCTCTATCCGGCGGTAACCCTGGCAACTCCTCTGGAAACACATCGGAAAACTCACTAACAGTAGGAATATCCACCAACTTCAGACTTGCTTTTTCCATATCAACCACATACGCTAAGTACGCTTCACATCCCTTATTGATGAGTTTCTGGGCTTTTAACACTGATATCATATTGTCTAGGTATCTTCTATCCTCACCCATCACCACTATCTCATCTTGTTCTGGAATTCTGATGATCATCTGTCTTTTTCCACAATCCACTACCACTCCATAACGAGCCAACCAATCCATTCCCAAGATCACATTGAACTCATAGAATGGTAATTCTATCAAGTCTGCTGGGAATTGCCTTCCTTGAATTTCAACTGGGCAACCCCGAAACACCTTGTTAACCCTCACACTGTGCCCTAATGGGTTAGTCATAATAATCTCAAATTCTAGAGTCTGTGGTTCTAAACCCCGGATCTATCAATGCATGTATGTCAGAGCCAAAGAGAAGGAATTTACCAATTAAGACATCTGGTGCATCCTGCTCCTCTCGGCCTCGCATGGCATATGCCCTGGTTGGGGCAGCTCTACTACCTTCTGGCCTCTCAACTGTCTCTGATCTAAACTGACTGGGCCCTGATCGGCCTCCTCTGCCTTGCCCTCAGCCTCGGCCTCTGCCTTGCCCAGAAGCCTGTGTCTGTATCAGCTCAGTGCTCTCCGAACCTCTGCCATACTGTAACAAGGGACAATCTCTCCTTATATGATCTTTAGAGCCACATCTAAAACACGCTCCTGTCATCCACCAACACTCTCTGGGATGAGAACGGCCACAATGTTGGCATTCTGGTAAGGGTAGAGATATATATGGTGTCTGTGTCGGTGCACTAGCTGCCGAAGAAATAGATCTCGCGGGTTGTCCCCGCCTAAAGGAAGAAGGCCTGTTGGAACCCCTAGCCTGAAAGAGAACTCCTATGCATGGGAAAATTATGTCCAACCCTAATTATGATTATAAGACATATAAATACCTCTTTTAAGGAAAAATTCATTGTTGCCAACTTAGAGAAATAAAAGTTACATCTCTTGCATCTTTCTCACAAGACAATCTAGCATAGTTAGCACTTAGGTTGATTGTCACCACATCTCCATTGTGGTTTTCATCTTCATTCTTTTGCATGGATTTATATTATAAACAATCTAGTCTGGAATTGTTGTGGTTTACTATAACCCAACTATGTAGGAAGGCTCACAACTTGAAAGATTAAAAGTTACAAACAAAGGTAATCTATTGCTTCCATTAGATGGTTAATGATCCAACTTTAATATACATAGGGCATTCCTTGGGTTTTGGTTTTGATAAATTTTTATGTTTTTTTTTCCATATGTTTAAGATGTATGTTCAAAATCCAACAATGTATTAGACCAAGTGTATCATATGCTCTGAATGTCATGAGCATAATCAGTCAGATCCCGATAAGGGGCATTGGGTGGTTGTCAACAACATCCTTAAATACTTGAAAAAAACTAAAGATGCATTCTTAGTTGATGAAAATGGTGACCTTAAGGTAAGCGGATGTACATATGCCAACTTCTAATCTGACAAGGATGACTCTAAATCCTAGTTAGGCTATGTTTTCAGGTTAAATGGTGGTGCAGTTAGTTGGAAGAGTTTCAAATAGGATACAACTTCAGATTCCACAACAAAACTTGAAAAAAAGGGTCATGATGTGTTGTTATATACTGCTCATGATCTGCTCAAAATCATTTGATGATTTGAGCTACCAAGAAATCTGGGAAACTAATGGGTCATAAGCATAAAAGGAATGAATGAAATGAGAAATGGGCTTTGGATTGGATCTAAGATATGAGAGAAAACAATTTGGCTAGGCATGATGTGTCACAGTCGTAAGAATGGTTGTCATGGGCATGATAGCATGAGAATCACAATTGTGACACTATTAGTCATGGACTTGAAAGCCCTGATAATAGCAATTGCAAATTTAGATTTTCTATTTTGAATAGAACTCCTATGGATGGGAAACTTATGTCCAGCCCAAATTATGATTATAAGACATATAAATAACTCTTTTAAGGGCCAAATTCATAGCTGCCAACTTAGAGAAATAAAAGTTATATCTTTTCCATCTCTCTCACAAGACAATCCACCATAGTTAGCACTTAGGTTGATTATCACCCCATCTCCATTGTGGTTTTCATCTTCATTCTTTTACATGGATTTCTATTATAAACAATCTAATCTTGAATTGTTGTCATTTACTATAACCCAACTACGTAGGAAGGCTCATAACTTGGAAGATTAAAAGTTTCAAACAAAGGTAATCTATTTCTCCCATTAGATGGTTAATGGTCCAACTTTAATATGCATAGGGCATTCATTGGGTTTTGGTTTTGATAAATTTTTATGTTTCTTCTGCCATATGCTTGAGATGCATGTTCAAAATCCAACAATGTATTAGATCAGGTATATCATAGGCTCTGAATGTTACGAGCATTTATTAGTCAGATCCCGATGAGGGGCATTGGGTGGTTGTCAAGAACATCCTTAAATACTTGAAAAAAACTAAAAATGCATTCTTGGTTTATGAAGATGGTGAGCTTAAGGTAAGTTGGTATACATATGGAAACTTCCAATCTGACAAGAATGACTCCAAAGCCAGACTATGTTTTCAAGTTAAATGGTGTTGCAATCAGGTGGAAGAGTTTTAAATAGGAGACGACTGCAGATTCCACAACCAAAACTAAGTACATTGTAGTTTCTAAGGTAGCTAAGGAATTAGTTTGGATAAGAAAATTCATCACATATTTAGAAGTTGTTCCGAGCATCGTTGATCTAATGTTCATGTATTTTGATAACAATTGAGCCATTGCACAAGAAAATGAATTATAATTTCACTAAAAATCCAAACATATACTTAGACATTACCATCTGATTTGGGAAATTATAGGTAGACATAATGTAAAGATAGAGTTTCCACTAATTAGAATATAACTGATCCTCTCATTAAGCCATTTCCTAAAAGAAATATGATAGTCATGTACTTGCTTATGGTATAATATATAAAGACGATTGACTTTAATGCAAATAGGAGATTGTTATAGATGTTGTTATAACATGTGAATGCTTATTAGAGTAGCCAAGTACATTGGATGACCTATTATGAGACAATCACTTGGATATCTATTTAATGTCAGTGATAGTCTTATCATAACAATGATGTAATTATCCTTAGATATGAGATGCTCAAAATTATCTTGGATACTAATTCCTATACTTTGACTTCATTCCTTGTTACCTATCAGAGGTTGCTCATAAGGCAGCGATTGGGTATAACATGAGGTATTCGAAGATAGTTGAGTAGTCAATAAAGGATTCACCATTCTTGATAGAAGGAGAGTATACTTATGACCTCTTATGGAGATCATTACTCAGAAATTCTTGGCCGAAGTGGATAAGTCTTGAAGGAGGTTTTCAAAGACATGTTTAATAGAGTAATAAGTCTCATAGATAATAACTAATATCATTTGGAGTAGATGTGATGCAGTCAGTCTAGTGGGAGTTAAAACATAGTCCATTCTTTGAACCAAATGAGGTATAGTGTGGTGAAAGGATGAATTGCATAATAATTGTCTATGAAAGAGTTTACAATCAGACCATTAACTTTTTGGTTATTTGGATGGTCATGATGTATTGCTAGATACCACTCACGATTTTCTTGAAATTATATGATGATTTGAGTTGCCAATATAATTGGGAACCTAATGGATCACATGCATAGAAAGAATGAATGAAATGTGAAATGGGCCTTCGATTGGAACATGAGATAGAAATATTTAGGCCAAGTACATTTGTGGGCGTGAAAAGTGTTTCATAGGTGTGAATTATGTGTTGCACATCGTATGTGTGCCAGTCATGGCATGTATGTGATAGTCGTGTCAACGTGTGTTACAACTGTGACAACATGAGAGTCATGGTCATGAAAATCATAATAACAACTTGTGCGATTTTAGGTTTTTCTATTCCAAATAGAACTCCAATGCATAAGTTACGTATATCTAACCCTAATTATAATTAGAGGACATATAAATAACCTTTTTATGGGCTAAATTTGTGGCTGCCAACTTGAAAAATAAAAGTTATTATCTCTTCTTCTTATTCTTCTATTTCAAGTTGAAACACCATTGCTAGCATCTTGGTGCTTTGACACTTCATATCCCTTGTAATTATGTCATTTGTTCCTTCACGTGGATTATTATTAAAAACAATCTAGCCTTTGAATTGTTGTGGTTTGCAACAACCTAACTTTTAGGAAAGATTCACAAACTTGAAAGAGCAATAAACGAAAACAAGGTAATCAACTTCTCCCATTGAATGATTCAATCCGATTTTAAATTACACAAGACGTTCCATAGGTTTTGAGTTTAATTAAATTTTAAATTTACACTGCCATATGTATGAGATGTATGTTCACAATCCAACACAATATTCTTAATCCAAACCTTCATCTCTTATTCTAATCCAGAGTCTTGACACACTCCCAGTCAAAAGTTCTTGAAGATAAGATGGGACGAGATTTGAGAAAGAGGTAGGGACACATAGGCCCTATTTACAATAAAACAAAATAATTTCATGCATGCTCAATCACATTGGGCCTAAGTCCTTAATCATCCATCATGTCATTTCATACACCCCTAACATGCATTCTTTAATGCACAAAATAAAAATGACAATTTGGGATTTCAATTTGTAAATCGATTCAACACTTGAATCGAAATTGTCTATATCTGTTCTTTCGGTTAATTTAATTTTGTATATCATTTTAAAGTGGAATTTAATATTTAATCAAATTAAATTAAATTCCATTTTTCCAGAAATAATTCAAAATTAATTCTCCTTAAAATCAGAATATTATGATGTTAAAATTAAACAATTTAATTTTAATATACATACCAACTTCTAGTCATACTAGAATTACAATTGCACAACTTAAATTAATTCAAAATTAATTTCCAAAAATTCTAAAAATTTCCAGAACATCAAATCACCATTCTAATTATCTTTATGTTAGCTCAAGTTTATGAAAATAGTTTTGGCACAAGCCAAAATTACTAAGACAAACGAATCAACACACTTAGACGCTCAAAATGACTAATTTGATATCTAGAATTTTTAAAATTTCAAATGCTTGCAAAATATTTTTGGCATGAATCTAAAAACACAATAACATATTTTTAATCACATAAAAATTATTTCAAGGTGCTGGAAATAAAATAAACACATACAAAAAAATCAAACAAAACAGCCCTACCGGGTAAGCTAAAACAGTCCCATTTTTGTGTTTGTTTTAAAAAATTAATTAAAATAATTTTTAATTAATTATTGGACACTTCTAGAGACATAAAAATATTCTCAATATTTCTAAATAATGTTTTGATAATTAAATTACAAGAAAAATGCAACCAGCCCCATCAATTAAGCTAAACAACAACATATGTTCATAAACAAGACAATTTTAGGCATTTTTGAAATAAATCCAAAATTAATTATTTGAATCACATTCAAATCATTTTTCAATCACAATAATCATTCTTAATCATCCCATGATCAGATTAAAGAAAAAAATCTATAAATTATATTTTACAAATTAATTTCAATTTTTCAAAACCTATTGATCCAAAATCATCAAAAACATGCAATCTCATTGCACTTTCAATTAAAATTAATTTTACTGGATACAAGGAGGCTCTGATACCAATGTTGTGTTTTGAAGAATGAATCATATTCATAAACACAGTGAAAAAAAACCCAAAATAAAAGATCATACTTGTACCATTAAAACTAATTTATATAAATGTAAATGTAAAAAATTATAACTTGTAATTTTTATTTGTTCTTCAAATCTTTACTTTGTTGGGTTGTAGCAAACCACAACAATCCATACTAGGATGTCTCTAATGATAATCCACACGAAGAATGAAGAAGAAACTATCAAGAGAAAATGGTTTGAACAAATTCAAAGTGCTAGCTTTGAAAGTCTTCTTGAGAGAATTTTTGTTGTCTTAAAAATATTTTTTTTTCACAAAAAATAAATTTCATGTCTATTTTCTGCCATTTGATGTCTTTTCCATTTGAATCAAATTCAAAAATAAGATGAAAAGTCAAAAAAGGAGAAAATGACAACTAATAAATAGTAAATGGCCATAATTGGCCTAATTATGGCCAATTACAGCCATTACCAATGGATGGAAGCTGCAGGCGCGCTGGGCCTGCTGCGGGCTGCTGCTGGGCAGCCCTCTACCTAGCCCGCACGGGCCCGCATGGGCCCGTGACACTCCTGAATATTTTTTAGTGCGATCTCATCACGATCCATCCTAAAATAATTCTCTCATATTTTGGATCTTATCCAAGACCATTTTACTCATTCTCTATATTTTCAATGCGTGTGACCCATTAGGTTCCCGGTTATGTTGGCCACTTAAATTAACAATTAATTTAAACAGGTCATGAGCGATATCTAGCAACACATCATGACCCCCAATTGACCGGAAAGTCAGTGGTTTGACTACGAACCTTTCCATAGACAATTTATGTGCAATTATTCATTTCACCAATCTATACCCCACTTGGTTCAGAGTATGAAAATGTGTCAACTCCCACTATACTGACTATGTCACGTCTAGTCTAAGTAATGTTAGTTCTTGTCCTTGAGGCTCATTACTCTATTAGATATGCCATTGAAGACTATCTTTATGACTTTTCCACTGCAGCCAGAGATTCCTGAGTAATGACCACGACAAGAGGCCATGGGTATACACTCCTTCTCTCAAGAGTGGTGAATCTTTTGTTGGTTACCCAATTACCTTCGAATACCTCAAGCTGTATCCAATCAATCACCCTATGAGCTACCTCTCTGAGGCAACAAGGAATAGTGTCAAAATACAGAATCAATATTCAAGATATCCTTGAGTGCTTCAAGTCTAAGGATACTTGCACCATTGCTATGATGCGACTATCATTGACATTTGAATAGATTATCCATATGATTGTCTTATAGTTGGTCATCCAATGTACTTAGCTACACTTAGCAAGCATCCACTGTTAACTCTAAACATCTCATGTTTATAGATTATGAGATCTACTACTCAACCCAATCAAGGAGTGTAACATGTGCTAGTCTGTCTGGATTAATAATGCCTCATCTCATTAATCCTATGACTAGGGATAATTTTGATACTAACATAATTACACATGATAAGAATCTCAATATCGTGATCTCATCATGATTTCCTTCATGCTATGTTATGTATCAAGGACTTCATTAATTCATATATCAAATGAACATCAAATTAATGAAAAATCCTTTTATTAATGAAATAAATTTGTACAATAAGTGCTAAAGGTGATTGCCTTTAGAGCACTCCTCTAACAAGCTCCCACTTGCACTAAAGCCAATCGCCTTTGTATTTAATTCCATAGGCGAGTACATGAGAATCATATTTCTTTTGGGGAAGTGGCTTAGTTAAAGGATCAACAATATTCTAATCAGTGGGCACTCTTTCTATCTTTATGTCATTCCTACCAATGATTTCTCTAATCAAATGGTATCTTTTGAGTACATGTTTAGATCTCTAATGAGACCATGGCTTCTTTGCTTGCGCAATGGCTCCATTATTATCACAATACAATTGTATTGGATCAATAATGCTGGAAACCACTCCAAGTTCTGTGATGAATTTATTTATCCAAACTGCTTCCTTTGCTGCTTCAAAAGCTGCAATGTACTCTGCTTCGGTTGTGGAATTAGCAGTCGTTTCCTATTTGGAACTCGTCTAACTAAGTGGTCCACCATTTAGTGTGAATATATAACTTAACTGAGATTTTGAGTCATCCTTGGTAGATTGGAAGCTGGCATCGGTATTCCCGCTCATAGTAATATCTCCATCTCCATATACTAAGAATACATCCTTAGTTCTTCTTAAGTACTTAAGGATATTCTTGACAGCCATCCAATGACCCTCACCAGGGTCCGATTGGTATCTACTCGTGACACTCACAGCATATGATACATCGGTTCTTGTACATATCATAACATACATGATTGATCCTATAGCTGAAGCATATGGAATCAAACTCATGTGTGTCCTCTCATCTTGTGTCTTTAGACACAAAGACTTTGAGAGAGTAATCCCATGGGTCATGGGAACATATCCCCTATTGGACTGCTCCATGCTAAACCTCTTTAGTATTTTATCTATGTATGTAGACTGTGAAAGACCAAGCAACCTTTTTGATCTATCTCTATAGATCTTTATCTCTAAAATATAGACTGCTTCTCCAAGGTCTTTCACAGAGAAATTCTTGGATAACCAAATTTTGACTGATTGTAAGGCTAAGACATCATTTCCCATTAACAATATGTCATCTACATATAACACAAGAAATACGATTGCACTTCCACTAACCTTTTTGTAGACACAAAGTTCATCCGGATTTTGTAAGAAACCAAACTTTTTTGATTGTCTCATCAAACCGAATATTCCAACTCCCGGATGCTTGCTTTAATCCATAAATGGATCTTTGAAACTTACATACCTTTTTTCCATCTTTGGATATGAAACCTTTTGGTTGTGTCATGTACACATCCTCAGTCAGATTTCCATTAAGGAAAGTTGTTTTCACATCCATTTTCCATATCTCATAATCATAATGAGTAGCAATGGCTAGGAGTATCCTTATGGATTTAAGCATAGCTACTGGGCTAAAAGTTTCATCGTAGTCAATTCCTTGTCTTTGACGATAACCTTTACCAACAAGTCTAGATTTATAGGTAATCACATTACCATCCATGTCAGTTTTCTTTTTTAAAACCGACTTGCACCCTATAGGCTTTATTCTTTCGGGTGGGTCAACCAAAGTCCATACGTGGTTTTCATACATGGAATCCATTTCTGACTTCATGGCTTCAAGCCTTTTTTCAGATTCTAAACTATTCAGAACCTCTTCATAGGTTGTAGGCTCATCATTTTCTATGAGCAATACGTCATTCTGTTCACTAATGAGAAATCCATATCTCTATGGAATAGTACGTATCCTACTTGACCTATGAAGCTCTTGTACTTCAGAAGGTTGAACTGTTATATCATTTGTATGAGTAACAAGCTTGAGTTCAGGCACTAGATCAGCATCTGTTTGAGCATCTTGAACTTCCTTAAGTTCAATTTTGCTCCCATTATCTCCTTTTAGAAGGAATTCTCTATCTAAAAAGATAGCATGTCTTGAAACAAAAACCTTTTGTTCCAAAGGGTTGTAAAATTGATATCCATATGATGCTTTTGGATATCCCACAAACAGACATCAGTCAGACTTAGCTTTAAGCTTATCTGACATTGTCCGCTTCATATAAGTAGGACAACCCCAAATTCTCATGTAACAAAATGTGGGCCTCTTGTTATACCATATCTCATATGGAGTAACATCAACTGACTTTGAAGGAACTCCATTTAATATATAAATGGCGGTCTCTAGTGCATAACCCCAAAAGGATTTAGGCAATTCCGCAAAACTCATCATAGACCTTACCATGTCTAACAAGGTTTGGTTTTTTCTTTCAGCCACACCATTGTGTTGTGGAGTGTAAGGTGGAGTCCATTGAGATAAAATCCCATTATCCCTAAGATAATCTAGAAAACTCTTGGCTCAAGTATTCACCTCCTCGATTTGATACTTTTGCCAAAGAAAAATAAAATTTTTCAATACCCAAAACAAAAGATCATACTTGTACCATTAAAACTAATTTATATAAATGTAAATGTTAAAAATTATACCTTGTAATTTTTATTTGTTCTTCAAATCTTCACTTTGTTGGGTTGTAGCAAACCACAACAATCCACACTAGAATGTCTCTAATTATTATCCACGTGAAGAATGAAGAAGAAACTATTAAGAGAAAATGATTTGAACAAATTCAAAGTGCTAGCTTTGAAAGTGTTCTTGAGAGAATTCTTGTTGTCTTAAAAATATTTTTTTTCACAAAAACAATTTTCATGTCTATTTTCTGCCATTTGATGTTTTTTCTATTTGAATCAAATTAAAAAATAAGATGAAAAGTCAAAAATGGAGAAAAAGGCAACTAATGAATAGTAATTGGCCATAATTGGCCTAATTATGGCAAATTACAGCCGTTGGACAACGGTTGGAAGCTGCAGGGGCACTGGGCCTACTGCGGCCTGCTGCTGGGCAGCCCAGCTGGCCCGCAAGGTGGGCTAGTGTCCTGCCTAGCCCATGCAGGCCCGTGACACACCCGAACGATGTTTTCGTGCGATCTATCCTAAAATAATTCTCTCATATTTTGGATCCTATCCAATACCATTTTACTCATTCTCCATATCTTCAATGCATGTGACCCATTAGGTTCCCGGTTATATTGGCCACTTAAATTAACAATTAATTTAAGCAGGTCATGAGCAGTATCTAGCAACACATCATGACCCCCAATTGACTGGAAAGTCAGTGGTTTGACTATGAACCTTTCCATAGACAATTTCTGTGCAATTATTCCTTTCAACCATCTATACCACACTTGGTTCAGAGTATGGACATGTGTCAACTCCCACTAGACTGATTGTTGCCTAGATATTAGGCCAAGAAGAGGGGTTGAATTGGAGTTTCAAAAATTAAACTTTAAGGTGCGGAAATAAATAATTAATTTTAGGAGGGATAGAGAAACTCTGACACAAAGATTTATAGAGGTTCAGGTGTTAACAAACGCTACTCCTCTCCCCAATCGCAATTGGGAGTTTCACTAACACACTAAGTGTTACAATGGAGTTTTACAAGCTCACTCCCAACTATGGTATTTCTCACCATGGCTCACACCTAACCCATAAATCTCTTGTGTTTTAATGGCTCACACAATAACCAATTCCTTGTGTTTTACAGGCTTACACAAACAACCTTCACTTTGTGTTCTTACAGGATCACACAAATAACTTTCACTTTGTGTTTTTACAGGCTCACACAAACAACCTTTTAATTTGTGTTTTGGAGGCTCACACAACTAACCCTTACAAGTGTTCCACTCTTAACCCAGAAATACCCAAAGCTCACTTGAGTAAAGATTACGGAGAGAACCACTTACAAATCTTAATTGCTCAAATATGAAGAGCAAAAAGATTTTTACAGAGAATAGATTTTCTTCTCAAAGTATAAAAGTACAAATAGCTTGTTATAAGAATTAAATTCGAAGTATATGCTATTTTATTGTTATTCTTTTCATTCTCTAGTTCTTAATGCATAAATGACTTCCATTTATACTCCTATGGCTAAATATAACTGTTGGGGTGCATTAAATACGAAACTACCCGTTGTACCAACCAAAAAATCGCGCCTGACATTTTTCTCTTTCATTGTTCATGGGCGTGACTATGCTTGTCACGGGAGTGACATTTCTTCCTAAGCCGTGACTAAAGTGGTGACCTTGGTCGTGAAGCTCTCTGGAATGTTTTGACATATAAAGTCACGGGCGTGACATACTCATTCACGGGCGTAACAAGCTTCCCAGCCGTTATCCAAGTGGTTACTCTGGTCGTGAAGCTCTCTGGATGAAATTGCATGAATCTTCACGGGGGTGACACCATTATTCACGGGGGTGACTGAAATGCCCACTTCACGGTTTGTTTTTCCTTCATGGTCGTGAACTTCAAATGTTGGTTTTGGTAATGGTTAGCTTCTTTCACGAGAGTGACTCATAGAGTCATAGCAGTGAACATGCTACTTCTTGAATGTTGTCTTTCAAGAATTATTCTTCCAATTCTCCATTCTTCCTATTTTAATCCATGTCTTGTGTAATATACTTCGAAGACAAGTATGTTAAATACAATATTGCTATTTTATTTGTTATCATCAAAATGACGAAAATACCCCTCAAGGTTTAACAATCTCCCCCTTTTTGATGGTGACAAATAATCTAGCAATATGTGATTTTGAGAAGTCTCCCCCTTAAAATATACTTAGGATAAAAAAAATTTATAATGTGCAAGAATAGTAAATAATGATGTAGCATTGAAATAAACTTACTAGATTTTAATTATATGCAAGTTATATGAGAAGTATATCCAATATATACCATAATTCCTTTTTAAGGCATGAAGTATATGTAAGGTATATTTAAGGTATATCATCGCATATTTATATTTGTAACTTGGTTTAAGGTTTATGCAAAGTATACTTAAGGTATATCTTATGTATATAAAGCTCAATTTTTCAATCATATACTTTGCATATGAAATTTTGAATCAAGATTTCTAATCCCTTTTAATCTATTTCAAAGTCAATTCAATTTTAAATATTTGATTCAAAATTCATTTACCTTAATATATATTGCTAGTTTGATACATTTTCCCTATCATATATTGCTAGTTTTCACCCCCTTTTGTCATCAATCAAAAAGGATAAGAAGATAACAGTGAGATAAGCAAAAACAAATTCATTAAGTAAAGCAAAAACATACAAACAAAGATAAATAATGTTCAGAAAGGAAATTGAAAATTTCCTACACACTAGCAAACATAAATATAATAACAAGCAAAAAAACAATCAAATTTAGGCTACAATCTAGCCTAACTCCTAGCCAGACATCCGATCACGAAGCCTAGCCACTTCAGCCTCAAGGCTGTCCATCCGAGACTCCATGAAGTCTTTGAGGTTCTCCAATCAAAATATCTCTAGTGGGCTTGGTGGCAATGGAGAGAAGATGGTTAGCAAACCATCTGGAAAGTCCCACTGTGACTCATCTGCGAGCCATCTCAAAGAGGAAGAGTTCTGACTTCCTGATTGTCCCATTGCTCTCTCCCCTAGAAAATATGCTATAGGTTAGGAACCTATGCAAATATCTATGCACTGGGGCCACGAGATGAGTGCTCTTTGTCTTCTTCACGTCCCAGCTACAATTATAGCCAAAATGTGTCCAGGCTAGAGGGGCAGAGAATTCTACCTCAGTATCATTCAGGATGCCATCAGATGGTAGGTTGAACAATTCCCCAAATGCGATGTCACTGAGGAGGTGAAACCTGCAATGTGCTGAGGAATTCCAGTGTTGGCTCCATCAGGGTCGGCTGATGAATCTCCAAAAAATCTTTGACATGACAGGCTTGTAGTTGCTCTGTCATAGCCGTCTCAAGCTCGAGACTTCGGACTGTCTGCCATTCAAAGGACCTTGATGATAGAAGAGGTCTCTTCTTTAAAGTTGCATACCGAGGATGGCAATGCTCCGAAATGCGGTTCATGAGGCAATCTGCATACCTCTTAGGAGCATAGGACTTCTTTCTCTTTCCCTTGGATGAAGCAGTCTCCATTTTTGAAGAAATTGGTTAAAGATGAAGTTGGAAAAATTTTTGACAAAAAATTTATGGAAAACCCTAGAAATGTATGATTTTTGATGAAGATTTGAACTTTTTGTGGTATTTATAGGAAAAGTTTAAGTCTTTAGGGCCAGAATCTTCAATGTCTCAATGAATGTGAGTAAATGAGAGCGGTTTTGGGAGTTGGAGAGTGGAAATGAAAGTTGTAATCGGCTGTTCTTTTATATATTCATGTCCACGGGCGTGAATGGTCGTGTTCATGGTTTGCTGAAGGAGTGTTCCACCTGTGAATGAAGGCATGAATACGTTCACGGGCGTGATATTTGAATATCACGGGTGTGAATGATCATACATCATGGGGGTGAATACATTGTCACGGGCGTGAAATGTTGAATTTGACCACTTATGCCCGTGAATCAAGGCGTGAAAGCTTCTGTGAGTTTTGGGGTGTAATTGTTCACGGGAGTGAAAATTCGTCACGGGGGTGAAAGTCTCCTTTCACGGGTGTGACTCAAGCCTTGAAAATAAGTTTCACCACTTGAAGCCGTGAACCATGTCGTGAACCAAGTCGTGAACGACACTGCCTCTTTGGGCCATTTAAGTCACGGGCGTGAACATGTGTCACGGGCGTGACTCCCCTAAAATTTTCATCAAATAAAAAATTAAGTCCTAAAACTAGACTAAATCATTTCAACATAGATTCTATTCCTTAAAACATGAATTTTCATCAAAATTTCTATCTTGTATCTTGTGATATGATTTACGATCAACAATTAAAATTTCATATTTTTGCAATCACAAGGTTAATCCATCAATCAAACCAAGTTCTCTTCTAATAAAATTAAATCTTTCCTCATTTAGAGACTTGGTGAAAATATCTGCTAATTGATTTTCTGTGCTTATAAATTCTAATTCAAAATCTCCATATTGAACATGATCTCTAATAAAGTGGTGTCAAATGTCAATATGCTTGCTTCTTGAGTGTTGAATAGGATTTTTTGAAGGATTTATAGCACTTGTGTTGTCACATTTAATAGGTATATGGTTCATCTCATGACCATAGTCCTTAAGTTGTTGTTTCATCCAAAGAATTTGTGTACAACAACATCCAGCTGCTACATATTCTGCCTTAGCAGTTGAGAGAGCAAATGAAACTTGTTTCTTGCTAAACCAAGAAACTAAACATTCTTCAATGAAGTGGCAAGTACCTGAAGTACTTTTCCTGTCTAAAAGACTACCAGCATAGTCTGCATCTGAATATCCTATAATATAAAAAGATGAATTCCTAGGATACCATAAACCTAGATGCAATGATCCATGTAAATATCTTAAAATTCTTTCTACAGCATTTAAATGAGATTCTTTAGGACATGATTGAAATCGTGCACACAAGCAAACACTATACATAATATCGGGTCTAGAAGCAGTAAGATATAAAAGTGATCCGATCATACCTCTATAAATCTTTTCATTAATGCTCTTACCCTTTTCATCTTTGTCCAATTTTGTTGATGCGCTCATAGGAGTCTTGGCATTTTTGCATCCTTCCATACCAAATTTCTTAATTAAATCTTTGGCATATTTGGATTGGTTGATGAATATGCCCTCATTGTTGTGCTTTATTTGTACACCAAGGAAATACTTAAGTTCTCCCATCATGCTCATTTCAAATTCCCTAGTCAAACCCTTAGCAAATTATTGACAAAGCAATTCATTAGTAGAACCAAATATTATATCATCAACATAAATTTGAACAATTAGTATATCATGCTTATGCTTTTTGATGAAAAGTGTAGTGTCAACATTTCCCTTTGTAAAGCTATTTTCTAATAAAAAAGGACTTAGCCTCTCATACCAAGCTCTTGGGGCCTGTTTTAAGCCATACAAAGCTTTCGAAAGTTTAAAAACATGATTTGGAAAATCATAGCTTTCAAATCCTGGTGGTTGTTCTACATATACTTCTTCATCTATATAACCATTTAGAAATGCATTTTTCACATCCATTTGAAAAAGTTTAAAATTCATGTGACATGCATATACTAAAAGTATTCTTATGGCTTCTAATCTAGCTACAGGTGCATATGTTTCATCATAATCTATACCTTCTTCCTGATTATATCCTTTTGCAACTAGTCTAGCCTTATTCCTAGTTATTAACCCTTGTTCATCTAATTTGTTTCTAAATACCCATTTGCTACCTATGATTTGATGATCCTTGGGTCTAGGTACTAGGGTCCATACCTTATTTCTCTCAAATGGGTTGAGTTTCTCTTGCATGGCAATTACCCAACTTTCATCATTAATAGCGTCATCAATATTTTTAGGCTGAATTTGTGAAATAAAGGCAATGTCAGTGACTACATGTTTGAAATGAGATCTAGTACTTACTCCCCTTGATAAATCACCAATTATTTGCTCTTTTGGATGATCTTTCGTCATTCTCCATTCTTTTGGAAGTTCTTGATCATTTTGTTCTTGATTTTGAGGTAGATAATCATTTTGCAGTAAATTTTGTTGATCATTTTCTTCTTTCCCATTTCCAATATCAAGTTTTTCCATATTACCTACAACATCATCAAGAACACTACATTTTACAAAATCAAGTCTACTAAATTCATTAAAAACAACATGCATGGATTCTTCAACCGTTAATGATCTTTTATTAAATACTTTATATGCTTTGCTGGTTGTAGAGTATCTTAAAAAGATAACTTCATCAGACTTAGAGGCAAATTTTCCAAGATTATCCTTGGTGTTCAATATAAAACACTTGCATCCAAATACTCTAAAGTATGATATCAAGGGCTTTCTTCCATTCCATAGCTCAAATGAGGTTTTGTTTAAAAGAGGTCTTTTGAAAACTCGATTTGAAATATAAAATGCAGTGTTTGTGGCTTCTGCCCAAAAATAAGTTGGTAAATCATATTCATTAAGCATTGTTCTTGCCATTTCAATTAAAGTTGGATTTTTCCTTTCAACTACCCCATTTTGTTGAGGTGTCCCAGAAGATGAGAAATTATGTGAAATGCCATGTTCAAGACAAAAGCTTTCAAAGTTTTCATTTTCAAATTCTTTACCATGATCACTTCTTATTTTTGAAATACAGTACCCTTTTTTATTTCGAACTCTTTTAGCAAAGTTTTTGAAATTTTCAAAAGCATCACTCTTTTGAGCTAAGAAAATTACCCAAGTAAATCTAGAGTAATCATCTATGACGACAATTGCATAATGTTTTCCTCCTAAGCTAGCAATTCTAGTAGGTGCAAACAAGTCTAAATGCAGGAGTTGGAGAGGTTTTGAAGTACTTACTATGTTTTTGGCTTTGAAAGATTACTTGTGTTGCTTTCCTCTCTGATAAGGATCACATGTCTTGGCAATCCTTTTACTAGCTCTCTTGTGCTGAGACTTTGTATTAAGTCCATGTTAGCATGACCAAGTCTTCTATGCCACAACCAAGATTCATCACTAGTAGTCACAAGACACTTAGAGGAATGGTTAGATAGCTCATGTAAGTTTATTATGTACGTATTGATATCTCTATTCCCTTTAAATATTTCTTGACCATCGATAGAGATTACAAGACATTCATTTGAAGTAAAGATTACTTTGTTTCCTTTATCACATAATTGATTTCAAGCCATCAACAAGTAAGACATCCTTAATAAAAGTAGTACCATTAATACTAATAGAACCAATGCCAATTACCTTACCCTTTGCATTGTTTCCAAAGGTAACTTTACCTCCATCAATACTTTTGATTTCATTGAAAAGTTCTTTGTCTCCTGTCATATGCCTTGAGCATCCACTGTCTACTAGCCAAGCATTTTTGTTTATTGTGGACTTGAGGCATACCTATAGAATCACAATTCAAGTATGATTTTTAGGTACCCAAATGAGTTTGAGTCCTTGGGGGTTAGCACATGAAGGTTCCCAATGAGCTTTCCTTATCCAGCAATGTTTATTTATGTGACCAATTCTCATACAATAATTACATTGTTTCGGTCTAAACTTGCTTTTTGGACTTACAATGTATTTGAATGCCATAATTCTATTAGACTGATTTTGAGAACAATGGCATGCACAATCATGATTAATTTGCATTTTTCTAGACGCTTGCTTCTTATACATAAAGGCATGATTATTCTTTTTCTGTATATAAGGTTTAACATTCTTCTTTCTTGGTGCAGTTCTAATAGGTGTGGAGATGTGAGATTCTTTGGATTTAACAAATATAGTTTTGTGAAAAGATGATGATGTGTCCTTAAATCCTAGACCATGTCTAATTAAGGGTGATCTTTGAGACACAATGAGAGTATCTAAGCTCTCCTTACCTTTGTGAAATTTAGAAATGGAATTTCTAAGTTCCTCAACTTCATTTTTCAAAGTATTATTTTCTTTTAACAATGAAGCTGTTGAGGGTCTTGATAAGTATTCATCTAATGATTTTTGAAGAGATTCATTAAATGATTTAAGATTTATGTTCTCCTTTTCTAAACCATTTATCTTATTTTTCAAATTAGAGATATTATTTCTATAGGTACTAAATTTAGTTCTATATTTCTCTAATTCTATATTTAATTATTCTATTAGGCTTTGCTCATCATCATCATCATCACTATCACTATTACTATCATTATCACTACTATCATTATTGAAAGAGTATGAGTGTAGTGATCTTACTTTGTCTGAGATGTGATCCTCAATAGCCATGAAGCATAGGTTGACCTCTTAACTTTCATTGTCATCTTTTTCACTTGAAGAGCTTTCGTCATCCCATGTGGCTTTGTGACCTTTCTCCCCATTGTCTCTTTGGTATTTGCTCTTATGCTTCTTGAGCCTTGGACATTCTGGTTTGATATGTCCTTTCTTTCCACATTCATAACATTTTACCTCTTCCTTACTTCTTTGTGTATCATTAGGAGTTTGTTTGAGGTTTCTTTGCCTGAATTTTCTGGAGTTGCTCATTTTCTTCTCAATGATTCTTTTTAATCTTCTTGAAAGCATAGCAATGTCCTCATTTTCATCATCACTTATTTCTTCATCATTTTCACTATCTTCTAGAGATTTTGAAGTAAAGGCTTTGAGTGCTAAGGGCTTTCTTTTCTCTGGCTCTGCTTCAAGCTCTCTATCTCTCTTCACTATCATCTCATGTGTGAGAAGTTTGCCAATCAGCACATCAGTATTCATGATGCTCATATCTTCATTTGCTTCTTCTATGCCAGCAACTCTTGAACCATAGTCTTTAAGAGGAAGACTTCTCAGGATTTTATTGTTTACATCTTCCAAACTCAGATGCTTCCCAAGTTTCCTCATTCCATTTATAATGGATAGAAGATGGTTGGTCATGTCAGTGATTGACTCATTGGATTTCATCCTGAAGAGCTCATATTCTGATGTTAGAAGTTGAATCTTATTGGATTTGACTTGCTTAGTTCCCTCATGATAGTTCTCCAATGTCTTCCACATGCTGTATGCTGTTGAGCAGTGTTGTATTCTCCCACATTCTTCAATAGATAATGAGCTTGATAGGATTGTCATTGCCTTCTTGTTTTTGAAATTTGCTCTTCTTTGAGGCTCTGTCCAATCATCTCTTGATAGGATTTCTTCTTCACCATCAGCTCCTCTTCTGGTTGGTGGTGTCCATTCTTTTCGTCCACTATCCCAGACTTCAATGCCTTCACTATCCAAGTATGTCTCCATCCAAAACTTTCAATGGGCATAATTTGCTCCATCAAAGTAAGGTTTGAGACTTTGGAATCCTTCACTGGCCATATCTTACTCTTTACTAGCACTTTTTAGGCTTCGATGCTAGACAAAGCTCTGATACCAATTGTTGCCCAGATATTAGGCCAAAAAGGGGGTTGAATTGGAGTTTCAAAAATTAAACTTTAAGGTGCGGAAATAAATAATTAATTTTAGGAGGGATAGAGAAAATCTAACACAAAGATTTATAAAGGTTCAGGTGTTAACAAACCTTACTCCTCTCCCTAATCCCAATTAGGAGTCTCACTAACACACTAAGTGTTACAATAGAGTTTTACAAGCTCACTCCCAACTATGGTGTTTCTCACAATGGCTCATACCTAACCTATAAATCCCTTGTGTTTTAATGGCTCACACAATAACCAATTCCTTGTGTTTTACAGGCTTACAGAAACAACCTTCACTTTGTGTGTTTACAGGATCAAACAAACAACCTTCACTTTGCGTTTTTACAGGCTCACACAAACAAAACACAAACAACCTTTTAATTTGTGTTTTGGAGGTTCACACAACTAACCCTTACAAGTGTTCTACTCTTAACCCATAAATACCCAAAGCTCACTTGAGTAAAGATTACGGAGAGACCACTTACAAATCTTAATTGCTCAAATATGAAGAGCAAAAAGAGTTTTACAGAGAATAGATTTTGTTCTCAAAGTATGAATGTACAAATAGCTTGTAATAAGAATTAAATTTGAAGTATATGCTATTTTATTGTTATTCTTTTCATTCTCTAGTTCTTAATGCATAAATGACTTCCATTTACACTCCCATAGCTGAATATAGCCGTTGAGGTGCATTAAATACGAAACTACCTGTTGTACCAACAAAAAAATCGCGCTTGACATTTTTCTCTTTCATTGTGCACGGGTGTGACTATGCTTGTCATGGGAGTGACATTTCTTCCCAGGCCGTGACTGAAGTGGTGACCTTGGTAGTGAAGCTCTCTGGAATGTTTTGACATATAGAGTCACGGGCGTGACATACTCATTCACAGGCGTGACAAGCTTTCCAGCCGTGATCCAAGTGGTGACTCTGGTCGTGAAGCTCTCTAGATGAAATTGCATGAATCTTCACGGGGGTGACACCTTTATTCACGGGGGTGACTGAAATGCCCACTTCACGGTTTTTTTTTTCCTTCATGGCCATGAACATCAAAAGTTGGTTTTCGTAACGGTTAGCTTCTTTCACGAGAGTGACTCATAGAGTCACGGCAGTGAACATGCTACTTCTTGAATTTTGTCTTTCAATGATTATTCTTCCAATTCTCCATTCTTCCTATTTTTATCCATGTCCTGTATAATAGACTTAGAAGACAAGTATGTTAAATACAATATTGCTATTTTATTTGTTATCATCAAAATGACGGAAATACCCCTCAAGGTTTAACACTGACTACGTCACGTCTAGTCCAAGTAATGTTAGTTCTTGTCCTTGATGCTCATTACTCTATTAGATATGTCATTGAAGACTATCTTTACGACATTTCCACTCCGGCCAGAGATTCCTGAGTAATGACCATGACAAGAGGCCATGGGTATACACTCCTTCTATCAAGAGTGGTGAATCCTTTGTTGGTTACCCTATTACCTTCGAATACCTCAAGTTGTATCCAATCACCACCCTATGAGCTACCTCTCTGAGGCAACAAGGAATAGTGTCAAAATACATAATCAATATTCAAGATATCCTTGAGAACCTCAAGTCTAAGGATACTTGCACCATTGCTATGATACGACTATCATTGACATTTGAATAGATTATCCATATGATTGTCTCATAGTTGGTCATCCAATTTACTTAGCTACACTTAGCAAACATCCACATGTTAACTCTAAACATCTCATATTTATAGATTATGAGATCTACTACTCGATCCAATCAAGGAGTGTAACATGTGCTAGTTTATCTGGATTAATAATGTCCTGTCTCATTAATCCTATGACTAGGGATAATTTTGATACTAACATAATTACACATGATAAGAATCTCACTATCATGATCTCATCATGATTTCCTTCATGCTATGTTATGTATCAAGGACTTCATTAATTGATTTAAGATCACTTATCAATTCATATATCAAATGAACATCAAATTAATGAAAAAGCCTTTTATTAATGAAATAAATTTTTACAATAATTGTTAAAGGTGATTGCCATTAGAGCACTCCTCTAATAGAACGTGGAGTCTGCAATAAATCTTAGAGTTGTGATTTTATTTTTCTTCTTACCTATTGAAGAATCGGTTCTAGAGACCATGATGAAGGTTGAAAAAAATGAATAAGCTTGGAGAAATTAACAAAAAACTAGATGTTGCCATCAGGATCAAAGGTCGCAAACCTAGGGTTTTGAAATACCCTTGAAAACATGAGTATATCTTAAGCAAATATGGGAAATTTTGTGTAAAAGAGGTTATGTATCACATTATTGAGATAAACATAACATAAAAAATATGGCATAACCCTTAAAGTTCACAAAGAACAACAAATAAGATACATGCGATGCAAATATACATTCAATAACATACAATTCATAGCCAAAACATTTAATATTTCAAGTGTTATGATTAAGCCTTACCACCAAGCCAAATAACAAAGATGTATGATGAATGCAATGTATGCCTTTAAAATTAATTTTCAAGTCAATGTGCTCCCATCAAGCATATCAAGCTCCATTTTTATTAAAAAAAAAACCTTTCATCATTGAATGTATATGTGCTTGCTCATAGAGTGCTGAATGGGATTTTGAGAAAGATTTATTACACTTGTATTGTCACATTTGGTGGGAATTGGATCAATTACATATTCATAGTCATTGAGTTATTGTTTCATCCAAAAAACTTGAGTGCAACAACCTGCTGCAATATATTCCACTTCGACAGTGGACAAAACAACCGAAACTTATTTCTTGCTAAACAAAGAAACTAAGCATTCACCAATGAATTGACTAGTTTCAGAAGTGTTTTTCATATCTAATAGACTACTAACATAATCAACATATGAAAAACTAATGATATGCAATGAAGTGTTCTTAGGATACCATAAGCTTAAGTGCATTATGCCATGAAAATATTTTAAAATACTTTTTATAGCATTCAAATGTGATTCCTTATGACATGATTAAAATATAGCACATAAGCATATACAAAATATTATATCAGGTCTAAAAGAAATACGGTATAAAAGTGATATGATCATACATTTATAAAGCTTTTCATCTATAGCCTTACCTTTCTCATTTTTGTCCAATTTTATTGATGTGCTAATTGGAGTCTTGGCACTCTTGCATCCTTCCATTCCAAAATTTTTCAATAATTCTTTGGTGTACTTGGATTGGTTGATGAAGATTCTATTATTAGTTTGTATTGATTTGAAGACCAAGGAAGAATATGAGCTCTTCCATCATGCTCATTTCAAACTCTCTAGTCACACACTTAGCAAACTCTTGACAAATCAATTCATTAGTAGACCCAAAGATAATATCATCAACATAAATTTGAATGGGAAATATGTCATGATTGCGCTTTTTGATAAAGAGAGTAATATCTATATATCCCTTTTGTTGGATTTTGAATGTGAATCTCATTCATAAACGCAACAGAAAAAAAATAAAATGTTTCAAAATTCGAAACAATAGATCATGCTTATGCCATTAAAACTAATTTATCAAACATAGAGGTTATAAATTATACCCTGTAATTTCTTGATTTGTTATTCAAATTTTTACCTTGTTGGATTGTAACAAACTACAATAATCCACACTAGGTTGTCTAACGATAATCCACGTGAAGATATGAAGAAAATTATCAAAAGAAAATTGTTTGAACAAGTTTCAAAGTGCTAGTAATGAATTTTTTCTTGAGATAATTATTGTATTTCAAAAATTATTTTTAACCAATAAATAATTTTCATATATCTTTTCTGCCTTTTGATCTCTTTTCAATCTGAATCAAATTCAAAAAGAAGATCAAAAATTAAAAATAAAGAAAAGGAAAGTCAATGAATAGTAAATGGGATTATGGCTATAATTGGCGAAATTAAGGCCAAAATTGGCCTAATGGCACTGGGCACATCAGCAGCAGTGTAGCCCGTGGCAGGCCCAACAGGCATGCCTGGCCAGTGGACCTAGACAAGCCTATGATCCCTCTTGAGTGATTTTTTTCCCTATGATCTCATTGCGATCTGACCCGAAATAATTCTCTCATATTTTTGGATTCTGTCCAATACTATCTTACTCATTCTCCACATTTCCAATATGTGTGACCCATTAGGTTCTCGGTTATGTTGGCGACTTAAATTAATGATTAATTCAAACATGTCATGAGCGGTATCTAGAACACATCATGAACCCTAATTAATTGAAAAGTCAATAGTTTGACTATGAGACTTCTTCTTCATTTTCCTCCATTTCAGAATTCAATTCTTCCTTGTTTCACTTAGTTTTTGAAGCTAATTGATCTCTTGAAAGTTCATTCTTGGTAAGTAATCAATTCTTATTGCTATAGGGTTGATTTGAGTTGCTTAGGTTCTTTAATATGCACTGATTTGCAACCAAATTTTGATGCACATAGAAATTGAATCTGGAAAAGTTTAAAACACAAAGGTTGTTCCTTTATGTCTTATATTTATGTATATGGAAATGGTGTTGCATGATTTGGTGTATAGGAAGAGAAATCCTCTCTCTACTGAAACTGGTTAGGGTCTAAACCCTAACCAAGTTAGCTACTGTGTTCTTTGATTTAGAATATGTTAAAGGCATTATTTGAAGTATTTGTATACCAAATTTCAGGATCATATGACTTGTATATTTTGAGTTATGGTGAATGGAACCATGATTGTTCTATGACTTGAACTGCCAATTGAGTGCCCCGAGCAGATCCAGCAACTTGTTTGGCCCATTTGAGCTCGTTAGAGCTAGATTCTATAACTTTTCAAAACAGGAAAGTTATAGGTATATGTCTTATCTAAATGTGGTACTAATTTCACCTTAATTGGTTATGTATATACTAAGGTATGTCTTTTTGAAGTCATACTGGTCCGGAAGCCAATTCTATTATGGACCAGTAAAATGTTTGTTATACTTTTAAGACCATAGAGACATAATTGATACAAGTTGTAAACATGAAAAATGTTCCATATGAACCCCTATAGGTATCTGTAAAGTTGCATTAAAATAATACTTATATATTATAAGTTATTATGAACCAAAAGAAGTACCCGGAAATTGCCTAAAGGAAGAAAACAAGGCAGAAACCATAACACATTTAGAAATTCCACAAACATTTGTACAATGATCCAATTGGTCTGAAATTTTACTATGTGCTATAATTATATGTTAGTTTTAATTAAGAACAAGAATCAGATTAATGGGTCAAGTATAGAAAATGTTATAGGCTAAACAGTCCCATAAGGTCACACGGTCTCATAGGAAAAATCTTAACTATTTGTATGAACAATGCATATTAATTTGTTTAAGCCACATTAAGTCTCCCTAATCATGAGTTAATCGATTATGTTTTGATATTAGGTTCGCAATATATTGGAGACCCACAAGGAGCAGATATACAATAAGTTAGGGGTCGGAATCAAAGGAGAACGATGAGTCTAATTATCAATTGAATTCTTTAGTGCAAATGAATGTTGCTTGCTATGTGATTCATATGATTGTCATGATTGATTCTTGATAATGTAATGATGGATAATTTGTGACATTGTGGTACATATAAATGGTATACTTGTGGTATATTTGAGGTATATGTTTGACATATGTGATATATATACATGGTATATATTTAGTATATGCAAGGTATATGCGTGACATATGAGGTATATATGGAATATATGTATGTTGTATATGATAAAGATGCAATGGTTGATGAATGCTTAAATACAAGTGCATATGCATATGGACTAAAAAGGCGTTGTGACTAGTTAATCGATATTGTAGAGCAAAAGAAGAGGCCTATGGCCCAACAAATGTGCAAATGAAACAAATGATCAAGCTAGCTAGCAAATGCAAGTGTTCACATGGAAACCTGGTGCAATGTCTGTTTAATTTAGTCACAACAAAATGAAATAAGCTAAGCATTTGCATCTGTAAAGAGTAATGATTATATGTTTCAACTTTATTGATATTTATATGATTCAGATGAATGGAATGGAATACATGGTATGTGTTAGATTTGTGATTTATTACTATGAGTTGTTCGGTACTTTAGAGCTCATTTGATGGTTATTCTCACTGAGCCACAACTCATCAATTTGCATCATTTTTTCGGTAAAGAAAAGTGATAGCTCATTTTGAGTAGCGTATAGAAGACATGGAGCACAGGTCACTGGCCGAGCCTCATCACTCTCTGTAACACCCCCTTACTCTACTAATAGTAGCAAAGTAAATGAGTGCTACAGTACTCTTGATTTTCTGTCTAACTTGCTCACATAATTGTTTTGTATATTCTCATTTTAAAATATCTGAATGTAAATCTAAAATGTAGTCTCCTATTTTATTTTTCCATACACATACTTTATACCAATTTATATAATTCATTCATAATAAATTATTTCATTTTCTGAAAGATTACATACCAAATTCTATTAATTAATATTTTATTTACAGACCCAAATATGAGTATCGCACAATATGAAAATAAATCTTGCTAATATGTTTTACAAAAAGTAATACATTGAAACAAAAAAAAGATCTTCAAATGCTGTTATCCACTATCTGGTGTTCTTCTCTTTCTGGCAGCTTCATCCTTTATTTACTAACTACTTGAGTACCTACGCGTGGGGAAACCACACGCGCTAAGCTACTAGCTTAGTGGTACTTTATATGACAAAAGCTTAATATGCAAATTTATAAAATTTCACACATTCATACATTTAAAAATCAAATAAAAGAAATATCATAAATTTATCAGCAATAAATTAATTTGCAGGTTAATTGTTACTACACAAAATTCCTTTTTCACATGATAATTATGTTAATTGCATAATATCATTGGATAATATTATTTTTAATAACAACAAAATTTCCTCATTTTATTATTCAATAATTATTCACAATAAGTCAATTTTATCATATCTTATGTTGTCTTGTTTATTCAAATTTATGCCCAACACCAATAACTAGAACTATTAGCTAGGATACGAGGCATTTTTGGCCGGCAAATTTTAACTCGGTGCATGACGCCTACATAATTTAACTCGGCACAATATGGTGCCTACATAAATCAACTCAGCACATTTAGTGCCTACATCAATCAACTCGGCACATGTAGTGCCTACATAAATCAACTCGGCATATTTAGTGTCTACATCAATCAACTCGGCATTTTACGCCTACATATCCTACCCCTTATTGGCATGCCAATCTATCCTTTACCTTAGTTCCCAGCTAGGTGTTTTAGGCCTTAATTATTTCATCTCAATTTATTCAAGTAATAATTTCATTATAGTCAAAATATACACCAAATAATTATTTCATAGTTTTATTTTCTCAATAAATTTTTATGGACTCAATGGCTTATCACATAATAATCACTCATATCAACATCATTCATCTCATCTCATAAGGCCCAAATCAATTTACATGTAAAACTCACTTTTTTTTTTTCAACAGCCCTGTTCTGGACAGATTTCATTCTCTGTCTTAGATCTCAATTTTGATGCTGTTAATGGCAGAATTTAATTAAATGGTCTTCTAATAAATTTTATCCACAGATCTTATCTTTAATTTCAATTTTGAATCAACTAATTCAGATCTCTGTAGACAAAGTTATGACTGATTTAGTACTAACTGCTCAGCTAAAATCTGCCCAGGAAATTCCGAGGCAGATTCCAAGTCTCATATTGGTGTCAATTGCTAACATAGTTTCATTCATAATTAGATCTTACGTCCTTCATGAAAGTTATATATATATGTCTTAAGTTTCCAAAACATCAAAGAACACGAAATTTAGAGTTCCAGAACTTAAGTTATCGAATTGTTAATGCATGCTGCTCCATGATAAAATTTCCAGCAACTCATATAACAACACAATTACTTATTTAATCATGCAATTATCATAAGATTAAACAATAAAGTTAGCATATTAAATTTTTGTCATACAAGCACATACCTTACTAATATCTTCTCCCTTTCCTCGGCTTTTTCCTTTCCTTTCCCTTCCTCAAGATTGCTTTTACCTTTGTCTTTGGTTTGCCCTAAAACCATCAAACATATCTCATATCATCAAACCAATTTCTTTTTGTTTCAACCCACCATCACCTAGACAAACCCTTCTTCCTCATTTCTAACCTTAATTATCATCACTTTAATCTCAATTAATAAAGAAAAGCAAGAGGATTGAAGAAGAACTCACCTTGACAAAATTTCTCTCTTTGTTTCTTTCTTATTTCTCTTCCTTTCTTCTACCTTTCAAATTGATTTTTCCTTTACTCTCTTGAGTTTTCTATCACTTGGACTATTCTTTCCTCTCTTTTACTAGCTAAAATTGGAATAAAAAGGGTGGAGAATGGTGGAGAAGGTGGACGACAATGGAAGGTGAGGAAGAGGAGATTTTGTTTTTGTTAAGTTTAATGCCTCATTAATGAAAGAATTCTAGAATGGTGACAAGGCATGTGATTCACCAATGCCTCAATAATGAAAGAATTCTAGAATGGTGACAAGGATTAGAAGATAAGGTTTAGGATAAGGCTCATTAATGAAGAGAATTCTAAAATGGGTGATTAGGCATATGATTCATCAATTCTAATTAATGCTCATTAATGTATAAGATGAATATTAGGTTAATATTCCTTAATAATAAAAAAAATTCTAGATTTGTTTCCTATTGGTCAATTTGATTAATTAATTATAATAAATTTTTAATCTTTAAATAATACATCATTTAACTCATAATTTCCTCTTTGTACAAAATAATCCCAAACCATTCCATAAATCCTCATTTAATCCAAAGAGAAATTTTATTTCAACTAATTTTAGCACTAAACCTTTAAATTCCCAATTAATAATGTCCTTAATAAATCTCCCTTAAATATTATTATTTTTCTGTGCATCCGGATTTAGACTCTGATCGACCCGGTGTGCATTGACTTTGTCACATACGATCAGTGTCTAAATAACCGGACGTTACACTCTCTCTCCTTGCATTCCACATAAGCATGAAACTATGTCATATGTGTTTTGTATTTACGTGCTTGAATATGTATAGTCCTTTTGGAATGTGTCTAAAAATGTATATATGAAAGCAACTCGAAAATACTTATGTATAAAGTTTATGTTTTGATATATGTGATATATTATATTGTGGTGAAAACCTCAGTGTTAACTTTGCAAAGTCAGTGAATAATATTATAGGATATGAGACTTGCAAGTCATTGAATGAAATTATAGGATATGAGACTTGCAAAGTCATTGAATTATATTATAGGATATTGAAAAAGAAATTACTACTATTGTTAACAGGGTATTTTACCTTTCCAGTATGCTATGTTTGATTACTTGATACAGGGATAGGTTATACTCAAATGCATAAGATGTGGTGTTACATAAGGTTACTTTGATCTTAAAGGTTGATTAATTGTTGATTAATCATGTTTTTATCGTGAAATAACGAAATTACATAATTAAGTCAAGATATTGTCCATTTTACCTTATGTCCATACATGGTCATTATCTACTACTACTAATGCTGCTGCTGCTGCTGTTGCTACTATTATTATTATTTTATTCTGTTTACTTGCATTCATTCATACATACCCTTATGGATTTATTCTCATATATGTGAATTCTTATACTTGGATTTCTTGACATGAAAAGAAATATGTGCTACTAATGGACCCAGTCTCTGAAGATCAATGGGTTGGTCTTTGGGGTTAAAATACTAATGTCAGCTCATTAGTTTTTAGTTGTATCGAGTGGTGACTATTGATGTTTATCGTCATTAGCATCGATCTACTTATACCAGCAAAATAATTTCTCTCTCTCGTTCCTGAGTTTTTTCCTAGGATTATTCTCTTGATTGATCGACTAGAGTTGATAATTTTGATCACGACACAATTAAATGACACAACACAACATGACACAAACTTAAATATATATGAGTTTGGGTCAAAAAAATATGTATCATAAATGGGTTTGACATGCCTAATATGTTATGACATGATTAGACAAGTTTAAAAATATGTAAAAAATCTCATAATTAAAGTATGCAATTATATATCAATAATTTTTTAAATATATGTATAAGTTCATATATAAATAAAGTTACAATAAATTCTATTAAAGTTAATTATATTAATATATGTGAATAAATAATAGCAAATTAGTAATATAGTTTGTATTAGTAATAATCTCATAAATAGTTATATACTTAAATTTTATACTAATATTTATGTACATACACATGTGTGTGTGTGTCTATATATAACATGTATATATATATATATATACATGTTATACTGCACCAAATTATTAATATATTTTAAAATTAACATATGCTCATGAAATATTAACTTTAGTTGTATGCAATTATATATATGTGTATGTTTGTGTGTGTGTATATATATATATAAAGATGTTAAGCCACACAAAACTTCACGTTTATACATGACAAATTTATACACGATAGAACAAAAATTTCCAGCTCTATAATCAGCTTAGGAAGATCTTCTTATCCTTGCTTATGCATGGACTCATCCTCTTATGCAGTTAATCAAACAGGATTCAAGTATTTTATTTTCTTTCAAAAGAAAGAAAGATCATTCTTATGGATCCAAGTTTCAAAAATATTTTCTTCCATTTATTTCTTATCCTTTCTAATGTATTTTTCTTCTTAATTCTAAAATTGCTCCCAAATTTCCTTTGTGTTGAACCTTGAGGGGTATTTCCGTCATTTTTATGCTAACAAATAAAATAGCAATAATGTATTGAACATACTTGTTTTCTAAGTCTATTGAACAGTGTATGGAATTTGATAGCAAGAATGGAGAATGGAAGATTAATCTTAAAAAGATAAAATTAAAAAAACAGCATGTTCACGCCCGTGACCTTATATGTCACGCCCGTGATGAAGCTTAGCGCCAACAATCTAACATTTAAAGTTCACGGCCCAGCAGCAGCCCGCAGTAGGCCCAGCATGCCTGCAACTTCCCATCCGTTGGCCAACGGCTGTTTTTGGCCATAATTAGGCCAATTATGACCAATTACTATTCATTTGTTTCCATTTTCTCCATTTTTGACTTTTCATCTTATTTTTGAATTTGATTCAAATAGAAAAGACATCAAATGGAAGAAAATAG
Source organism: Triadica sebifera (assembly GCA_023653625.1). Taxonomy (NCBI): domain Eukaryota; kingdom Viridiplantae; phylum Streptophyta; class Magnoliopsida; order Malpighiales; family Euphorbiaceae; genus Triadica; species Triadica sebifera. The sequence goes on from CM042893.1 coordinate 31,768,753, forward strand.
ACATGAAAATATTTTTTGTGAAAAAAAAATATTTTTAAGACACAACAAAAATTCTTTCAAGAACACTTTCAAAGCTAGCACTTTGAATTTGTTCAAACCATTTTTGTTGATAGTTTCTTCATCATTTTTCGCGTGGATTATCGTTAGAGACATCCTAGTGTGGATTGTTGTGATTTACTATAACCCAACAAAGTGAAGATTTGAAGAACAAATAAAAATTACAAGGTATAATGTTTAACATTTACATTTATATAAATTAGTTTTAATAGTACAAGTATGATCTTTTATTTTGGATTTTGAAAAATTTTAATTTTCGTTGCATTTATGAATTTGATTCATTCTTCAAAACCCAACATTAGTTTCAGAGCCTCCTTGTATCCATTAAAGTTAATTTTAATTGAAAGTGCAATGGGATTGCATGTTTTTGATGATTTTGGATCAATAGGATTTGAAAAATTGAAATTAATTTGTAAAATATAATTTATACATTTTTCTTTCTTTAATCTGATCATGGGATGATTAAGAATGATTATTTTGATTGAAAAATATTTGAATGTGATTCAAATAATTAATTTCGGATTTTTTTGAAAATGCCTAAAATTGCCTTGGTTATGAACATGTGTTGTTGTTTGGTTTAATTGATGGGGCTGGTTGCATTTTTCTTGTAATTTAATTATGAAAAACTTATTTAGACATATTGAGAATATTTTTATGCATCTGGAAGTGTCCAATAGTTAATCAAAATTTCTTTTAATTAATTTTTCAAACAAACAAAAAAAGGGGATTCTTTTAGCTTACCCGATGGGGCTGTTTTGTTTGATTTTTTAAAATAATTTTTATGTGATTAAATATATGTTATTTTTATATTTGATGCATGCCAAAATTACTTTGCAAGCAATTGAAATTTTAAAAATTATAGATATCGAATTAGTCATTTTGAGCGTCTAAATGTGTTGATGCGTTTGTCTTAGTAATTTTGGCTCGTGCCAAAAATATTTTGATGAACTTGAGCTAACCTAAAGATAATTAGAATGGTTATTTGAGGTTCTGAAAATTTTTAGAATTTTTAGAAATTAATTTAAGTTGTGCGATTGTAATTCTAGTATGACTAGAAATTTGTATGTATATTAAAATTAAATTGTTTAATTTTAACATCGTACTATTCTGATTTTAAGGAGAATTAATTTTGAATTATTTCTGGAAATATGGAATTTAATTTAATTTGATTAAATATTAAATTCCACTTTAAAATGACATACAAAATTAAATGAACTGAATGAACACATATAGGCAATTTCGATTCAAGTGTTGAATCTGTTTACAAATTGAAATCCAAAATTGTCATTTTTATTTTGTGCATTAGAGAATGCATGTTAGGGGTGTATGAAAAGGCATGATGGATGATTATGGACTTAGGCCCAATGTGATTGAGCATGCATGGAATTATTTTGTTTTATGGTAAATAGGGTCTGCATGTGCCTACCTCTTTTTCTTTCTTATGTATTTCTCTTTTCATCTTACTCCCCTCAAATGTAAATTGAGGTTTTCTATAATTTGAAATATGTAATTAGATTACATAGGATTGGGATAGAATGAAGATACAAAGGAGAAAGAAGCAAAGGAGATGGTACCATAAACAAGAAGACTTAGAAATAGGAATTTGATTTCTATTTTGGGTTGTAAATTCATGCATATACCTAGGTAAGACCTAGTCCATTTCTCTTTGGCTCAAGAGATTGACTTTAGTATATCCATAATCATGCCATCTAGTTAATGTAACTATCTTTATATATCAATTTGATGAATGTATGATATATTAAAGCATGAAATAATAACTTGATGTTACTTAACAAAGAAATCCCTCACTAAATAAATGATTAAGTCTTACGCCTTCCATTAATATGGGGAGAACCAGAGTTCTTCTAGAGTTAGGGTTGTTAAGTTGCCTTAAGCTCGCTCTATAAGAATATGTTCAATCCATTGAAATTAGATTTCACGATTAATGGGTTAGACTTAACCGATGTTATTAACTTGTTGGATTTGCGCCAAGGTTAATGTGTATTGGAAGGAAAGTTGGGTTGTATACATGCGATGTACACATATCAAGAGTCGATAGCCAAATGTATGTGCAAACATCAATAAGTTGATAGCACAAGATTTGATAGTTGCATGAATAATGCAATTGGTATGGATTATGTTAACCTTGACGGGTATTTCTGTCATTTTGATGATAATAAATAATATAGCAATATTGTATTTAACATACTTGTTTTTGAAAGTATATTATACAGGACATAAAATGGCAAGAATGGAGAATTGGAAGAATAATCCTTAAAGAAATAAAAAGTAAGAAGTAGCATGTTCACTGTCGTGACTCAAGTAGTCACCCCCGTGAAGAAAGCTAACCGTTAGCAAAACCAACATTTGAAGTTCACGGCCATGAAGGAAAACCAAACCGTGAAGTAAGCATTTCAGTCACCCCCGTGACTAGAGGTGTCACTCCCGTGAAGAGTTATGTAAATTCACCCAGAGAGCTTCACGACCAGAGTCACCACTTTGGTCACGGCTGTGAAGATGTTCACCCCCGTGAATGTAGGCGTCACCCCCGTGAAGGATATATTCAATTTCATCCAGAGAGCTTCATGACTTCAGTCACCACTTCTCTCACAGCTGGGAAGAGTATCACGCCCGTGACTCTATATGTCAAGACATTCCAGAGAACTTCACGACCAAGGTCACCACTTTAGTCACGGCTTGGGAAGAACTGTCACCCCCGTGAAAAACATATTCACGCCCGTGACCAATGAAAGAGAAAAATGTCAGGCGCGATTTTTTTTGGTTGGTATAACGGCTAGTTTCTAAATTAATGCACCCCAACGGCTATATTTAGCCATGGGAGTATAAATGAAAGTCATTTATGCATTAAGAAATAAGAGGATGATAAGAGAATAATAAGAAAAACAAAAGATTAGTATATATTTCAAATCACAAGCTATCTTGTATTTTTATGCTTTGTGAACAAATCTATTTTCTGTAAAAATCTTTTTGCTCCTCATATTTGAGCAATAAAGATTTATAAGTGGTTCTCTCTGTAATCTTTACTCAAGTGAGCATTGGGTAGTTCTAGGTTAAGAGAAGAACACTTGTAAGGGTTAGTTGTGTGAACCTCCAAAACACAAATTTAAAAGGTTGTTTGTGTGAGCTTGCAAAACACAAAGTGTAGGTTATTGTGTGAGCCTGTAAAACACAAGTGTAGGTTGTTTGTGTGAGCCTGTAAAACACAAAGGAATTGGTTATTGTGTAAGCTGGGTTAGGTGTGAGCCATTGTGAGAAACACCATAGCTGGGAGTGAGCTTGTAAAACTCCATTGTAACACTTAGTGTGTTAGTAAAACTCCCAATTGCGATTGGGGAGAGGAGTAGGGTTTGTTAATACCCGAACCTCTATAAATCTTTGTGTCTGATTTTCTCTATCCTTTTAAAATTAGCAATTTTATTTCCGCACTTTAAAGTTTAATTTTAGAAACTCCAATTCAACCCCCCCTTCGTGGTTTAATATCTGGGCAACAATTGGTATCAGAGCCTTGTCTAGCATTGAAGCCTAAAAAGCGCTAGTAAAGAGTAAGATATGGCCAGTGAAGGATTCCAGAGTCTCAAACCTTACTTTGATGGAGCAAATTATGCCCATTGGATGTTTAGGATGGAGACATACTTGGATAGTGAAGGAATTGAAGTATGGGATAGTGTACGAAAAGAATGGACACCACCAACCCGAAGAGGAGCTGATGGTGAAGAGGAAATCCTATTAAGAGACGATTGGACAGAGCCCCAAAGAAGAGCAAATTTCAAAAACAAGAGGGCAATGACAATTTTATCAAGCTCATTATCTATTGAAGAATGTGGGAGAATACAGCATTGCTCAACAGCACACAGTATGTGGAAGACATTGGAGAACTATCATGAGGGAACTAAGCAAGTCAAATCCAAGAAGATTCAACTTCTAACCTCAGAATATGAGCTTTTCAAGATGAAATCCAATGAGTCAATCACTGACATGACAAACCGTCTTCTATCCATTATAAATGGAATGAGGAAACTTGGGAAGCATCTGAGTTTGGAAGATGTAAACAATAAAATCCTGAGAACTCTTCCTTTTAAAGACTTGTTCAAGAGTTGCTGGCATAGAAGAAGCAAATGAAGATATGAGTATCATGAACACTGATGTGCTGATTGGCAAGCTTCTTACACATGAGATGGCAGTAAAGAGAGATAGAAAGCTTGATGCAGAGCCAGAGAAAAGAAAACCATTAGCACTCAAAGCCTCTACTTCAAAATCTCAAGAAGAAAGTGAAGATGATGAAGAAATGAGTGATGATGAAAATGAGGACATCGCTATGCTTTCAAGAAGATTAAAAAGAATCATTGAGAAGAAAATGAGCAATTCCAGAAAATTCAGGCAAAGAAACCTCAAACAAACTTCAAATGATACACACAGAAGTAAGGAAGAGGTAAAATGCTATGAATGTGGAAAGAAATGACATATCAAACCTGAATGTCCAAGGCTCAAGAAGCATAAGAGCAAATTCCAAAGAGACAGTGGGGAGAAAGGTCACAAAGCCACATGGGATGACGAAAGCTCATCAAGCGAAAAAGATGATAATGAAAGTGAAGAGGTCAACCTATGCTTCATGGCTATTGAGGATCACATCTCGGACAAAGTAAGATCACTACACTCATACTCTTTCAATAATGATAGTAGTGATAATGATAGTGATAGTGATGATGATGATGATGAGTAAAGCCTAATAGAAGAATTAAATATAGAATTTGAGAAATATAGAAGTAAATTTAGTACTTATAGAAATAATATCTCTAATTTGAAAAATAAGATAGATGGCTTAGAAAAGGAGAACATAAAGCTTAAATCATCTAATGAATCTCTTCAAAAGTCATTAGATGAATACTCATCAAGACCCTCAACAGCTTCACTTTTAAAAGAAAACAATACTTTGAAAAATGAAGTTGAAGAACTTAGAAATTTCATTTCTAAATTTCACAAGGGTAAAGAGAGCTTAGACACTGTCATTGTGTCTCAAAGACCACCTTTAGTAAGACATGGTCTAGGGTTTAAAGACACATCATCATCTTCTAACAAAACTATATTTGTCAAACCTAAAGAACCTCACATCTCCACACTTGCTGGAAAAGCACCAAAGAATAAGTATACTAATCCCTCTATACATAAAAGGAATAATCAAAGATTAGTAAACCTAAGAAACAATCCTCGAAAGACTAATCATGCCTTTATGTATAAGAAGCATGCATCTAGAAAAATGCAAATTAATCATGAATGTGCATGCCATTGTTCTCAAAATCATATTAATAAAATTATGGCATTTAAATACAGCACAAGACCAAAAAGCAAGTTTAGACCTAAACAATGTAATTATTGTATGGAAATAGGTCACATAAATAAACATTGCTGGATAAGGAAAGCTCATTGGCAACCTTCATGTGCTAACCCCCAAGGACCCAAACTCATTTGGGTACCTAAATATCATACTTGATTTCTAACTTTGTAGGTATGCCTCAAGTCCACAATAAACAAAAATGCATGGCTAGTAGACAGTGGATGCTCAAGGCATATGACAGGAGACAAGGAACTCTTCAATGAAATCAAAAGTATTGATGGAGGTAAAGTTACTTTTGGAAACAATGCAAAGGGTAAGGTAATTGGCATTGGTTCCATTGGTGTTAATAGTACTACTTTTATTAAGGATGTTTTACTTGTTGATGGATTGAAACATAACCTGTTAAGTGTAAGTCAATTATGTGATAAAGGAAACAAACTAATTTTCACTTCAAATGAATGTCTTGTAATCTCTATTGATGGTCAAGAAATATTTAAAGGAAATAGAGATATCAATACATACATAATAAACTTACATGAACTATCTAACCATTCCTCTAAGTATCTTGTGACTACTAGTGATGAATCTTGGCTGTGGCATAGAAGACTTGGTCATGCTAACATGGACTTAATACAAAGTCTCAGCACAGGAGAGCTAGTAAGAGGATTACCAAGAGTTAAATATGAAAAAGGCAAGACATGTGATCCTTGTCAAAGAGGAAAGCAACACAAGTCATCTTTCAAAGCCAAAAACATTGTAAGTACGTCAAAACCCCTTCAACTCTTACATTTAGACTTATTTGGACCTACTAGAGTTGCTAGCTTAGGAGGTAAACATTATGCATTTGTCATCGTAGATGATTACTCTAGATTTACTTGGGTAATTTTCTTAGCTCAAAAGAGTGATGCTTTTGAAAATTTCAAAAACTTTACTAAAAGAGTTCAAAATGAAAAAGGATACTGCATTTCAAAAATAAGAAGTGATCATGGGAAAGAATTTGAAAATGAAAACTTTGAAAGTTTTTGTCTTGAACATGGCATTTCACATAATTTCTCATCTCCTAGAACACCTCAACAAAATGGAGTTGTTGAAAGGAAAAATCGAACATTAATTGAAATGGCAAGAACAATGCTTAATGAATATGAATTACCAACTTATTTTTGGGCAGAAGCCACAAACACTGCATGTTATATTTCAAATCGAGTTTTCAAAAGACCTCTTTTAAACAAAACCTCATTTGAGCTATGGAATGGAAGAAAGACCTTGGTATCATACTTTAGAGTATTCGGATGCAAGTGTTTTATATTAAACACCAAGGACAATCTTGGAAAATTTTCCTCTAAGTCTGATGAAGGTATCTTTTTAGGATACTCTTCAACCAGCAAAGCATATAGAATATTTAATAAGAGATCATTAATAGTGGAAGAATCCATGCATGTTGTTTTTAATGAATCTAGTAGACTTGATCTTGTGAAAGGTAGTGCTCTTGATGATGTTGTAGATAATATGGACAAACTTGTCATTGAAAATGGAAAAGAAGAAAAAGATCAAGAAAATCTACTACCTCAAAATCAAGAGCAAATGGAGCAAGAACTTCCAAAAGAATGGAGAATGAACAGAAATCATCCAAAAGAGCAAATAATTGGTGATCTATCAAAAGGAGTAAGTACTAGATCTCATTTCAAGCATTTAGACAATGACATAGCTTTTATTTCTCAAATTGAGCCTAAAAACATTAATGAGGCTCTTAATGATGAAAGTTGGATAATTGCCATGCAAGAGGAACTGAACCAATTTGAGAGAAATAAGGTATGGAACCTAGTACCTAGACCAAAAAATCATCCAATCATAGGCAGCAAATGGGTATTTAGAAATAAGTTAGATGAACAAGGGTTAATAACCAGGAATAAAGCAAGACTTGTTGCAAAAGGATATAATCAGGAAGAAGGTATAGACTATGATGAAACATATCCACCTGTAGCCAGATTAGAAGTTATAAGAATACTCTTAGCATATGCATGTCACATGAACTTCAAACTTTTTCAAATGGATGTGAAAAGTGCATTTCTAAATGGTTGTATAGATGAAGAAGTGTATGTAGAACAACCACCAGGTTTTGAAAGCTATGATTTGCCAAATCATGTTTTTAAACTTTCAAAAGCCTTGTATGGTTTAAAACAGGCACCAAGAGCTTGGTATGAGAGACTAAGTTCTTTTTTATTAGGAAATAGTTTCACAAAAGGAAATGTTGACACTACACTGTTCATCAAAAAGCATAAGCATGAGACACTAATTGTTCAAATTTATGTTGATGATATAATATTTGGTTCTACTAATGAGCTGTTTTGTCAAGATTTTGCTAAGTGCATGACTAGGGAATTTGAAATGAGTATGATGGGAGAACTTAAGTATTTCCTTGGTCTACAAATCAAATAAAGCAATGAAGGCATATTCATCAACCAATCCAAATATGCCAAAGACTTAATCAAAAAAATTTGGTATGGAAGGATGCAAAAATGCCAAGACTCCTATAAGCACATCAACAAAATTGGACAAAGATGAAAATGGTAAGAGCATTAATGAAAAACTTTATAGAGGTATGATCGGATCACTTTTATATCTAACTGCCTCTAGACATGATATTATGTATATTGCTTGCTTATGTGCACGATTTCAATTATGTCCTAAAGAATCTCATCTGACTACTGTAAAAAGGATTTTAAGATATTTACATGGTACATTGCATCTAGGTTTATGGTATCCTAGGAATTCATCTTTTCATATTATAGGATATTCAGATGCAGACTATGCTGGTAGTCTTTTAGATAGAAAAAGTACTTCAGGTACTTGTCACTTCATTGGAGAATGTTTGGTTTCTTGGTTTAGCAAGAAACAAGTTTCTGTTGCTCTCTCAACTGCTGAAGCTGAATACGTAGCAGTTGGGTGTTGTTGTACACAAATTCTTTGGATGAAACAACAACTTAAGGACTATGGTCATGAGATGAACCATATACCTATAAAATGTGACAACACCAGTGCTATAAATCTTTCAAAGAATCCTATTCAACACTCTAGAAGTAAACATATTGACATTAGACATCATTTTATTAGAGATCATGTTCAATATGGAGATGTTGAATTAGAATTTGTATGCACAGAAAAGCAATTAGCAGACATTTTCACTAAGTCTCTAAATGAGGAAAGATTTAATTTCATTAGAAGAGAACTAGGTATGATTGATGGATTAACCTTGTGATTACAAGAATAAGGAATTTTAATTGATGATATTAAAACATATCACAAGTTGTAAAATAAAATTTTTTTTTATGAGAATTTATGCTTTATGTAGTAAATTTTTTGTTGAAATGATTGTTGCAGAACCTAATTTCAATCTGATGAAAATTATAGGGTAGTCACGCCCGTGACTAATACTCACGCCCGTGACTTAAGTGGCACAAAGAGGCAGTGTCGTTCACGGCTTCGGGTCACGGCATGTTTCACTGCTTCAAGTGGTGAAACATAGTTTCAGCTTGATTCACGCCCGTGGAAAAGATCCCTCACGGCCGTGACATAATATCACTCCCGTGACCAATTACACCCCAAACTAACAGAAGCTTTCACCCCTTGTGTCACGGCTTGCTTCACGGGTATAAGTGGTGAACTTCAATAGTTCACGCCCGTGACAATATTTTCACCCCCGTGATCTATGATCATTCACGCCCGTGATGTTCATCTATCACACCCGTGAACTTATTCACACTTTCATTCACGGGTGGAACACTGCTTCAGCAAACCGTGAACACGACTATTCACGCCCGTGAAACCATAAGTCACGCCCGTGAATGTATCGAATATATAAGAAAACAGCCGGTTACACTTTTCATTTCAACTCTCCAACTCCCAAAACCGCTCTCATTCACTCTCATTCATTGAGACATTGAAGATTCTGACCCCAAAGCCTTGAAATTTCACTATAAATACCATCAAAAGTTCGAATATTCAGCAAGAAACAGACATTTCTAGGGTATTTCATCATATTTTCTCTCTGTCAAAAATCTTCTTAAATTCCTTCAACTACTAAATCTTCAAATATGGAGTCTGCTTCATCAAAAGGGAAGAGAAAGAAGTCGCATGCACCAAAGAGGTATTCAGATTACCTCATGAACATCATTCCCGAAAGTTGCCATCCCCGGTATGCAACTTTGAAGAAGAGACCAATTTTATCTTCAAGGTCCTTCGAATGGCAGACAGTCCGTAATCTCGGACTCGAGATGGCTATGACAGCGCAACTTCAAGCCTGTCATCTACAAGAATTTGTTGACATTCATCTGCCAACTCTACGGGAGCCAACGCTGGAATTCCTCAGCACCTTGCAGGTTTCACCAACCGGAGTGGTGAAATTCCAACTCTGCAATAATGCAACCACCCTCAGCGCCATTGCATTTGGAGAATTATTCAACCTCCCATCTGATGGCGTTCTAAATGAGACTGAGGTAGAATTCTCTGCCCCTACAGCATGGACACATTTTGGCACGGATTGCAGCTGGGATGTCAAGAAAACTAAGAGCACACATCTCAGGACCCCAGTACACAGGTATTTGCATAGGTTTCTAACCTATAGCTTTTTTGCTCGGGGAGAGAGCAATGGAACAATTAGGAAGTCAGAACTCTTCCTATTCGAGATGGCTCGACGGGGAGTCACAGTGGCACTCTCAAGATGGTTTACAAACCATCTTCTCTCAATCGCTACCAAGCCCACAGGAGATATATTGATTGGGGCTTATGTCACTCATATGGCAGTAAAGCTCAATTACTTAAAGATGGATAACCACCACTTCAACATCATTCGTGCACACCCATGAGATAGGTTGGATGTAGAGTCATTCATCAAGATGGGAGCAGCTATCAGAATCGTTTTTCAAAACGATATCTTCTACCGCTTCACTGATACTGCTGGAGAAATTATCTGGGAAGATCATGACACGGAGGATTTTAAAGCAGGCCTCCAGGGAGTCCAGCAGAAGAAGAGGGTTAGGATTGAGGAAACAACTCCAGTCATCGAGCAGGACATTGGACAGTCCTTAGCCTCCACACCGTCTTGGCACCACATTTCGAAACAGCTGCAGACTTCCATGGACGAGAGGTTGGAAAACCTCAAGGACTTCATGGAGTCTCGGATAGACAGCCTTGAGGCTGAAGTAGCTAGGCTTCGTGATAGGATGTCTGGCTAGGATATAGGCTAGAGTATAGCCTAAATTTGCTATGTTTGATCATTATTTATTTTTTTGTTTTTGTTTTGGTATGTAGGAAATCTTAAATTTCCTTTCTTAGTTTGTATTCTTTCCTTCATAATATATATTTGCTTTTGTTTTCTTCAATCTACATATTCTTTTTGATTGATGACAAAAGGGGGAGAAAACTAGCAATATGCCATATGCAATAAACAATATGCAATAAAATATGATAAGGGAAAGTAGTATCAAACTAGCAATATAAGAATTGTTTATCAAAGCAAGTTACAACATGCCATGATATATCTTAAATACACCTTACATACACTTTATATCTTGAAAAGGAATTATGGTATGTATTGTATATACTTCTCATATAACTTGCATATACTTAAAATCAAGTTAAATGCTACATCTTTATTTACTATTGTTGCACATTATAATTTTTTATCCTAAGTATATTTTGAGGGGGAGACTTCTCAAAATCACATATTGCTAGATTATTTGTCACCATCAAAAAGGGGGAGATTGTTAACCTTGAGGGGTATTTCAGTCATTTTGATGATAATAAATAATATAGCAATATTGTATTTAACATACTTGTTTTTGAAAGTATATTATATAGGACATAAAATGGTAAGAATGGAGAATTGGAAGAATAATCCTTAAAGAAATAAAAAGTAAGAAGTAGCATGTTCACTGTCGTGACTCAAGGAGTCACCCCCGTGAAGAAAGCTAACCGTTAGCAAAACCAACATTTGAAGTTCACGACCATGAAGGAAAACCAAACTGTGAAGTAAGCATTTCAGTCACCCCCGTGACTAGAGGTGTCACTCCCGTGAAGAGTTGTGTAAATTCAACCAGAGAGCTTCACGACCAGAGTCACCACTTTGGTCACGGCTGTGAAGATGTTCACCCCCGTGAATGTAGGCATCACCCCCGTGAAGGATATATTCAATTTCATCCAGAGAGCTTCACGACTTCAGTCACCACTTCTCTCACGGCTGGGAAGAGTGTCACGCCCGTGACTAATTAACGTCACGCCCGTGACTCTATATGTCAAGACATTCTAGAGAGCTTCACGACCAAGGTCACCACTTCAGTCACAGCTTGGGAAGAACTCTCACCCTCGTGACAAGCATATTCACGCCCATGACCAATGAAAGAGAAAAATGTCAGGCGCGATTTTTTTTGGTTGGTATAACGGCTATTTTCTAAATTAATGCACCCCAACAGCTATATTTAGCCATGGGAGTATAAATGGAAGTCATTTATGCATTAAGAAATAAGAGGATGATAAGAGAATAATAAGAAAAACAAAAGATTAATATATATTTCAAATCACAAGCTATCTTGTATTTTTATGCTTTGTGAACAAATCTATTCTCTGTAAAAATCTTTTTGCTCCTCATATTTGAGCAATAAAGATTTATAAGTGGTTCTCTCTGTAATCTTTTCTCAAGTGAGCATTGGGTAGTTCTGGGTTAAGAGAAGAACACTTGTAAGGGTTAGTTGTGTGAACCTCCAAAACACAAATTTAAAAGGTTGTTTGTGTGAGCCTGCAAAACACAAAGTGTAGGTTATTGTGTGAGCCTGTAAAACACAAGTGTAGGTTGTTTGTGTGAGCCTATAAAACACAAAGGAATTGGTTATTGTGTAAGCCATTAAAACACAAGGGATTTCTGGGTTAGGTGTGAGCCATTGTGAGAAACACCATAGTTGGGAGTGAGCTTGCAAAACTCCATTGTAACACTTAGTGTGTTAGTAAAACTCCCAATTGCGATTTGGTAGAGGAGTAGGGTTTGTTAATACCCGAACCTCTATAAATCTTTGTGTCTGATTTTCTCTATCCTTTTAAAATTAGCAATTTTATTTCCGCACTTTAAAGTTTAATTTTAGAAACTCCAATTCAACCCCCCTTCTTAGTCTAATATCTGGGCAACAGATTAGATACCTACCAACCAAACTAAGGATAGCTTATTGAGTTGCCTCAAGGTTATTCTTAGCTAGTTGGATATCGACCCACTAGGAGAACTTCCATATAATTTCTCTTGGGTTCATAGTGAGGGCTATGGATTCGCAATAAAATAGTGGGAGCCATAATGCGAGTTATTAAAGACCTAATAAACATGAATTTTATGTACATTCTAACATGTTCTATTTTACATCTAGGTTGCTAGAATCATCATCTTGACAAGTGTGAATTTGCGATCGCTAATGGAATCAAATAAGTTGACTGGGCCCAATTTTTTGGTTTGGCTAAGGAATCTGAGAATAGTTCTCAAATCCGAAAAAGATTGGCTCTGTCCTAGATGAGGCACTCCCTAATCCCCCTACTGCTAATGCTTCTGAAGATGTTCAGAAGGCATATCAAAAGCATCTCGATGATAGTGAGATGGCAAGTTGCATTATGCTTGCTACTATGTCAGCTGAGTTGCAAAAGCGACATGAGGCTATGGATGCTAATTCCATAGTATACCATCTAAGAGAGCAATTAGATACCAGTTGTGGCTCACACATATGCACTGATATGCGGGGCCTAAGGAAAAGTAGACAGCTCAATAAGGGAGAGTCAAACCTATGCACTAGAAATGGAGCAAGGGTTGCTGCATTAGCTATAGGAACATATGTATTGACCCTCCCTAGTGGGCTTATATTAAATTTGGATAATTTTTATTATATACCTGCTTTGACTAAAAACATTATTTCTCTTTCAAGTCTAAATAAAGATGGTTTCCTTTTAGCTTTTAGTATCAATTGTTGTTTTATTATGTTGAATGGAATTCTGTACATTATGCAATGGAATATACATATTATATATGTGAAATCCAATTTTAAACATCAATGATAATAAAAGGAAAAAACAAGATATGTTGAAATCATCTTATTTATGGCATTGTTGTCTTGGTCATATAAGTGAGAAATGCATGGCTAAGCTACACAAAAGTGGTAGTTTGGGGTCATTTGATTATGAATCATATGACACATGTGAATCTTGTTTACTAGGCAAGATGACTAAATTACCCTTTAAGGGAAAGGGTGAACATGATAATGAACTTTCAGACTTAATACATTCAGATGTATGTGGTCCAATGTTTACACACGCTAGAGGTGGTTTCATCTACTTCATTACTTTTATCGATGACTACTCACGATATGGATACGTGTATCTTATGAGATACAAATATGAAGCTTTTGAAAAGTTCAAAGAATTCAGAAATGAAGTAGAGAAACAACTTGGCAAAAGTATTAAAACACTTCGATCAGATCGAGGAGGTGAATACTTGAGCCAAGAGTTTCTAGATTATCTTAGGGATAATGGGATTTTATCTCAATGGACTCCACCTTACACACCACAACACAATGGTGTGGCTGAAAGAAAAAATCGAACCCTATTAGACATGGTAAGGTCTATGATGAGTTTTGCAGAATTGCGTAAATCCTTTTGGGGTTATGCACTAGAGACTGCCATTTATATATTAAATGGAGTTCCTTCAAAGTCAGTTGATGTTACTCCATATGAGATATGGTATAACAAGAGGCCCACATTTTCTTACATGAGAATTTGGGGTTGTCCTACTTATGTGAAGCGGACAATGTCAGATAAGCTAGAAGCTAAGTCTGACCGATGTCTATTTGTGGGATATCCAAAAGTATCATATGGATATCAATTTTACCACCCCTTGGAACAAAAGGTTTTTGTTTCAAGACATGCTATCTTTTTAGAGAGAGAATTCCTTCTAGAAGGAGATAGTGGGAGAAAAATTGAACTTGAGGAAGTTCAAGATGCTCAAACAGATGCTGATCAAATGCCTAAACTCAAGCTTGTTACTCATATAGATGATATAATAGCTAAACCTTCTGAAGCATAAGAACTTCGTAGGTCAAGTAGGATACGTATTATTCTAAAGAGATATGGATTTTTCATTAGTGAACAGAACCACGTATTGCTTGTAGAAAATGATGAGCCTACAACCTATGAAGAGGTTATGAATAGTTCAGAATTTGACAAATGGCTTCAAGCCATGAAGTCAGAAATGGATTCCATGTATGAAAACCAAGTATGGACTTCGGTTGACCCACCCGAAGGAATAAAGCCTATAGAGTGCAAGTGGGTTTTCGAAAAGAAAACTGACATGGATGGTAATGTGATTACCTATAAAGCTAGACTTGTTGCTAAAGGTTATCGTCAAAGACAAGGAATTGACTACGATGAAACTTTTAGCCCAATAGCTATGCTTAAATCCATAAGGATAATCCTAGCCATTGCTACTCATTATGATTATGAGATATGGCAATGGATGTGAAAACAACTTTCCTTAATGGAAATCTGACTGAGGATGTGTACATGACACAACCATAAGGTTTCATATCCAAAGAATTTCTCTATGAAAGACCTTGGAGAAGCAGTCTATATTTTAGGGATAAAGATCTATAGAGATAGATCTAAAAGATTGCTTGGTCTTTCACAGTCTACATACATAGATAAGATGCTAAAGAGGTTTAGCATGGAGCAATCCAAGAGGGGATATATTCCCATGACCCATGGGATTACTCTCTAAAAGTCTTTGTGTCCAAAGACACAAGATGAGAGGAAACACATGAGTTTGATTCCATATGCTTGAGCTATAGGATCAATCATGTATGTTATGATATGTACAAGACCCGATGTATCATATGCTCTGAGAGTCACGAGTAGATACCAATCAGACCCTAGTGAGGGTCATTGGGTGGCTATCAAGAATATCCTTAAGTACTTAAGAAGAACTAAGGATGTATTCTTGGTATATGGAGATGGAGATCTTACTGTGAGCGGGTATACCGATGCCAACTTCCAATCTGACAAAGATGACTCAAAATCTCAGTCAGGTTATATATTCACAGTAAATGGTGGAGCGGTTAGTTGGAAGAGTTCCAAATAGGAAATGATTGCTAATTCCACAACCGAAGTAGAGTACATTGCAGCTTCTGAAGCAGCAAAGGAAGCATTTTGGATAAGGAAATTCATCACAAAACTTGGAGTGGTTCCCAGCATTATTGATCCAATACAATTGTATTGTGATAATAATGGAGCCATTGCGCAAACAAAAGAGCCACGATCTCATCAGAGATCCAAACATGTATTCAGAAGATACCATTTGATTAGAGAAATCATTGTTAGGAATGATGAAAAGGTAGAAAGAGTGCCCACTGATAAGAATATTGCTGATCCTTTAACTAAGCCACTTCCCCAAAAGAAACATGATTCTCATGTACTCGCCTATGGAATTAAATACAAACGCGATTGGCAATCACCTTTAGCACTTATTGTACAAATTTATTTGATTAATAAAAGGGTTTTTCATTAATTTGATGTTCATTTGATATATGAATTGATAAGTGATCTTAAAACAATTAATGAATTCCTTGATACATAACATAGCATGAAGGAAATCGTGATGATATCATGATATTGAGATTCTTATCATGTGTAATTATGTTTGTATAAAAATTATCCCTAGTCATAGGATTAATGAGATGGGACATTATTAATCCAGACAGACTAGCACATGTTACACTCCTTAGACTTGAGATATTTAGAGTATATCTCATAATCTATAAACATGAGATATTTAGAGTTAACATGTGGATGCTTGCTAAGTGTAGCTAAGTACATTGGATGACCAACTATGAGGCAATCATATGGATAATCTATTCAAATGTCAATGATAGGCTCATCATAGCAATGGTGCAAGTATCCTTAGACTTGAGGTACTCAAGGATATCTTGAAAATTGATTCTGTATTTTGACACTATTCCTTGTTGCCTCAAAGAGGTAGCTCATAGGGTGGTGATTGGATACAACTTGAGGTATTCAAAGGTAATTGGGTAATCAACAAAGGATTAACCACTCTGATAGAAAGAGGGTATACCCATGGCCTCTTATCATGGTCATTACTCAGGAATCTCTGGCCGAGGTGGAAATGTCATAAAGATAGTCTTCAATGACATATCCAATAGAGTAATGAGCCTCAAGGACAAGAACTAATATTATTTGGATTAGATGTGATGTAGTCAGTCTAGTGGGAGTTGACACATTTCCATACTCTGAACCAAGTGGGGTATAGAATGGTGAAAGAAATAATTGCACAAAAATTGTCTATGGAAAGGTTTGTAGCCAAACCACTGACATTCCGATCAATTGGGGGTCATGATGTGTTGCTAGATACCGCTCATGACCTGCTTAAATTAATTGTTAATTTAAGTGGCCAACGTAACCGAGAACCTAATGGGTCACACGCATTGAAGATATGGAGAATGAGTAAAATGGTCTTTGATAGGATCCAAAATATGAGAGAATTATTTTAGGATGGATCGCGTTGAGATCGCACCCGCTCGGGCTAGGCAGCTGGCCCGTCCAACAGCAGCCCGCAGTAGGCCCAGCACGCCTGCAGCTTCCCATCCGTTGGCCAATGGCTGTTTTTGGCCTTAATTAGGCCAATTATGGCCAATTACTATTCATTTGTTTCCATTTTCTCCATTTTTGACTTTTAATCTTATTTTTGAATTTGATTCAAATAGAAAAGACATCAAATGGCAGAAAGTAGACATGAAAATATTTTTTGTGAAAAAAAATATTTTTAAGACACAACAAAAATTCTCTCAAGAACACTTTCAAAGCTAGCACTTTGAATTTGTTCAAACCATTTCTCTTGATAGTTTCTTCTTCATTCTTCGCAATGGTTATCATTAGAGACATTCTAGTGTGGATTGTTGTGGTTTGCTACAATCCAATAAAGTGAAGATTTGAAGAACAAATAAAAATTACAAGGTATATTTTTTAACATTTCCATTTATATAAATTAGTTTTAATGGTACAAGTATGATCTTTTGTTTTGGATTTTGAAAAATTTTATTTTTCGTTGCGTTTATGAATATGATTCATTCTTCAAAACCCAACAAAACTGAGCTTGTAAAACTCTATTGTAATATTAGTGTGTTAGTGAAACTCTCAATTGAGATTGGGGAGAGGAGTAGGGTTTGTTAACACTGGAACTTCTATAAAAATTCTTGTGTCATATTTTTTCTATCCCTACTAAACTTAAATTTTCTTTCCGCACTTAAAAGTTAAATTTTTAATATCCAATTCAACCCCCCCTTCTTGGTTCAATATATGGGTAACACTTTGCACGTCGTTAAGATACATATTTGCTCCATTTTCTTTAGTTTTCTCCTTTCTCCATATCCTTCTAAATTTTCTTCTTCTTTCCTATTTTTTTTCTTATTGTTTTTTACTTTTCTTTTTCTATTTTTTTCCTTTCCCTTTCTTTTCTTTCCATAAGGAATTCTACTTCTTAAAACTCATTTTCTTTTTGTTTTTTTTTTCTCGTTTTAGATTTTTGCATCTTTACTGCATTTTATCCATTGTACTTATAGTGGTATGCTCAATTGCTCTTCAATAATGTCCAATCGGACATGTACGTTTTAGGGATATTTGATAGAACATTGTGCAATGTCTAGTTAGTCATTACCGTTTTTCTTTGGACTAACTTGTTAGTATGTCCAGACCTTCTCAATTATGTTAAAGCATTATAAATCTCATTATTGTGCCCCCAAACTATATAACTCTTGTTCAAATTCTTCCTTTTATACTGCCAAACATCTAATTATCTCTCATTCTTTTTTTACCTTTTTTTTTTATAAATTGGGTTGGTTTATTTTGAAAAGCCATGATTTTGGCCTTTCTTTCATTTTGGTTTTTTTTTTTATTTTCTTTTAACTCATTTGCAATAATGAATTTCAATCATAATGTGATTAATTGTAACAAAATTTAAATAAACATAAAATTCAAACAAATTATTGAAATGAAAATTCGCACTAAAAGGAAAGTAATAATGTTGCATAACCGACACGTGTTTCATGATCAAAAGCCGAGCCTGTTCACAATCGAAGTAGAGGCAATACGACCGGAGTCTAAATTCGGATCATGTATAAGTGATAAAACCAATTACAAAAATATGATTTGAATTTTACACAAAACCAAAGAAAAAGTCTAATTTGAAAATATGCAATTTTTGCATTGCCAACTAGTCACAAAATGAGAATGCCAAGACTAGGATATATTGAGATGAGTGTAGTATCCTCTCATCTAATTGGGATTAACCAAATGAGTGGGTGCCACATTTCTAATGCAGAAAGACATGTGAATATTTAAAAATTTTCTTTCTTTTGAAAACCCTATTTCCATATGAACTATTTTTCATATAAAATTTGTTACACATATAATTTACATAAACCACCATGGAGAAATATCTTTGATCCAAAAGGGAAGTAGCATCATAAATATATGAACTATCATATTAGGGCTTCATGTGCCCAATGTTTGCAACAATACATGCCTTTCAATAAAAAATACATATTTTTATAAAATAAAGACATGTATGAAAGTAAACAAAACTCATCCCTAGGTCATGTACAAAATTCAAAATATGACATAAATGTATCACTGACACCTGTCGAGTTTGCTCTGAAGTCTCTATATTGGGCTTGCTTCTCTTGATCAACTTCTATTTACTAATCTATAAACTACGCGTTAAATACACTTGCACGTTAAGCTACTAAAAGCTTAGTGGTACATATAAACATAAAAATTCAACATGTAGTTAATCAATTCATATCATGATCATGGCGTCATATCAATATTAAAACATGGAAAAGAGAATCATCATATCATATATCACACTTACTACTTGTAACTGTTATAACATTGATCCTTTACCATTTTATATCATATATACATTTATTACTTTGACATATTAGCACTTAATCCATTTACCATTTTAGTAATTTTGTATCTTAGCCCAATAACTCTCAACCTAGACTATTTGGATATAGGTTGTGAATAGGAGCACTCTCTAAGCTTAAGCCACCTTGCCACTGTCTATATCAAGCATGCCTGCTCGGGCTCCTCAAGGCAAGAGCACTCTCCGAGCTTAAGCTACCTTTACTGAATATATCATATATCGTTTGCATTTCAATATAGGATAAAGGGTTCTCTCTGAGCTTTATCCACCTTGTCCTTAAAAGAATCGTTGTGAAACATATGTCTATAGTACCATTTGCCCTCTTAATGACATGCCACATATCTTAGTTCTTGTCTTAGTATTGAGCCTAGGCTTTACTTATTCGTATTCTTTTACTATACTTTTATCTCATTACATAAGCATTTATCATTAACATCTTTTCTTTGATCATATGAAAGTCTACATATAACAATCATGTGTTTGATAATGTATCATGCCATTATGGAACTTATGCATAGGTATCATATTGAAGCATCAATGAAAACAACATATTTTATATAAAACATAATTCATGGGCATCCCGGATTGTGAACCAAACCGTGAACCAAGTCATGAATATTTTTGTCCAAAACTTGCACATCCAAAATTGCCTATTTAGGCTCAACTTCCTTGTTTCACAACCGTGAGTCAAATGGTGACTCAAACCGTGAAACTCCCTCCCTAAAGTGGGCAATTTGAAATGGGCGATTCACGACCGCGAACCCTATATCATAGGCGTGAATATGGGTTTTCTAGCATAAATATGCAATAAGGCATTTAAGGAAAACCATATGCAAAGTCTCTAATGGTTGTTCCATAACAACCTTTTTCTATTAACATACTCATCAACATGCATATATCATGCCATAACATCATCAGATTAATATACAAGCACATAAACATCACAATTGAACATATGAATCTTAAGAACTCATCTTATATTCATCAACTCCCATAACATGTAGTAATGATAAAATTTTCCTTTATACCATCTTTAACTTTACATCTTGCAATCATAATAGCCATCATAATTCATTACTTTTGTTAATGCCTCTTTAGGCGCATTTATTGCATATAACCATTTAAGCATCATCAATGTTCATAGAATTAAATTCTTATAGCATTAACTACAACAATTGCTTCATAATAACCAACCATTGGCAATTAAGAATTCATAAGCATTTAACACACAATATGCCATATTTTGGGATTTTAGATGCATATATGTACATACCTCTAATTGAGCCTCTAAAACCAAGCTTTTCCTATGCTTGCCTATTTTTTTGCGGGTTTCACTACCTTCTCTTCCAACTCTTATCACATATAACATATATCTATCAACTTTTAAAAACCATAAACTTAACCTTTAAATGCTTAAACAAGATAACCCTAAGTTTAACCCCCTTTACATAGCCTTAACCTCATTTAGCTCATCCCTAAAGCATACTACAACCTTAATGAAGCTTAAACATGGGTCATAAACCATAAAACCTTATGCTCAAATGAAACCCCAACCCATTTGGAAATGGGTCTCTACCATAAACGAGTTATACATGAAAAGAGATTGTGAAAGCTTGTAAATAAGAAAGAGAAACATGATTCCTTACCAAAATCAATAAACACGATTGGGATGATTTCAAATTCCTATCTTCCTCTTTGGGTATGTCTTTGAAGAGCACAATTTTCTTCTTATCTTTCTCTCTCAAGAATTTGTTAAACTTGATTTTGATGTTGGTTGAGGTGTTTAAGGTCTAGAAATCATGGAAGAACAAAGGAATTGATCTCTAGTAAGAGGAACTTTAAGTCCTGGGGTTTACTTTTGAATTTACGTCATGAGAGAAAGAAAGAATAATTGTTGGGATTTTATATCTGATGATATTCATAGCCATAACCCGACCTATCCGAGAAATGAACCATCTCAAAACCAATATTCATGAGCATGACATATCAATCATAAGTGTGAACATGGTACTTTACACTTTTCTCATCTTTTCTTGCCTTTTTTCCTTAACCAAACCCTTAAACACACTTATAACACCTCTAAACCATCTTATGACCATGCCATACTTAGCGAGTGTTACATCCAAACATCTAATTATCCATCATTCTTTCTTTTACCCCTTTCTTTATAGATTAGGTTGATTTGTTTGAAAATCCATGATTATGGCCTTTCTTTCATTTTGGTTTCTTTTCTTTTCTTTTCTTTTCTTTCAACTCCAAGAATGAATTTCAATCATAATATGATTAATTCAGACAAAATCTAAATAAACATAAAATTCTAAAAAAATATTAAAATTAAAATTTGCACTAAAATGAATGAAATAATGTCACATTCGTACGTTTAGGCCCCAATTGACACACACATTTCGTGATCAGAAACTAAGTCCATTCACTATCGAACCAAAGGCAACATAGCCAGTCTAAATTTGGATCATGTACAAGTGAGAAAACCAATTACAAAAATATGACATTGAATTTTACATGAAAAACTGAGGAAAAAAGTCTAAACTGAAAATATGCAATTTTTGCACTATCAACGAGTCACAAACTAAGAATGCCAAGACTAGGATATTTTGAGATGAATATATGAATATAATTATGAATCAAAACTCCACTGTTTAAGGTCCAAAATTGAAGGAATAAAATTTATGTGCAATTTAGCAAGAATATTGGAAAACACGATTCTTTTTGCTTCAATGTAAAAGTCGTGAAATAGAGAATGTTAGTGCACATATTAAATTATATTATGAATATTGATGTATTTAATTGTAATAAATTATTTTGTTTAGGATTTGAAATTGAAAGAATTAAAATTTGAGGGTGGACTAAATTGAAAAAAAAAGGTTAAGAATCAATTGGAATTTTTGGCTATGATTAATTGAAGTTAAACTAAAATTTATTAACTTAAACACTACCTACATGCATGCTAGTCCAATTCTTTGTCATCATAGAAAAGGAAGACTTGGCATTTCTTTTATTTCTTTAGGGACAAAACACAATAGTTCCTTTTTTAACTCTTCTTTCTTATGTCGTTCATCTCTCCTTCACAAAATGAATGACCTCCTTTTTCTCAACTTCAAATGGAACCTTTGATCTCTTGTGAGCATCATCATACTAGTCTTGAAATTATAAGATATAGTCCTATTTTTTCCAATCTTGAAGCACCTGAGACATGTTGGATGAAAAATGAGCCTAGAAAATCACATCCTTAGTAAGAAAACAATGAAAAGGGCTTTGCATGTGGAAAGTGAAGCATGAAAGAAGAAAATAGTGCTAAGAAATGACAGATTAAGGCTTAAATTGCTAGTTAAGGAACAACAAGAGGTTTGTGATGTCATCACTGTGACAAAGAACAAATGGCATATAGAGGAAACAAAGCTGGCAAAGAGGTAAGGTCCTTTTCCTTTGAATTTCTTAGCTTTTTGCTTTAGGGTTTGCAATTTAAGGTTGTATGAGATCTAATCCCATTCATTCATCTTTTTATTTTCTTGTTTCTTGGAGCAAAACATGGCTTCTGATGGTTGTGTTGATGACCATGCAAGAACAATGAGTAATTCGTATTGAGCTTGGTAAAGTCAGAATTGAAGTAAGGTAGGACTTTGAGGTCGTGACTTGTTGAGGGAAAAATTGGGCCAAAGACAAAAAAAAATTGTTAAGCCAAAACTCAAGTTAAAATGAAGGATTTAGAAAGTTAAAATTACATTAAGGGAAATTAAAATTTAAAAATAGAAATGCTACCTTGATTGAGACAATTGAAAACTTGGACACGTTTTGGACTAAAAGAAGTAATGAACAGTTTTAGGACTAGTTTGTTGTGAATACCTATGAACAATTATAGTTAATTTGTAATGGTAAATTGAAGTATTGAACTGCAAGCATTAGGAAGAATTTAAGTTCAATTTAATTAAGTTAATAAGTTAGTGATTAGGAATATGAGGATATAAGTTTTAATATGGTAGAGAGTACCATCTTTGACTGAGGTAAAATGGTGAAAAAAAAAAAGGAAAAGAAAGAAAGAAGAGTTGTAGCGCTCTCTTACCCTACTAAACGTTAATAGGATATGGAAGTGCTAATAAGTTTTTTTTTTTTTTTTTACAACCAATGTACAAATCATTGTAATAATTTTTTTTTCGAGTTTATTATTAGCAAAATATTTATTACTATTTTTTTTCATTTAAATATATAACTAGTGATGGAAATGGTTTGATTTAATTGAACTCATGCAATTAAACCATAATATTTAGAAACAATACTAGATTTATAAAATTACAAAATTCATTCCTTATAAATCCTTAGAATTTATATGCTAGGTTCCATGGGAACATGCATTTACATAAGATCATGATAACATATGCATCCTACAAGTTGAACATTATGTAGTGACATGATTCTATGTATTTTAGGGCCATCATAAGACATGATTCACCAAGGAGAGAGAGGTCGTCGAAATGCATTCTCATAAGGCATACTTCATTTGCATAGAGATCAACTAACATTAAGAGCTAAGACTCCAATACATGCATCCCAATCATCACATGCAAAGGTACCATTTGAAAACCCTAAACATGAAGTACATGGGCATAAAATGTATAGGGAAAGATGTTATGACAAGTTGAGAAAATAAGGTGCAGTTGATTTCAATGGCACAAAAAACCTAGCAGAAGCGAAGACCTAGCTTAAAAGAACATATAGGGTATTGAATATGATGAGATGCACACCAGAGGAGAAATTTGATTATGCAGTGTCTTTGCTTCAAGGCAATACCTATGAATGGTGGGAGATAATCCTAGATTGTGATGCACAACCACCAATCCTGATGTGGAATGATTTCCTTAGGAAATTTCAAAATAATTACATGTCTGAGGCATATCAAGATGAGAAGAAAAAGAAATTCTTGAATCTGAAATAGGGGAATATGACTATTGCTGAGTATGAGGTGCAGTTCAACAAACTTTCCCACTATACCACTTTTATGGTCTCTACTAAAAGAGGCAAATGAAAGAAGTTTGAGGAGGGCCTCAAATATGAGATCAAAAACATAATCCCAACTACTGATCTCAATAGCTCTACCAAACTTAGAGCTACTACAATTAGAGCTGAAAGGTTAATGAAAGAAGCTAGAGAACAATATTTTAAAAAGGCAGCAAGAGAGTTTTCTGAAGATTCTAGTAGAAGGCAGGGAAATAGAGGAAGATACATGCCAGTGCAGTCGAGTAACAGAGGTGGATACTCCAGCTCTAGAGGTCATGTTATGTTTTCTTTTTACCCAGGCAAAGGGCAAAGCCAATATGCTGAACAAAGGCCTACATGTACTCATTGAGGTGGACAACATACGGGCTAATGCAGAAGGCTCACAGGAGCATGTTATTTCTATGGGTCGATGGAGCACATGTATAGAGACTATCTAGAAAGAGTCAAACTAGCAGAGACCAGTAGAGACAGTGTAACACCACATCTTATACATTTGAGTTCAACATATCCCTGTATCAAATAATCACACATAGCATGCTAGAAAGACAAAATATCCTAGTAACAATGGTAGTAATTTTTTTTTTCATATCTTGTAATATCATTCAATGACTTTGTAAGTCTCATATACTATAATATCATTCAATGACTTTGCAAGTCTCATATCCTGTAATATCATTCAATGACTTTGCAAGTCAACACTGAGGCTTTCGCCACAATATGATATATCACATATATTAAAACATAAACTTTGCACATAAGTATTTACGAGTTGCTTTCATTGATATATTTTCAAAACCCATTCCAAAATGACTATACATATTCAAACACATAAATACAAAATGTGCATGACATATTTTCATGCTCGTGTGGAATGCAAGGAAAGAGAGTGATGAGGCTCAGCCAGTGACCTGTGCTCTATGTCTTCTATACGCTACTCAAAATGAGCTATCACTTTTCTTTACCTGAAAAATGATGCAAATTGATGAGTTGCAACTCAATGAGAATAATTATCCAATGAGCATACCATGTATTCCATTCCATTCATCTAAATCATATACATATCAATAAAGTTGAAACATATAATCATTACTCTTTACGTATGCAAATGTTTTGCTTATTTCATTTTGTTGTGACTAAGTTAAACAGACATTGCCCCAAGTTTCCATGTGAACATTTACATTTGCTAGCTAGCTTGATCATTTGTTTAATTTGCACATTTGTTGGGCCATAGGCCTTTTCTTTTGCTTTACAATATCGGTTAACTAGTCACAATGCCTTTGTAGACCATATGTGTCATATCCGTTAATTTAGACTAAAGTCACGCGAATTGTTAAATTGACTCGTCGGTTTGACCGAAATCTAAATTTGGACTTTTATCGAAAAGTAATGAAAATAATGGTAATTAAGTATGGAAAATATCTAATAAAGTGTTCAAAATATTTAAAGATGTTAAATTTCGGTAAAGGACTAAATTGCGAATTTTGCAAAGTTTAGGGGTCAATTTGCAATTTATCGAAAATTGGAGGATTTAAAGGGGATAATCATAAATTAAATGCATGAATTCGGACATAAAATGCATATGGAGGCCAGCCACACCAAATGTCACAGTTTAAGAAGATAATTGACATACATAAATTTAACATTAATTAAAGTTTCTAGAATTAATCTTAGGTGTCCCATAATTGATTAATTTTGTCATTTTCTCTTAATTGCCTCTCTTCTTCTTTATCACTTAAACATCTAGAAGACTTTTATCTTTTCCTCAAATCAGCCCACATTTCTTGAAGCATAACACACCAAATGGCAAAGTTTAATAAGCTCATTAAGATACATGCATATAAAATTAATGAAAGCTTCTAGATGAAGCTTAGGTTTCCCCTCATTATAATGACTTTTGTCACTTTGTTCTTGATTGCTTCTTTTTCTTCCTTATCCATTTTCATTGAGGAAAATTCTGTTCTCTCAAACCAGCCACGTTTTCTCTTGTTCCTCCATAGCTAAAGCTTGATTTTAGAAAGAGAAAGTGAGAAAAGAGAGAAAAAGTAAGGTAAAATCCCATTCTCATGCTTAAGGAAGCTTAAGAGAGTAAGGAGAAAGGGAGAAATTAGGTTTATGAATTTTTGAAAATCTGTTTATGAACTTTAGGAACTCAAAGTGACAAGGATTTGGCTCAAAGGAGCAAAGGAAAGGAGAAAGAGAAGTAAAGAGAAAGAAAAGAAAAAAAAAAGAGGTTTGTGCATAATATAAGGCAATAGCCTATTATAATTTTGTTTTAATTGCATAATTTAATTATTTGGCATGTTTATGATTCTGAATTAATATTATTGGTGATGAAAAATCTTGGGGATGCATGTTTGCTAGACTTAGGATTTAATTTGGTAAAAATTGAATGTGATTGGTTAGTATGTTCTTTGCTGGAAATTGATGAGCAGTATGCACTTAAACTATTATAACTTAATTTCTGGAACTCGGTTTTCCATGTTCTTTGTTGGGTTTGAAATATAAGACATAGGGCTATAAATTTTATCTAGATCATAAAATCTGAATATGTCTGTAATTGTCCATAAAATGTCATAAAGTTCGAACCTAGAATCTGTCCAGAAATTCTGGGCAGAATTGTTAATAATGAGCAGTAGGTACTTAAACTGTTATAACTTGATTTCTGGATCTTGGATTTGTGTTTTATTTGTTTTGTATGAAAGATAAGACATAGGGCTACAATTTATATTTAGACCATAATATCTTAATATGTCTGTAAGTATCCAGAAAAATTCATAAATGTTAGACTTAGAATCTGTCCAGAAAATTATGGGCAGAATTATCAGTGACCAGTTAGTGTTAATATTATCATATCTTTTGCTACAGAACTCCGAATTAAGTGATTCAAGTTGAATATTAAAGATAAGATCCATATATAAAATTTGTAGGAAGATCATGTAACTATATTCAGAGCGTAACAGGACCCAAATGAAGGTCCAAAACAGAGAACAGAATCTTCCAATGACAGGGCAGCATGTGAATTGAGAAATGAAATGAGTAAAATGATGAGAAATTTGTTATATTATGTAAATATTATTTTAATTGAGTGATTATGTGATTAATATGAGATATTACATGCATGAAAAATATGAAATTAATTGTTATGAATTTTAATGAAATTGTATAAGCCCTAGAACACCTAACTAGAACCAACTTAGGATAGTTTGGCATGCCAAATAGGGGGGAAGTATGATGAAAATGATTAAATCCATTAATGGTATGATTATCTATGCCGGGTTTGGCAATGTTATCTATGCCGGGTTTGGCACTGTTATTTATGCCGGGTAAAGCATTATTATCTATGCCGAGTATGGCAGGGTTATCTACGCCGAGTTTGGCACAGTTATCTATGCCGGGTTTGGCACTTATATGCGCACATCATATTGCCCAGGTGGCACTCCTAAGTGCCTGGATGACAACTCTGTTACCCTATTCAGTGGTTCATAGGTGTCCTGGGCATAAATGAAAACATAAATAAAGAAGTTATGCAACATGAAAGAATTATTGAAAGTAAAACGGGAATTATGATTTGTGACATGGATAATAAAAATGGAATTATGAATTGTGGCATGGATAAAAAGAAGGTTTAGGGTTATACAATAAGGTGGTAATAAAATAAATAAGTATGAGATAATATAATATAATTTGATGTCTATACATGCTAGAATACCATGATTTGCATGAGAATGATGATTTGATTATGTTAAACAAAATGAGATATAATAAATTGATGTTATGCATACTAGAATATTATGAAATGTATGTTTGCATGATTTGATCATAAATTTTTATATGACAATGCATGTGACATTAAAAATAGTTTATTGCCTTATTTATATGCACCACTAAGCCAAGAGCTTAGTGTGGGAGTTTCTCTCGCGCAGGTATAGCAAAGAATAAGTAGACAGTAGTAGATAAAGCTAACGGTAACCTGACCCAGTAAAGCAGCGTATATCAACCACCGTGGGTCACACATCTGTTGTATTTATATTTTAAATTTTATTTTATAGTACTTGTAAAATAAACGGTACACTTTGTAAAGAAGATGTTATTAAAGAAAATGTATTTTTATCTTTGATGTTATGACTTTTCTTTTATGCTGCAAAGTAAATAAATGGTAAATAAAAAAAATGAATAATTTTCAGGTGTTCAAAATTTAATAAAGATATTTTAAACGATGAAGTCAGATGTAGCACTCCCTCATCCGGGCAC
This sequence comes from Triadica sebifera, assembly GCA_023653625.1. Classification (NCBI taxonomy): domain Eukaryota; kingdom Viridiplantae; phylum Streptophyta; class Magnoliopsida; order Malpighiales; family Euphorbiaceae; genus Triadica; species Triadica sebifera. The sequence goes on from CM042893.1 coordinate 31,797,438, forward strand.
GAGCTGCTGGGTTGAAGGGGTGTTACAATATGCATATGCACTTGTACTTAAGCATTCATCAACCATTGCATCTTATCACATATAACATACATATACCGCATATATGCCTTATAAGCCATGCATATACCTCACATATACTATAGATATTCCATGTATATATATCACATATGTCAAACATATACCTCACATATATCACAAGTATACCACTTATGTGTACCACAATGTCACAAATTATCAATCATCATATTATCAGGGGCAAATCATGACAATCATATGAATCACATAGCAAGCAACACTCATATGCACTAAAGAATTCAATCGATAATTAGACTCACCTTTCTCCTTTGATTCTGATCCCTAACTTATTGTCTATCCACTTCTTGTGGGTCTCCAATATGTTGCGAGCCTAATATGAAAACATAATCGATTAACTCATGATTAGGGAGACTTAATGTGGCTTAAACAAATTAATATGCATTGTTCATATCAATAGTTAAGATATTTCCTATGAGGCAGTGTGACCTTATGGGACTGTTTAGCCTATAAATTTTTATATACTTGACGAATTAATATGATTCTTGTTCCTAATTAACAATAACATATAATTATATAACATATTAAAATTTCAGACAACTTGGATCAATGTACAATGTTTGGTGGAATTTCTAAGGCAGTTTCAGGGTACACATTTTGATTCATCATAACTTATAATATATAAGTCTTATTCAAATGAACCTTTACAAACACTTATAAGGGGTCAAGGGGAACATATTTCATGTTTACAACTTGTATCAATTATGTCTCTAAGGTCTTCAAATTATAAGAAACCTTTCACTGGTCCAGAATAGAATTGGCTTCCGGTCCAGTATGACTTTCGAAGGCCATAACTTAGTCTATAAATAACATATTAAGCTGAAATGAGTACCAACGTTTAGCTAAGATATATAGCTATAACTTATATGTTTTGATAATTTATAGAATCGAGCTCTAATGAGCTCACATTAGCCAAACAACTTGCTAGATTTTCCCAGGGCACTCAGTAGGCAGTTCAAACCATGGAATAGTCATGCTTCCATTCACCATAACTCAACATTTACAAGACATATGAATCTATATTTTGGTATTCAGATACCTAACACATATATATACAACTTTTATGTTTTGAGATACTTCAAATAATGGCTTTATCATATTCAAAACTAACAAACATAGTAGCTAACTTACTTAGGGTTCACATCCGGACCAGTTGCAATACAGAGAGGATATCTCATTGTATACAATACATTTTTCAAATACGTTTACATATCCATAAATATAAGATATACAGGAACAAAGTTGGTGTTTTAATCTATTTGAGAATCAATTTCTATTGATATCAAAATTAGGGTGCAAGTCAGTGTCTATTAATGAACCTGAGCAACTCAAATCAACCTTATAACAATAAGATTTGATTACTTACCAAGAACAAACTTGCAAGGGATCAATTTTCCATCAAAAACTAAGTGAAACAAGGAAGAATTGAGTTCTGTAATGGAGGAAGATGAAAAAGAAAACGGGATGGAGTGAGGAGGCAGAAATGGGGGAGAAAGATAAAGCCAATCTTTTTCTCTTCATCTCTTCTCTTTTCTCTTCTCTTTTGTCCTTTCTTTTCTCTTCTCTTTTCTCTTCTCTTTTCTTTTATTTTCCTTTTTTTATTTTCATTTTATTTTGTCTATTATTATTATTATTATTTACATATATTTATAATTCCACTTATTCACACAATAATACAACATAATCATTTGGCCCGATTTAACTAAATTAACAATGTAAATGTTTACTAATCTTAATCAAGTCATTTTGCTTACTTTAATTTAGTCACCTTATTTAATTTATTTTTAATGCTTTGTTATCCTCATTTAGGTTATAAGTACACACGTGTGACTCGATACAATTGCCAAATACTAGGACATGTAGCTAGTGCGTGCCATGAACTTGTTACTAAGAAAATATGTATGAAATGCATATGTTCAATTGGATTATATGGAAGATGAATATGTTCAAATGAAATGCATGTGTATATGCATGTGGGGAAGGTCAAGGATGTTACAATTCTCCTCTCCTTTTAAAAATTTCATCTTCGAAATTTAATACTTGGAAACAGGTGTGGATATTGCTTTTTCATATTTTCTTCTGTTTTCCATGTTGCCTCTTCTAGTAAATGGTTACGCCATAATACCTTAACTAAAGGTATTTCTCAGTTTCTTAGCTGTTTAGTCTTGTATCCGATGATTTGCACTGGTTCCTCAACATAACTCATGTCCTCTGCAATCTCAATGGCTTGATCTTTAAGTACATGTGTAGGATCTGACTTGTATCTTCTAAGCATGCTCACATGAAATACATTATGAATCTAAGCCATCTCTGGTGGTAACGCCAATCTGTATGCCAGTGAACCAACCTTTTCAAAAATTTCATAAGGTCCTATGTATCTTGGGCTCAATTTACCTTTCTTGCCAAATCGGATTACCCCTTTCCATGGAGATACTCGTCGAAATACCTTTTCACCCAACTCGTATTCCATTTCCCTTCTATGTTGATCAGCATAACTTTTTCGTCTGTCATGTGCTGCCTTTAGCTTATTCTTGACAATTTTGATTTTATTCACTGTGTCTTGTTCTATCTCTGGCCCTTCTAATGCGTGTGCACCTTCTTCATCCCATATGATAGGGCTACAGTACTTTCTGCCATACAATGCCTCATATGGTGCCATCTAGACACTACTATGATACTGGTTATTGTAAGCAAATTCAATCAATGCTATATATTCATCCCAAGCACATCTGAATTCCATAGAACATACTCTAAGCATTTCTTCCAATGTCTCTATAGTCCTTTTAGATTATCCATCAGTCTGTGGGTGGAATGCGGTGCTAAAATTCAATTTTGTTCCCAATGCATCTTGTAAACTCACCCAAAAACATGAAGTAAATCGTGGATCTCTATCAGACACAATGGACACTGGAATGCCATGCAATCTAACTATATCATTCACATATAATTTTGCCAAACTCTCGAGTGTACACCCCAATCTGATAGGTAGAAAATGTGCTGACTTGGTTAATCTATCAATAATTATCCATACTGCATCATTTTTCCATGGAGTTATTGGCAATCCATAGTCAAAATTCATCGTTATTTTCTCCCATTTCCATTTTGGCACTGGCAATGGATGTAACTTACCAATTGGTGCTTGGTGTTCAATCTTAATCTGCTGACATGTCAAGCATTTGGAAACATATTCTGCTATGTCTTTCTTCATTCTTGGCTACAAATAATGAGGCCTTAAACTGTGATACATCTTTGTCATCCCTAGGTGCATTGCATAAGGTGCATTATGTGCCTCTTCCATTATTTCCTGACGCAAGTTCTCAGTGTTTGGAACACATATGCGTGAATTTAACATTAGTGTATCATTCTGCAAATGAAACTCTGTATTATTTCCCTGCCTTATCATATCAACTTTCTCACATAATTGAGAATCTTTGTTTTGTGCTTCTTTGATCCTCTTCTTTAGTATAGGTCTAACTTAAAGAGTAGTAATCAATGATCCTCCATCATGTATATTTAATTCAACATTCATGGATTGTAATTGAATCAAATATGGAAAAGAGGTTACTTGTAAGTGAGCTACACTGCTACTATCCTTCCAACTCAATGCATCTGCTACCACATTGGCTTTCCCTGGATGATATTCAACTGTACAGTCATAATCTTTTAACAACTCTAACCATCGTTTTTGCCTCATGTTTAACTCTTTTTGTGTTAGCAAATAACCTAAGCTTTTATCGTCTGTGAAGATCTGGAATGTCTCACCATATAGATAATGCCTCCAAATCTTCAATGCAAATACAACCGCATCCAATTCTAAATCATGCACTGGATATGAGATCTCATGTGGTCTTAGTTGCCTAGATGCATAAGCTATCACCTTACCGTGTTGCATTAATACACATCTCAAGCCTTGGTGAGAAGCATCACTATATACTGTAAACCCACCTGTACCTATAGGGATAGTTAACACTGGTGCTGAGGTTAGTCTATGTTTTAGTTCATCGAAACTCCTCTAACATTCTGGAGTCCACTTGAAAGGCACATTTCTTCTCAACAATTTAGTCAAAGGGCTAGCAATTAAGGAGAATCCATCAACAAATTTGCGATAGTATCCAGCTAAACCCAGAAACGTACGCATTTCTGAAATATTTTTAGGAGTTTCCCAATTTACCATAGCCTCAATTTTCTTTAGGTCAACCTCTATGCCCTTACACGATATCACATGTCCAAGAAATACCAAATGATCTAACTATAATTCACATTTACTCAATATGGCATATAATTGTTTCTCCCTCAAAATTTGCAACACAATTTTTAAATGTTGTTCATGTTCTCCCCTATTCTTTGAGTACACCAATATGTCATCATTAAATACTATCACAAACCTATCCAGATATGGTTGAAACACCTTATTCATTAATGCCATAAATGCAGCTGGAGCATTAGTCAACCCAAATGGCATTACTAAAAATTCATAATGTCCATACCTAGTTCGAAAGGTAGTCTTGGGAACATCTACTTCTGCTACCTCCAGCTAGTAATAGCCTAATTTCAATCTTGGAGAATATTTGGGCTCCTTGCAACTGGTCAAACAAATCATCTATTATGGGCAACGGATATTTGTTCTTCACTGTCAATTTATTTAGTTGCCTTTAATCGATGCACAATCTCATTGTTCCATCTTTCTTTTTAACAAATAATACTGGAGCTCCCAAAGGTGATACACTAGGTCTAATATATCTTTTGTTAAGTAACTCCTGCAATTGGGCCTTCAGTTCTTTCAACTCAACTGCGGCCATTTTGTAGGGTGACCTTGATATTGGTGTTGTTCCTGGTACTAGTTCAATAGTGAATTCTATCTCTCTATCTGGTGGTAAACCAGGTAGATCATTTGGGAATACATCAGCAAATTCCCTTACCACTGGTATATTTTCAAGCAAGCTATCAGTGGTTCTAGTATCAGTCACATATGCCAAATATGCTTCACATCCCCCTTTGATCATTAGAAATGCCTTTACGGCTGAGACTAGGCATGTAGGTACAAGTTTTCTTTCACCCAAAAATATAACCCTTGGTTGGTTCAGTGATTCTAAAATTACTTCCTTAGTAAAGCAATTCACTATTGCATGATGTCTAGTTAACCAGTTCATTCCCAATATCACATCAAATTCATATATTGGCAATAAAATCAAATCAGCTATTAACTCAGCTTTATCAATGCATATCAAGCAATCACGACAGACATTATTCACAACTACTACTGTTCCCAATGGAGTACTCACATTTATGTCAATTCCCAAAGGCTCATGCATTTGATCCAGTTTAGATGCCATATGCAATGATATAAATGAATGAGTGGAGCCTGGGTCAATCAATGCATATGTTAACATATCATAAATGTAAATATTACCGATAACTACTTCGAGAACATCAACCGCCTCCTGTCTAGTCATAACAAACACCCTGGCCTGAGTAGGGAGTCTAGAACTCTGACCTTCAGATCTGGTCACTCCTCTGCCCATTGTACCAGTCCTGCCCCTGCCTCTTCCTCTACCTTGTGTCCCACTAGTAAGGTAAACCCTCGGTGCCTCAACTGTAGTCTGAAATACTCCTCTGCCTCAGCTAGTCTCTACTAGTTTGGCTCTATTTGGACAGTCTCTATACATGTGCTCCATCGATCCACAGAAATAACATGCTCCTATGAGCCTTCTACATTCGTCCGTATGTTGTCTACCACAATGAGTACATGTGGGTCTGTTCAACATATTGGTTTTCCCCTCTACCTGGGTAAAAAGAAGTTATAGCAGGAACTCTAGAGCTCGAGTATCCACCTATGTTACTAGACTGTGCATACATATATCTACGTCATTTTCCCAACCTTCTGCTAGACTCACCAAAGAACTCATGTGCTGCCCTTTTAATTTGTTGTTCCCAAGCTTCTTTCATTAACCATTCAGCTCTGATTACAGCAACTATGAGTCAAGCATAACTATCAAGATCAGTAGTTGTGATTCTGTTTCTGATCCCATTTTTGAGGCCCTCCTTAAACTTCCTGCATTTGTCTCTTTCAGTAGAGATCATGAAGGTGGCATAGTGGGAAAGTTTGTTGAACTGTACTTCATACTCCGCAACAGACATGTTCCCTTATTTTAAAAATTCATGAATTCCTTTCTCTTCTCATCTTTATATGCCTCAGGCATGTAATTGTTCTGAAATTCCAGAAGGAAGTCATTCCATGTCAGAACCGGTGGTTATGCATCACTGTCGGGGACTGTCTCCCACCATTCATAAGCATTGCCTTGAAGCAAGGATACTGCATAATCAAATTTCTCATTTGGGGTACATCTCACCATATTCAGTACCCTCTGTGTCCTTTTCAGCCATGTCTCAGCTTCTGCTGGGTCTGTTGTGCCGTTGAAATCAGTTGCACCATGTTTCCTCAACTTGTCATAATGTCTTTCCTTGTACATTTTCAGGACCATATACTTCCTGTCCTAGGTTTTCATGGGGTACTTCTACATGAGATGACTGTGATGCATGTACTGGAGCTCTAGTTCCTAGTGCTGGTTGATCTCTATGTAAATAAGGTGATGCCTCATGAGAATGCATTTCGGTCGGCCTCTCCCTCCTTGGTGAATAATGTCTTATGATGTCCCTAAAATATATATAAAATTATGTCACTACATAATGTTCAGCATATATGATGCACATGTTATCATGCTCTTATGCATATGCATGTTCCCATGGAACCTATCGCTGCTCTGAGACCAAAAATGTAACACCACATCTTATACATTTGAGTTCAACCTATCCCTGTATCAAATAATCACACATAGCATGCTGGAAAGACAAAATATCTTGTTAACAATGGTAGTAAATTTTGTTTTTCATATCCTGAAATATCATTCAATGACTTTGCAAGTCTCATATACTATAATATCATTCAATGAGTTTGCAACTCTCATATCCTGTAATATCATTCAATGACTTTGCAAGTCAAAACTGAGGCTTTCGCCACAATACGATATATCACATATATTAAAATGTAAACTTTGCACATAAGTATTTATGAGTTGCCTTCATTGATACATTTTTAAAACCCATCCAAAATGACTATACATATTCAAACACATAAATACAAAATGCGGATGACATATTTTCATGCTCGTGTGGAATGCAAGAAGAGAGAGTGATGAGGCTTAGCTAGTGACATATGCTCTATGTCTTCTATACGGTTGCCTCAAGCTCACTCTATAAGATTATGTTCAAACCATTGAAATTAGATTTCATGATTAATAGGTTAGACTTAACCGATATTATTAACTTGTTGGATTTGCACCAAGGTTAATGAGTATTGGAGGCGAAGTTGGGTTTGTATACATGAGATGTACACATATCAAGAGTTGATAGCCCAATGTCACATCCCACCTATATAATAGGAATAATATCATTACGTAAGCGGAATGACACAGACAATCTGAATGAAACTAGCCTGAATTTAAAATTTTCATTTAATAACTAAATTGACAATTTTTTTTTATTCGAATATACATATGGATTCAATTATCAAATACATCATCATGTTACATAAATATTATATTTCATTATAACTATCAAAATTAATGGCTTTTACCTTACATCTAACTATATAGATATAATACCAAAATACAAAATATGTTCTTAACTATATACAAGACATGTCTAACAAACCCATATGCATGATAATGAAGAAAATGCAAAAATAATATGTATCCGACCCTCAACCAGTTCTGACGCGTCTCCTCTAGTTTGGGCTTGTACTTCCTCTATCAACTTCACAGTTTACTATTGGCAAGCTCTAGTTCCTGCACGGGAAAAACCCACGCTAAGCCATTTCTAGCTTAGTGGTACACATAAGCATTTAAATTTTCCTATGCAGTCACACAAACATGGGTCATAATAATCATGATATAATTTAAATAAATTATTGCATAAAATTTAGAAAATATTATAATAAAATAAAATTTATGTTTCACTATATTATCATTATATTTGTATTAGGACATGAACTGTATATATTCAACCATATGTAATATATAAAATATTATGCATTCTACCTCCTCTCATGTTTCCATAACTTATTTTAATTTAATTGATTTCCCTAAAATTATGTTAGTTTAGTTAACTCAAATCTCAATCCATATAACCATAAATATTTTAACATACAATTACCAAAATGCATGGTAGATAATTCATAATACAGTACACAATACTCCAACATACATTATACACAGACAACCATATCATTATACAATATTACCTAATTCATTGATAATATATATATATATAACTGAATTATAAATTAGCTTTGTCATATCCGCTAATTTAGACTAAAATCACACGAGTTGTTAAATCGACTCGTCGGTTTGACCGAAATTTAAATTTGGACTTTTATTAAAAAATAATAAAAATAATGGTAATTAAGTATGGAAAATATCTAATAAAGTGTTCAAAATATTTAAAGATGTTAAATTTCGGTAAAGGACTGAATTGCAAATTTTGAAAAGTTTAGGGGTCAATTTGGAATTTACCGAAAATTGGAGGATTTAAAGGGGATAATCATAAATTAAATACATGATTGGGACATTAAACACATGGGAAGGGGCTGGCCACACCAAGTGGCATACATTAAGTGGACAATTAACATACACCAAGGGAGATGAATGCATTAATGAAGACTTCTAGAATTTGGCTTAGGTATCCCATAATTATGTAGCTTGTCTTCATTCTCTTAATTGTTCCTTCATCTCTTCATATCTAGAATTTTCTATCTTTCAATTGCCTCCCACGTTTCTTGAAGCCCAATACACCAAATGGCAAAGTTTAATAAGCTAATGAAGATACATGCATATAACATTAATGAAGGTTTCTAGAATGTGGCTTATGTGTCCCCCATTTTAATGACTTTTGTCACTTTGTTCTTGATTGTTTCTTCTTCTTCCTTATCAATTTTCATTAAGAAAAATTATGTTCTCTCAAACCAGCTACATTTTCCCTTCTTCCTCCATAGCTAAACCTTGATTCTAGTAAAAGAAAGTGAGACAAAGAGAGAGAAAAGCATAGAAAATTCCATTTTCATGCTCAAGATAGCTTAGGAGAGTAAGGAGAAAGAGAGAGATCAGAGTTTATAAAGTGTTAATAATATGTTTATCAACTTTAGGAACTCAAAGTGACAAGGATTTGGCTCAAAGGAGCAAAGGGAAGGAGAAAGAGAAGTAAAGAGAAAGAAAAGAGAAAAAGAGAGGTTTGTGCATAACCTAAGGCAATAGCCTATTTTATTTTTTTTATTTGCATATTTTAATTATTTGGCATGTTGATGATTCTAAATTGATATTATTTTGTGATGAAAATCTTGGGGATGCATGTTTGCTAGACTTAGGATTTAATTTGGTAAAAATTGAATGTGATTATCTTGTATGTTCCTTGCTGGAAATTGATGAGCAGTGTTCACGTAAACTGTTATAACTTAATATTTGGAAATCGGTTTTGTATTTTATTTATTGGGTTTGAAAGATAAGACATAGTACTATAACTTTCATTTAGACCATAAAAGCTGAATATGTCTGTAATTATCCAGAAAAATTCATAAACACGGACATAGAATCTGTCTAGAAATTCTGGGCAGAATTGTTAATAATGAGCAGTAAGTACTTAAACTGTTATAACTTGAGTTCTGCAGCTTCGATTTGTGTGTTCTTTATTCTGTATGAAATATAAGACATAGGGATACAATTTTTAATTAGACCATAATATCTGAATATGTCTTTAAATGTCCAGAAAAATTCATAAAATTTAGACTTAGAATCTGTCCAGAAAATTCTGGGCAGAATTATCAGTGACCAGTTAGTGTTAATATTATCATATATTTTGATACAGAACTCCAAATTAAGTTATTCAAGTTGAATATTAAAGCTAAGATCCATATATAAAATTTGTATGAAGATCATATAATTAAATTCAAAACGGAACAGGAACAAAATTAAGGTCCAAAACAGAGAACAAAATATGTTAGTGACAGGGCAGAATGTGAATTGAGAAATGAAATGAGTAAAATGATGAGAAATTTGTTATATTATGTAAATATTATTTTAATTGAGTGATTATATGATTATTTTGAGATATTACATGCATGAAAAGTAGTAAATTAATTGTTATGAATTTTAATGAAATTGTATAAGCCGTAGAACACTTAACTAGAACCAACTTAGGATAGTTTGGCATGCCAAATAGGGGGGGAGTATGATGAAAATGATTAAATCCATTAATGGTATGATTATCTATGCCGGGTTTGGAAATATTATCTATGCCGAGTTTGGCAATGTTATCTACGCCGGGTTTGGTACTGTTATTTATGACGGGTATGACATTATTATCTACGCCGAGTTTGGCACGGTTATCTACGCCGAGTTTGGCACGGTTATCTATGTCGGGTTTGGCACTTATATGTGCACATCATATTGCCCGGGTGGCACTCCTAAGTGCCTGGATGGCAACTCCGTTATCCTATTCAGTGGTTCATAGGTGTCCTGGGCATAAATGAAAACATAAATAAAGAAGTTTTGGGACATAAAAGAATTATTGAAAGTAAAACGGGAATTATGATTTGTGACATGGATAATAAAAATGGAATTATGAATTGTGGCATGGATAAAAAGAAGGTTTAGTGTTATACAATAAGGTGGTAATAAAATAAATAAGTATGAGATAATATAATATAATTTGATGTCTATACATGCTAGAATACCATGATTTGCATGAGAATGATGATTTGATTATGTTAAACAAAATGAGATACAATAAATTGATGTTATGCATACTAGAATATTATGAAATGTATGTTTGCATGATTTGATCATAAATTTTTATATGACAATGCATGTGACATTAAAAATAGTTTATTGCCTTATCTATATGTACCACTAAGACAAGAGCTTAGCATGGGATTTTTCTCACGCACATTTAGTAAAGAATAAATAGAAGATAGTAGACAAGGTCAACGGCGACCTAATCCAGTAAAACAACTTGTTGCACACATCGTGGGTTACACAACTTTTGTGTATTATCATGTAAATTTTATTTTGTAGTATTTGTAAAATAAACAGTATGTTTTGTAAAGAACATGTTACTATATAAAAAGGTAGTTTAACTTTTATGTTATATTTCTTTTATAAATGCAAGGTAAATAAATAGTGAATATTGGAAAAAAAATGTACGAGTGATTTTGCTTTATATATAACTTATATAATGATATTTTAATCTATGAAGTCAGTATAGCACACCCTCATTCGGGCACGAGCTGCTGGGGTGACGGGGTGTTACAAGCTTACATTAATAAATATTTATAATTCATGCTATTTCATACATTTTATCTCTCAACGTGTACATGTATGTCTTTTAATTAATTTATATATAATGTTTTAATATAAATAGCCCAAATCTCATTCTCGTACTGTCCGGATATAAGGCATATAGTAGGGCCGCTCGCGGAGCTTAAGCACCCTATTCACTATAGTCTCAAGTCAAGAGCACTCACGGAGCTTGAGCCTCATGATCGAGTATAATCACATCATCTGTGTACAATTAGGATAGGGGTGCTCTCGTAGCTAATACCACTCGGTTCCTAAACCATATCAATATCGGTACCGTAATGCCCCCGCAATGGTGCACCATCTATCCCTAATTAGTCCACAGGTTGAGAATTGGGCAATTAAGATTATTACTTATTTATTTTCTTTATATACTAATTTGCTGGAATCAATATTCCCTTTACATTTATAATGAAAGTATGATTATAAAATTTTAAAATCATATAATCATATGATATTCCATTATATATAATCATTTAAGTAATATTGGTATACTTTAATTAGTTTTCTATACAATCAAAGCCAACAAATCTTTTAATACAAAACCAAACTTTATAATAACTTTATGAGTTCAAGTATGCCATATAACCTCTCTTTTCATATCAAATACATATGTCATACATGACTTTCTAACTTCACTCTTTATTGTCCTAATTATTCAATAATTACCATTAAGAATTATCACATTTTTAATCAATCATATACTAATCCATATTGAAAAATATATTATGTTACATATTCTACATTCACACCCCTTAACACACATTTACAATCTTAAACTAAAATTTCCTAAATTTTATCAATCAATTATTGATCCATATGTCTATACATGCATTAACATGAAGTTTCATTAATTAAGGACTCAATTCATTTCATATTTACACATTTTAATACATTATTCAAATATGCAACTTATTCAATTAACACACAAGCATGCAATAAGACAAACTAAAATGCATATATGTACAAACCTCACTAGAGCTTTTTTCAAAATCTAAAATTTGGATCTTGTCTACTTTTATTGCTCTTCTTCTTGTTGAATCCCTAATTCGAAAATACAAATAATTAATACATTGATAAAATATTTATTCTTAATATAATTTAAATAAATAACTAAAATTCTTTTAAGCTGCAACATGACCTCTTAGGACTATTGGATCAATACCTTTTTCTGCACTTATCTAGTTTATATGGTTCTTGATCCTAATTAAATTGAACATGTAAAAATAAAACATACTAAAATTTCAGAATTTTTAAACCATTACACGATTTTTGGTATAATTTTAAATATTGCTTTGTTCTCTGCCCTTTGGTAATTTCAGGGTACCATATTTACAAATTTATATCTTTCAATGTGTAGCTTCAATTATTATAAACCTCTTTATACAGTTATATAAGTTAATTTGGAACATTGTTCATGTTTACCTAATTTCTAGATTCGGTCTCTAAAGTTCTCAAATACTGGAGGATCTATACCTGGTCCAACATAGAGTATCAACCTGACCAGTTCAATTGTTCAGCTCATAACTAACAAAATACATAACCTTTTAAGGTGGGAATTTCACAGGAATTTAGATAAGACATAGAAATAAAACTTTCATGTTTTGAACTTGTGCTAATTCGATCTAAAACTAGGTCAAATATAAGGATGAAGTTATAGGAGATGTACAGGTATATAAAACCAGCTCAATCAAAGAACAATCATAGTTTATTTCATTATAACTTAACCTACACAAGATATGTTTAAATGACATTTGGCAGAGACCTAAATAACACATATATATACAACATTTATGCTTTACAAAAGCACATATTCATCCATTAAGATGATCAAATTGAGCAAAAACCGAGGAGTATCCTGTTGATACTCTTCCAGGAACCAGTCTCACTCAAACAAATTTATCTCTTATATACCCAATTTAATTTCGTGAAATTTGAGAGACATATAAACAACACATATATGAACAACTTTTATGTTAAACACTTCTCCAAATTCGATTCACAAGATAATCAAAAATAGAGTGGAATATCTTGCAGTAACATATCCCAAAAATTTCTAATAACACAATAATCATGGAAAAGATATTACTTACCAAGATCAGATTTCTTTGGAGCGAATTTTCTTGCAAATCATCAAGGAAAGGATGAAGATTTTGGATTGTGATATGGAGGAAGGAAAAGGGATGATGAGGAAGGAAAATGAGAGAGTTGAAGTTGGAAGCAAATGGCCAAAAGAAGTCTTAATTGACTTTAGCCCCACTCTCTCCCGATTTTTCTTTTTTTTTTTCTTCTCTACTTTGTTCTTTTTCCTATTCACTTTTTTTTTAAATTTTACTATTATTATTATTATTATTATTATTATTATTATTATTATTATTATTATTATTATTATTATTATTATTATTATTATTATTATTATTATTATTATCTTCACATATTTCCTTATATCTAATATCTTTAATTTAATTTTTTATACCAAAAATACAATTTAATTATGTGGTATAATTGAAGTCATTTATTCAATTTAATTAAATTTTGAAGTCTATCATGTGTTTTCTATGTATACCACATACTTATTCCAATTTAGACTAATTTTTGGGCATTACACCCAATGTATGTGAACACATCAATAAGTTGATAGCACAAGATTCGATAGTTGCATGAATAATGCTATTGGTATGGATTAGATACCTACCAACCAAACTAAGGATGGCTTGTTAAGTTGCCTCAAGGTTATTCTTAGCTAGTTGGATATCGACCCACTAGGAGAACTTCCATATAAGTTCTCTCAGGTTCATAGTGAGGGCTATGGATTCCCAATAAAATAGTGGGAGTCATAATGCGATTTATTAAAAACCTACTAAACATGAATTTTATGTACATTCTAACATGTTCTATTTTACATCTAGGTTGCTAGAATCATCATCATGACAAGTGTGAATATACAATCACTAATGGAATCAAATAAGTTCACTGGGCCTAATGTTTTTTGGATTGGCTAAGGAATTTAACAATAGTTCTAAATCCGAAAAGATTGGTTGTGTCCTAGATGAGGCACTCCCTAATCCCCCAGCTGCTAATGCTTATGAAGATGTTCAGAAGGCATATCAAAAGCATCTCAATGATAGTGAGATGGCAAGCTGCATTATGTTTGCTACTATATCAGCTGAGTTGCAAAAGCAGCATGAGGCTATGGATGCTAATTCCATAGTACACTATCTAAGAATGCTTTTTTATAAGCAAGCGTGTTCAAAAAGGTTCGAAACTTCAAGGTTGCTCTTCCGCACTAAGATGGTTGAGGGAACATCTCCAGTGCAATATGCATTGTAGATGAATGGTTATATTGAGAGGTTGGCCACTTTGGGATTTGTGATGGACCATGAATTAAGTATTGACTTAATTCTAACCGATTTGTCTGATAGTTATTCACATTTTAACTATAGGATGAACCAAATCTCTACCACTATTCCTAAGCTGATTAACTTGCTCAAAACAGCTGAGCCATCTATCAAGAATGATAGTAAGACTGTGTTGCTGGTGGACTCTTCAGGTTCTAAAAAGAAGAACCTTAAGAAGAAGAAGAAGTCCATGAAGCCTAAGGGAGGTGCGACCAAGAAGAAGGCCGAGGAGATTGGTCCAAAGGGAACATGCTTCCATTCGGCAAGGATGGCCATTGGAAGAGAAACTACAAGGCTTACTTGGAGTCCATGAAGAAGAAGGCATCTGATGCCCCATATACATCAGGTATTTTTGTCATTGAAATTAATATTGTTTCCGATAATAATATATGGTTATTAGATACTGAGAGTGGCTCACACATATGCACTGATATGCAAGGCCTAAGGAATAATAGGCAGCTCAATAAGGGAGAGTTAGACCTACGTATTGGAAATGGAGCAAAATTTGTTGCATTAGCTGTAGGAACTTATGTATCGACCCTCCCTAGTGGACTTATGTTAAATTTGGATAATTGCCATTATGTACCTGCTTTGACTAAAAACATTATTTTTAAATAAAGATGGTTTCCATTTAGCTTTTAGTAACAATTGTTGTTCTATTATGTTGATTGGAATCTTTTATGCAATGGTACATTATGCAATGGAATATACATATTAGATATGTCAAATCCAATTTTAAACATCAATGATAATAAAAGGAAAAAACAAGATATGTTAAAATCATCTTACTTATGGCATTGTCGCCTTGGTCATATAAGTGAGAAATGCATGGCTAAGCTACACAAGAGTGGTAGTTTGGGGTCATTTGATTCTAAATCATATAACACATGTGAATCTTGCTAATTAGGCAAAATGACTAAATTACCCTTTAATGGAATTGGTGAATGTGCTAATGGACTTTTAGACTTAATACATTCAGATGTATATGGTCTAATGTCTACACACGCCATATGTGGTTTCATCTACTTCATTACTTTTATCGATGACTACTCACGATATGGGTATGTGTATCTTATGAGATACAAATCTGAAGCTTTTGAAGAGTTAAAAGAATTCAGAAATGAAGTAAAAAACAACTTGGCAAAAGTATTAAAACACTTCAATCAAATCAAGGAGGTGAATACTTAAGCCAAGAGTATCTAGATTATCTTAGGGATAATGGGATTTTATCTCAATAGATTCCACCTTACACGCCACAACACAATGGTGAGGCTGAAAGGGGAAATCGAACCTTGTTGGATATGGTAAGGTCTATGATGAGTTTTGTGGAACTCCTTGAATCCTTTTGGGTTTATGCACTAGAGACTTCCATTTATATATTAAATGGAGTTCCAGTTGATGTTACTCCATATGAGATATGGTATAGCAAAAAGCTCACATTTTTCTACATGAGATTTTGGGGTTGTCTTGCTTATGTGAAGCGAACAATGTCAGATAAGCTAGAAGCTAAGTCTGACGGATGTCTATTTATGGGATATCCAAAAGCATCATTGGATATCAATTTTATCACCCCTTGGAACAAAAAGTTGTTGTTTCAAGACATGTTATCTTTTTAGAGAGAGAATTCCTTTTAAAAGGAGATAGTGGGAGAAATATTGAACTTGAGGAAGTTCAAAATGCTCAAACAGATGCTGATCAATTGCCTGAACCCGAGCTTGTTACTCATACAGATGATACAACATCTCAACCTTCTGAAGCACAAGAGCTTTGTAGGTCAAGTAGGATACATACTGTTCCAAAGAGATATGGATTTCTCATTAGTGAATAGAATGACGTATTGCTCATAGAAAACGATGAGCCTACAACCTATGAAGAATGTCTGAATAGTTCAAAATCTGACAAATGGCTTTAAGCCATGAAGTTAGAAATGGATTCCATGTACGAAAACCAAGTATGGACTTTGGTTGACCCACCTGAAGGGATAAAGCCTATAGGGTGCAAGTGGGTTTTCAAAAAGAAAACTGACATGGATGGTAATGTGATTACCTATAAAGCTAGACTTGTTACTAAAGGTTATTGTCAAAAATATGGAATTGACTATGATGAAAATTTTAGCCCAATAGCTATGCTTAAATCCATAAGGATACTTCTAGCCATTACTACTCATTATGATTATAAGATATGGCAAATGAATGTGAAGACAGCTTTCCTTAATGGAAATCTGACTGAGGATGTGTACATGACACAACCAGAAGGTTTCATATCCAAAGATGGCAAAAAGGTATGTAAGCTTCAAAGATCCATTTATGGATTAAAGTAAGCATCAAGGAGTTGGAATATTTCATTTTATGGGACAATCAAAAAGTTTGGTTTCTTACAAAATCTAGATGACCCTTCTGTTTATAAGAAGCTTAGCGGGAATGCACTTGTATTTCTCTGTTCTATGTAGATGACATATTATTAATGGGAAATGATGTCTCAGCCTTACAATCAGTCAAATTTTGGTTATCCAAGAATTTCTCTATGAAAGACCTTGGAGAAGTAGTCTATATTTTTGGGATAAAGATTTATAGAGATAGATCTAAAAGATTTCTTGGCCTTTCACAGTCTACATACATTGATAATATGCTAAAGAAGTTTAGCATAGAGCAGTCCAAGAGGGGATATATAGTAACACCACATCTTATGCATTTAAGTATAACCTATCTCTGTATCAAATAATCACACATAGCATGTTGGAAAAACAAAATACCGTCTTAATAGTGATAGTAAATTTTTTTTTCTTTCGTGTAATATCATTTAATGACTTTGCAAGTCTCATATCCTGTAATTTCATTCAATGACTTGCAAGTCTTATATCCTGTAATATTATTCAATGACTTTGTAAAGTTAACATTGAGTTTTTCACCACAATATAATATATCACATATATCAAAACATAAACTTTACACATAAGTATTTACGAGTTGCTTTCATTTATACATTTTTAAACTCATTCCAAAATGACTATACATATTCAAGCACATAAATACAAAACACATATGACATATTTTCATGCTTGTGTGGAATGCAAGGAGAGAGAGTGATGAGGCTCGGCAAGTGACCTGTGCTCCATGTCTTCTATACGCTACTCAAAATGAGCTGTCACTTTTCTAAACGCTACTCAAAATGAGAATAACCATCAAATGAGCTCTAAAGTACCGAACCACTCATAATAATAAATCACAAATCCAATACATACCATGTATTCCATTCCATTCATCAATATCATATAAATATCAATAAAGTTGAAACATATAATCATTACTCCTTACGTATGCAAATGCTATGCTTATTTCATTTTGTCGTGACCAAGTTAAACAGACATTGCCCCGGGTTTTCATGTGAACATTTGCCATGTGAACATTTGCATTTTCTAGCTAGCTTTATCATTTGTTTCATTTGCACATTTGTTGGGCCATAAGCCTTTTCTTTTGCTTTACAATATCGATTAACTAGTCACAACGCCTTTTTAAGTCCATATGCATATGCACTTGTACTTAATCATTCATCATCCATTGCATCTTTATCAGATACAACATACATATATTCCATATATACCTCATATGCCACACATATACCTTGCATATACTATACATATACCATGTATATATATCACATATGTCAAACATATACCTCAAATATACCACAAGTATACCATTTATATGCACCGCAATGTCACAAATTATCCGTCATCATATTATCAAGGGAAAATCATAACAATCATATAAATCACATAGCAAGCAACTTTCATATGTACTAAAGAATTCAATTGATAATTAGATTCACCGTTCTCCTTTGATTCTGACCCCTAACTTATTGTCTATCCACTCCTTGTGGGTTTCCAATATGTTGGGAGCCTAATATGAAAACATAATCGATTAACTCATGATTAGGGAGACTTAATGTGGCTTAAACAAATTAATATGCATTGTTCATATCAATAGTTAAGATTTTTCCTATGAGGCAGTATGATCTTATAGGACTGTTTAGCCTATAACATTTTTTATACTTTACCAATTAATCCAATTATTATTCCTAATTCAAACTAACATATAATTATATAACATATTAAAATTTGAGACCAATTGGATCATTGTACAATATTTGGTGGAATTTCTAAGTGTGTTCTGTTTTCTGCCTTATTTTCTACCTTTAGGCAGTTTCAGGGTACTCATTTGGGTTCATCATAACTTATAATATATAAGTCCGATTTTAAGGAAACTTTACAAAAACTTATATGGGTTCATATGGAACAGTTTTCATGTTTACAACTTTTATCAATTATGTCTCTAAGGTCTTCCAATTATAACAAACATTGTACTGGTCAATAATAGAATTGGCTTTCGGACCAGTATGACTTCCAAAGGCCATAACTTAGTCTATACATAACCAATTAAGTAGAACTTAGTACCATAAATTAGCTAAGAGATATACCTATAATGTTTTTATTTTTATCATATACAGAATCTAGATCTTCCAGGGCACTCAGTAGGCAGTTCAAACCATGGAACAGTCATGGTTCCATTCCCCATAAATCAACATTTACAAGACCTATGAACCTAAAATTTTTTATACATATACAAAACACATATATCTACAACTTTTATGTTTTGAGATACTTCAAATAATGACTTTAACATATTTTAAATCAAAGAACACAGTAGCTAAGTTGGTTAGGGTTCACACCCTGACCAGTTTCAGTACAGAGAGAATTTATCTTCCTATACACCAAATCATGCAAAACTGTTTAGCAATAAGAATTGATTACTTACCAACAATGACCTTTCAAGGGATCAATTAGATTCAAAAACTAAGTGAAACAAGGAAGAATTGAATTCTAAAATGGAGGAAATTGAAGAAGAAGACGGGCTGGAGAAGAAGGCAGAAATGGGAAGATAAAGCTAACTTTTTGTTTTTTGTTATTTTTTTTATCTTTTTCTCAACTCTTTTCTCATCTCTTTTCTCCTTTCTCTTCTCTTTTCTCTTATCTTCTCTTTTATTTCTCTTTTTTTTCATTTTCATTTTATTTTATTTATATTATTATTATTATTTACATATATATATATAATTCGACTAATTGACACAATAGTACAACTTAATCATTTGGCCCAATTTAACTAAATTAACAATGTAAATGTTTACTAATCTTAATCTAGTCATTTTGCTTACTTTAATTTAGTTACCTTATCCAATTCATTTCTAATACTTTGTTATCCTCATTTAGGTTATAATTACACACGTGCGACTCGATACAAGTGTCAAATACTAGGACACGTAACTAGTGCGTGCCATGAACTTGTTTCTAAGAAAATAAGTATGAAATGCACGTGTTCAATTGGATTATATGGAAGATGCATATGTTCAAATGAAATGCATATGGGTATGAATGTGGGAAAGGTTAAGGATGTTACATATATTCCCATGACCCATCTGATTACTCTCTCAAAGTCTTTCTGCCCAAAGACACAAGATCATAGGACACACATAAGTTTGATTCCATATGCTTCAGCTATAGGATCAATCATGTACGTTATGATATGTACAAGACCCGATGTATCATATGCTCTAAGTGTCATGAGCAGATACCAATCAAACCCTAGTGAGGGTCATTGGCTGGCTGTCAAGAATATCCTTAAGTACTTAAAAAGGACTAAGTATGTATTCTTAGTATATCGAGATGGAGATCTTATTGTGAGCGGGTATACCGATGCCAACTTCCAATCTGACAAGGATGACTCAAAATCTCAGTCAGGTTATATATTCACACTAAGTGATGGAGCAGTTAGTCGGAAGAGTTCCAAACAGGAAATGACTGCTGATTCCAAAACTAAAGCATAGTACATTGCAGCTTCTAAAGTAGCAAACGAAGCAGTTTGGATAAAGAAATTCATAACAGAACTCGGAGTGGTTCCCAGCATTATTGATCTAATACAATTGTATTGTGATAATAATGGAGCCATTGCGCAAGCAAATGAGCCGCAGTCTCATTAGAGATCCAAACATGTACTCAACAGATACCATTTGATTAGAGAAATCATTGGTAGGAACAATGTTAAGATAGAAAGAGTGCCCACTGATTAGAATATTGTTGATCCTTTAACTAAGCCACTTCCCCAAAAGAAATATGATTCTCATGTACTCATCTAGGGAATTAAATACAAAGGCGATTGGCTTTAGTGCAAGTGGGAGCTTGTTAGATGAGTGTTATAAATGCAATCACCTTTAGCACTTATTTTACAAATTTATTTGATTAATAAAAGGTTTTTTCATTAATTTGATGTTCATTTGATATATGAATTGATAGTGATGTTAAATCAATTAATGAAGTCCTTGATACATAACATAGCATGAAGGAAATCATGACGAGATCATGATATTGAGATTCCTATCATGTGTAATTTTTTAGTATCAAAATTATCCCTAGTTATCGGATTAATGAGACTAGACATTGTTAATCCGAACAAACTAGCAAATGTTACACTCCTTGATTAGATCGAGTAGTAGATCTCATAATCTATAAATATGAGATATTTGGAGTTATCATGTGGATGTTTGCCAAGTGTAGCTAAGTACATTGGATGACTAGCTATAAGAAAATCATATGGATAATCTATTCAAATCTCAGAGATAATCTCATCATAGCAATGGTGCAAGTATCCTTAGACTTGAGGTACTAAAGGATATCTTGGATATTGATTCTGTATTTTAACACTATTCCTTGTTGCCTCAGGGAGGTTGCTCATAGGGTGGTGATTGGAAACAACTTGAGGTATTCGAATGTAATTGGGTAACCAACAAAGGATTCACAACTCCTGATAGAAGGAGTGTATACCAATGGCCTCTTATCATGGTCATTACTCGGAAATCTCTGGCCGGAGTGGAAATGTCATAAAGATAGTCTTCAATGACATATCTAATAGAGTAATGAGCTTCAAGGATGAGAACTAACATTACTTGGATTGGATGTGATGTACTCAGTCTAGTGGAAGTTGACACATGTCGATACTCTAATCTAAGTGGGGTATGGAATGGTGAAATGAATAATTGCACGAAAATTGTCTATGGAAAGGTTCTTAGTCAAACCACTAACTTTCCAGTCAATTAGGGGTCATCTTGTGTTGTTAGATACCGCTCATGACTTGTTTAAATTAATTGTTAATTTAAGTGGCCAACATAACCAGGAACCTAATGGGTAACACGCATTTAAGATGAGGAGAATGAGTAAAATGGTCTTGGATGGGATTCAAAATATGAGAGAATTATTTTGGGGTGGATCGCTATGAGATCGCACAGGAAAAATTGTTCAGGAGGGTCATGAGTCCGTACAAGCCTGCGCGGGCTCGTGCGGGCTGGACAGGCTACTAACCTACTAGCGGGCAAGCTAGGCTGCCCATCGGCAGCCTGCAGCAGGCCTAGCATGCACGCTGGTGCCTCCCATTGGCCAATGGGTAAATTTGGCCTTAATTAGGCCCATTATGGTCGTTAAGCATATTCACTATTCATTCAATTCCCTTTTCTTCATTTTTGACTTTTGATATTTTCTTTGAATTTGATTCAAATAGAAAAGGTATTAAATGATAGAAAATATACATGAAAATTTTATTTGTGAAAAAATATTTTTGACAAAATAAAATTCTCTCAATAACACTTTCAAATCTAGCACTTTGAATTTATTCAAACCATTTCTTTTGATAGTTTTTTCTTCATTCTTCATGTGGATTATCACTAGAGATATTCTAGTATGAATTGTTGTTGTAATGCCTACTAATTAGAATTTAATTAGAATAAGTATGTGGTATACATAGAAAACACATGTAGACAATAGAGATTAAAATAGATGGAATAAATGACTAAATTAAAATTAAAATAAAGTAAATTAAATTGATTAACATGATAAATTTGAGTAAATTTGACCACATAATTAAATTTTTTGGTTAAAAAATAAATTATAATAATAATTAAAAAAATAGAAAAGCGCACAGCAGAAAAAATAAAAAATAAAAACAAAAAAATAATAAAATAAAAAAAACACCAAAAAAATCGTGAGAAGGGAGGAGGGGAAGTCAATTGACTTTGCCTCATTTTATCCTCCTACACAATTCTATCAAACTTATCTTCATTCTTCTTCTTCCTCAAACCACCAGCCTCCATTTCTTCATCATATCCTTCAATATTTGCATCAAAAACAGTCCAAATAAATCTATTTTTGGTAAGTAATATCTTTTCCATAGTTATTGTGTTATTAGAGCTGTTAAGATTATGTTTCTGTAGTGTATTTTGTTCTATTTATGAGTACCCTATGAACTAAATTTGAAGAGGTGTAAAACAACAAAGTTGTTCATATATGTGTTTATATGTCTGTCAAATGTCATGAAATTATGTTTGGTATATAATGAGATAAATTTTTTTGAGTGAAACTAGTTCAGGGAGACATGTCAACAGAATAACCTATGATTTTTATTTAATTTGATAATCTCAATGGCTAAATATAAGGTTTTGTAAAACATAAAAGTTGTAGATCTATATGTTATTTATGTCTCTACAAAGTTTTCTATAAATATCTCTTGTATAGGTTGAGTTATAGTGAAATGAACTATAGTTGTTCCTTGATTGAACTGGTTTCATATACCTATACAGCTCCAGTAATTTTGTCCTCATAGTTTACCTATTTTTAGATTGAATTAGCCAAAGTTAAAAATATACAAGTTTTATTTCTATGTCTTATCTAAGTTCCTATGAAAGTCTCACCTTAAAATGTCAATTATTTTGTGAGTTATGAGCTGAAAATTTGAACTGGTCAGGTTGTCATTGTATTCTGAACTAGTTATAGATCCTCCAGTATATGAGAACCTTAGAGACCTAATCTGGAAATGAGGTAAACATGAAAAATGTTTCAAATTAACTTATATAACTATATAAAATGTTTCATAATAATTTAAGTTACACATTAAAAGATAGGAATTTTTAAATATGGTACCCCGAAACTGCCTAAGGGCAAGAAACAGAGCAACATTTACAATTATACCAAAATTTTGTAATGGTTCAAAAATTCTGAAATTTTAGTATGTTTTAGTCTTACATGTTAAATTTAATTAGGAATAGGAATTATATAAATTGGATAAGTGTAAAAAAAAGTTATTGTTTCAATAATCCTAAGAGGTCCTGTTCTAGCTTTTTATTTAAACTATATTAAGAATAAATATTTTATCAATATATTAATTTTTTATATATTTTCCAATTAGGATCTCAATAAGAAGAACAACAAAAGTGAACAAGCTCTGAGTTTATATTTTGAAAAATTTTTAATTCGAACAGATTTATCGAGTTAAGCTTGTGGCATCCTTCTTATATATGTGAGATTATCCCTGATATATAAGTGGGGTGTCACATTTAGTGGTATCAGAGCCTGGTTTAGGCGTTTCTAGGCCTAGGTGGGAAAATAAATATTAAGCATAAATATACATGTTTCTCATATAATTCTGATATGGGCTTTCTTCTTGGCAACTTGTAGGAAGATGTCTTCGAATGAACGGGATATGACTAAGAGTACCGGCTCTTCTGATACTAGGACTGCTCATCAGCCTAGTGCAGCGATCATGCAAGGGAAAAATGCTGCTCCAAATCCCCCATTGCAGCCAGTAGAATAGATTGATCCTAGTCAAAATCCATTTATACAACAGATGACTGGAATATTCCAACATATGGTATGAGCCATTCCTCAGCCTACCCCAGTGCCACCACCTAAACCAAAAGTAACAATTGATAAGCTTCAAAAGTATGGGGCTTCAGATTTCTATGGTAAGAAAGATGAGGATCCAGCTGCAGCTGAGTATTAGTTGGAAAAGATTGAAAGAATTTTTAAAGAGTTGCAAGTGGAAGCAGACGACAAAGTTAGATTTTTGACTTCTCTACTCCAAGATGAGGCATGTGATTGGTGGAAATCAGTTTTTACTAAGCTAGATATGGTGGAATCGATGTCATGGGATTCCTTTCTCTCTGAATTCAAAGAGCAATATATCTCGTTGATCTATATTGATGAGAAAAAGAAGGAGTTCATGAATTTCAAGCAAGGTAAAATGTCAGTGACTGAGTATCAGCGGGATTTTACCAGACTGAGCAAGTATGCCCCTAAATTAGTTGCAAATGAAAGAGATCAATGTAAAAGATTTGAAGATGACCTTAATGAAAAGGTTGGAGATATTTGACTGCTCTCCAAAATACCAATTTTTCTCAGCTAGTTTTTGCAGCACTCAGCCTTGAAAGAACAAAAAAGAGAAAAATAGAAGAATCTTATAAAAAGTCAGCTACTCCTGAGACTCAATTCACCAGGAAGAAGAGTCATTTCTTTACTAGCCGTTCATAGAATAGAGGACATGGAAAGGGTCCTAGCTATTCTTAAACAGGGTCTTTTAGGAAGGGGCCACCCTCTAAAGCACCTTCTACTACAACCACTTCACAACCTCAAGTTGGCAAGGAACCTATACCAATATGTATCATTTGCAATAGGAGCCATCGGGGCGAATGTTGGCGTGTCACAGGTGCTTGCTTTAGATGTGGGTCCAAAGAACACATACGGAGAGATTGCCCACTCTTGACAAGTGGTACTCCTACTTAGACTACTAGGTCAGCTCTGATTTAGTCTAGAATTCAGTTTAGAGAAGGACCAGGCCGACCGAGGTAGGCTGTTTCAGAGACAGTGAATAGACCTGGATCTAGTAAAGCTCCAGCCAAAGCCTATGCCATGAAAGCTAAGGAAGATTAGGCGGCAATAGATGTTATTGTTCGTATATTTTCATTATATGATTTTGACATTTGTGCACTCATAGATCTGGGTTCCACACATTCCTATATTTGCAATAGTACACCTAGCCAACATAACATGATTAGAGAGAACCTTGAAAATGGAATCGAAGTTAAGAACCCCTTGGGTCATAGTGTAATAGTGAATAAAGTATTCAGGAATTTCCCTTTAGTTGTGCATGGGAAAGAGTTTTCTGCGGACTTGATTGAGTTGCCTTTCCATGAGTATGATGTCGTATTAGGTGTGGATTGGCTCTCACGTCACGAAGTAGTGGTGTATTGCAAGTCTAAATTTGTGGTACTTAAGATAGAAAATCAGGAGGAAATTATTATGAAAGGTGAATTATTTTCACAACATCCTCGAGTCATATCCATAATGAAAGCTCAGAGATTGATGAGAAAATGGTGTAAAGCTTATTTGGCCCATGTGATTGACACTAGAAGAGGAGTTTCAAATCTTGAATAGATTCCGGTGGTAAATGAATTCCCAAATGTGTTTCCTGATGACTTACCTGGGCTGCCTCCAGAGAGAGAAGTAAAGTTTGCTATTGATTTTGTTCCAGGAACTATGCCTATATCAAAGACGCCATATAGAATGGCCCCATCAGAAATGAAAGAACTTAAGACACAAATGCAAGAACTAATTGATAAGGATTTCATTAGACCGAGTATGTCCCCATAGGGTGCACCGGTATTGTTTGTGAAAAAGAAGGATGGATCTTTGAGGCTATGTATTGATTATCGACAGTTGAATAAGGTGACCATCAAGAAAAAGTACCCATTGCCACAAATCAATGATCTCTTTGACCAACTTAAAGGTGCGGAAGTATTTTCCAAGATAGACTTGAGATCAGGTTATCACCAATTAAGAGTGAAGATAGAGGATATAGCTAAAACCACATTCAGAACCAGATATGGCCATTATGAGTTTTTGGTTATGCCATTTGGGCTGACCAATGCTCCAGTTGCATTTATGGATCTTATGACTAGAATCTGTTGGGTTTTGAAGAATGAATCATATTCATAAACGCAGCGAAAAATAAAATTTTTCAAAACCCAAAACAAAAGATCATATTTGTACCATTAAAACTAATTTATATAAATGTGAATGTTAAAAATTATACCTTGTAATTTTTATTTGTTCTTCAAATCTTCACTTTGTTGGATTGTAGCAAACCACAACAATTCACACTAGGATGTCTCTAATGATAATCCACGTGAAGAATGAAGAAGAAACTATCAAGAGAAAATGGTTTGAACAAATTGAAAGTGCTAGCTTTGAAAGTGTTCATGAGAGAATTTTTGTTGCGTCTTAAAAATATTTTTTTCACAAAAAACAATTTCATGTCTATTTTCTGCCATTTGATATCTTTTCTATTTGAATAAATTCAAAAAAAAGATGAAAAGTCAAAAATGGAGAAACTGGCAACAAATAAATAGTAATTGGCAATAATTGGCCTAATTATGGCCAATTACAGCCGTTGGCCAACGGATGGAAGCTGCAGGCGTGCTGGGCCTGCTGTTGGCAGCCCAGCTGGCCTGCCAGCCTGCCTGGCCCACGCTGGCCCATGACACTCCCGAACATTTTTTTTTGTGCGTTCTCATCGCGATCCATCCTAAAATAATTCTCTCATATTTTGGATCCTATCCAAGACCATTTTACTCATTCTCCATATCTTTAATGCGTGTGACCCATTAGGTTCCCGGTTACGTTGGCCACATAAATTAACAATTAATTTAAGTAGGTAATGAGTGGTATCTAGCAACACATCATGACCCCCAATTGACCGGAAAGTCAGTGGTTTGACTATGAACCTTTCCATAGACAATTTATGTGCAACTATTCCTTTTACCAATCTATACACCACATGGTTCAGAGTATCGACATGTGTCAACTCACACTAGACTGACTACATCACATCTAGTACAAGTAATGTTAGTTCTTATCCTTGAGGCTCATTACTATATTAGATAGGTCATTGAAGACTATCTTTAAGACATTTCCACTCCGGCCAGAGATTCCTGAGTACTGACCATGACAAGAGGCCATGGGTATACACTCCTTCTATCAAGAGTGGTGAATCCTTTATTGGTTACCCAATTACCTTCGAATACCTCAAGTTGTATCCAATCACCACCCTATGAGCTACCTCTCTGAGGCAACAAGGAATAGTGTCAAAATACAGAATCAATATTCAAGATATCCTTGAGTGCCTCAAGTGTAAGGATACTTGCACCATTGCTATAATGTGACTATCATTGACATTTGAATAGATTATCCATATGATTGTTACATAGTTGGTCATCCAATGTACTTAGCTACACTTAGCAATCATCCACATGTTAACTCTCAACATCTCATGTTTATAGATTATGAGATCTACTACTCGAACCAATCAAGGAGTGTAACATGTGCTAGTCTGTCTGAATTAATAATGTCCTGTCTCATTAATCCTATGACTAGGGATAATTTTGATACTAACATAATTACACATGATAAGAATCTCAATATCATAATCTCATCATGATTTCCTTCATGCTATGTTATGTATCAAGGACTTCATTAATTGATTTAAGATCACTTATCAATTCATATATCAAATGAACATCAAATTAGTAAAAAAGCTTTTATTAATAAAATAAATTTGTACAATAAGTGCTAAAGGTGATTGCCTTTAAAGCACTCCTGTAACAAGCTCCCACTTGCACTAAAGCCAATCACCTTTGTATTTAATTCCATAGGAGAGTACATGAGAATCATATTTTTTTTGGGGAAGTGGCTTAGTTAAAGGATCAACAATATTTTGATCAGTGGGCACTCTTTTTATCTTTACATAATTCCTACCAATGATTTCTAATCAAATGGTATCTTCTGAGTACATGTTTGGATCTTTGATGAGACCATGGCTCCTTTGCTTGCGCAATGGCTCCATTATTATCACAATACAATTGTGTTGGATCAATAATGCTGGGAACCACTCCAAGTTCTGTGATGAATTTCTTTATCCAAACTGTTTCCTTTACTACTTCAGAAGCTGCAATGTACTCTGCTTCGGTTGTGGAATCAGCAATCATTTCCTATTTGGAACTCTTTCAACTAACGACTCTACCATTTAGTGTGAATATATAACTTGACTGAGATTTTGAGTCATTCTTCTCAGATTGGAAGCTGGCATCGGTATACCCGCTCACAGTAATATCTCCATCTCCATATACCAAGAATACATCCTTAGTTCTTCTTAAGTACTTAAGGATATTCTTGACAGCCACCCAATGACCCTCACCCATATGATACATTAGGTCTTCTACATATCATAGCATACATGATTGATCCTATAGCTGAAGCATATGGAATCAAACTCATGTGTGTCCTCTCATCTTATGTCTTTGGACACTAAGACTTTGAGAGAGTAATCCCATGGGTCATGGGAATATATCCCCTCTTGGACTGCTCCACGCTAAACCTCTTTAGCATTTTATCTATGTATGTAGACTGTGAAAGACCAAGCAACCTTTTAGATCTATCTCTATAGATCTTTATCCCTAAAATATAGACTGCTTCTCCAAGGTCTTTCATAGAGAAATTCTTGGATAACCAAATTTTGACTGATTGTAAGGCTGAGACATCATTTCCCATTAATAATATGTCATTTACATGTGACACAAGAAATACGATTGCACTCCCACTAACCTTCTTGTAGACACAAGGTTCATCTGGATTTTGTAAGAAACCAAACTGTTTGATTGTCTCATCAAACTGAATATTCCAACTCCTGGATGCTTGCTTTAATCCATAAATAGATCTTTAAAGCTTACATACCTTTTTTCCATCATTGGATATGAAACCTTCTGGTTGTGTCATGTACACATCCTCAGTCAGATTGCCATTAAGGAAAGCTGCTTTCACATCCATTTGCCATATCTCATAATCATAATGAGTAGCAATGGCTAGGAGTATCCTTATGGATTTAAGCATAGCTACTGGGCTAAAAGTTTCATTGTAGTCAATTCCTTGTCTTTAACGATAACCTTTCGCAACAAGTCTAGCTTTATAGGTAATCACATTACCATCCATGTCAGTTTTCTTTTTGAAAACCCACTTGCACCCCATAGGCTTTATTCCTTCGGGTGGGTCAACCAAAGTCCATGCTTGGTTTTCATACATGGAATCCATTTCTGACTTCATGGCTTGAAGCCATTTGTCAGATTCTGAACTATTCAGAACCTCTACATAGGTTGTAGGCTCATCATTTTCTAAGAGCAATACATTGTTCTGTTCACTAATGAGAAATCCATATCTCTCTGGAACAGTACGTATCCTACTTGACCTACGAAGCTCATGTGCTTCAGAAGGCAGTTGATCAGCATCTGTTTGAGCATCTTGAACTTCCTCAAGTTCAATTTTGCTTTCACTATCTCCTTTTAGAAGGAATTCTCTCTCTAAAAAGATAGCATGTCTTGAAACAAAAACCTT
Source organism: Triadica sebifera (assembly GCA_023653625.1). Lineage (NCBI taxonomy): Eukaryota > Viridiplantae > Streptophyta > Magnoliopsida > Malpighiales > Euphorbiaceae > Triadica > Triadica sebifera. The sequence goes on from CM042893.1 coordinate 31,827,650, forward strand.
TTGTTCCAAGGGGTGGTAAAATTGATATCCATATGATGCTTTTGGATATCCCACAAACAGACATCAGTCAGACTTAGCTTCTAGCTTATCTGACATTGTCCGCTTCACATAAGCAGGACAACCCCAAATTCTCATGTAAGAAAATGTGGGCCTCTTGTTACACCATATCTCATATGGAGTAACATCAAATGACTTTGAAGGAACTCCATTTAATATATAAATGGCGGTCTCTAATGTATAACCCCAAAAGGATTTAGGCAATTCCGCAAAACTCATCATAAACCTTACCATGTCTAACAAGGTTCGGTTTCTTCTTTTAGCCACACCATTGTGTTGTGGAGTGTAAGGTTGAGTCCATTGAGATAAAATCCCATTATCCCTAAGATAATCTAGAAACTCTTGGCTCAAGTATTCACCTTCTCGATCTGATCGAAGTGTTTTAATACTTTTGCCAAGTTGTTTCTCTACTTCATTTCTGAATTCTTTGAACCTTTCAAAAGCTTTAGATTTGTATCTCATAAGATATACGTATCCATATCGTGAGTAGTCATCGATAAAAGTAATGAAGTAGATGAAACCACCTCTAGCGTGTGTAGACATTGGACCACATACATCTGAATGTATTAAGTTTAAAAGTCCATTAGCATGTTCACCCTTTCCCTTAAAGGGTAATTTAGTCATCTTGCCTAGTAAACAAGATTCACATGTGTCATAGGATTCATAATCAAATGACTCCAAACTACCACTTTTGTGTAGCTTAGCCATGCGTTTCTCACTTATATGACCAAGACGACAATGCCATAAATAAGATGATTTCAACATATCTTGTTTTTGCCTTTTATTGTCATTGATGTTTAAAATTGGATTTGACATATCTAATATGTGTATTCCATTGCATAATGTACCATTAGCATAAAGAATTCCATTCAACATAATAGAACAACAAATGTTACTAAAAGCTAAAAGGAAACCATCTTTATTTAGACTTGAAACAGAAATAATGTTTTTAGTCAAAGCAGGTACATAATAGCAATTCTCCAAATTTAATATAAGCCCGCTAAGGAGGGTCAATACATATGTTCCTATAGCTAATGCAGCAACCATTGCTCCATTTCCAACACATAGGTCTGACTCTCCCTTATTGAGCTGTCTACTGTTCCTTAGGCCCTGCATATCAGTGCATATGTGTGAGCCACATCCGGTATCTAATACCCATATATTATTATTGGAAACAGTATTAATTTCAATGAAAAAGAATACCTGAAGTAGATGGGGCATCAGATGCCTTCTTCTTCAATGACTCCAAGCAAGCCTTGCAGTTTCTCTTCCAATGGCCATCCTTGCCACAATGGAAGCATGTCCCTTTTGGAGCAATCTCCTTGGCTTTTTTCTTGGCCATGCCTCCCTTAGGCTTCATGGACTTCTTCTTAAGGTTCTTCCTTTTAGAACTTGAAGATTCCACCAGCATCACAACCTTACTGTCCTTCTTGATAGATGGCTCAGCTGTTTTAAGCAAGTTAATCAGCTCAGGAATAGTGGTAGAGATTTGGTTCATCCTATAGTTAAGGACAAAATGTGAATAACTATCAGACAAACCTATTAGAATTAAGTCAATAATTAATTCATGGTCCATCAAAAATCCCAAGGTGGCCAACCTCTCAATATAGCCATTCATGTTCAATGCATATTGTACTGGAGATGTCCCTTCAACCATCTTAATGCGGAAGAACAACCTTAAAGTTTCGAACCTTTCGGAACGTGCTTGCTCATCAAAAAGCTCTCTTATATGGTATACTATGGAATTAGCATCCATAGCCTTATGCTGCTTTTGCAACTCAGCTGACATAATAGTAAGCATAATGTAGCTTGCCATCTCACTATCATCGAGATGCTTTTGATATGCCTTCTGAACATCTTCAGAAGCATTAGCAGTAAAAGGATTAGGGAGTGCCTCATCTAGGACATAGCCAATCTTTTCGGATTTGAGAACTATTCTCAGATTCCCTAGCCAATCCAAAAAATTGGGCCCATTCAACTTATTTGATTCCATTAGCGATCGCAAATTCACACTTGTCATGATGATGATTCTAGCAACCTAGATGTATAATAGAACATGTTAGAATGTACATAAAATCCATAGCCCTCACTATGAACCCGAGAGAACTTATATGGAAGTTCTCCTAGTGGGTCGATATCCAACTAGCTAAGAATCACCTTGAGGCAACTCAACAAGCTATCCTTAGTTTGGTTGGTAGGTATCTAATCCATACCAATTGCATTATTCATGCAACTATCGAATCTTGTGTAGTCAACTTATTGATGTGTGCATATACATTGGGCTATCGACTCTTGATATGTGTACATCTCATGTATACAAACCCAACTTCACCTCCAATACACATTAACCTTGGCGCAAATCCAACAAGTTAATAATATTCGTTAAGTCTAACCCATTAATCGTGAAATCTAATTTTAATGGATTGAACATATTCTTATAGAGTGAGCTTGAGGAAACTCAACAACTCTAACTCTAGAAGAACTCTGGTTCTCCCCATATTAATGGTAGGCGTAAAACTTAATTGTTTATTTACAGAGGGATTTCTTTGTTAAGTCTCATCAAGTTATTATTTCATGCTTTTATATATCATACATTCATCACATTGATATATAAAGATAGTTACATTAACTATATGGCATGATTATGGACATACTAAAGTCAATCTCTTGAGCGAAAGAGAAATTGACTAGGTCTTACCTAAGTATATGCATGAATTTACAACCCAAAATAGAAATCAAATTCCTATTTCTAAGTCTTCTTGTTTATGGTATCATCTCCTTTGCTTCTTGCTCCTTTGTATCTTCATTCTATCCTAATCCAATGTTATCTAATTACATATTTAAAATTATAGAAAACCTCAATTTACATTTGAGGGGAGTAAGATGAGAAGAGAAATACATAAGAAAGAAAAAGAGGTAGGGACACGCAGACCCTATTTACCATAAAACAAAATAATTTCATGCATGCTCAATCACATTGGGCATAAGTCATAATCATCCATTATGCCTTTTCATACACCCCTAACATGCATTCTCTAATGCACAAAATAAAAATGACAATTTTAGATTTTAATTTGTAAATCGATTCAACACTTGAATCGAAATTGCCTATATGTGTTCTTTGGGTTAATTTCATTTTGTATGTCATTTTAAAGTGGAATTTAATATTTAATCAAATTAAATTAAATTCCATATTTCCAGAAATAATTCAAAATTAATTCTCCTTAAAATCAGAATATTATGATGTTAAAATTAAACAATTTAATTTTAATATACATACCAATTTCTAGTCATACTAGAATTACAATTGCACAACTTAAATTAATTTCACAAAATTCTAAAAATTTATAGAACATCAAATCACCATTCTAATTATCTTTAGATCAGCTCAAGTTCATCAAAATATTTTTAGCACAAGCCAAAATTACTAAGAAAAACGAACCAACACACTTAGACGCTCAAAATGACCAATTCGATATCTAGACTTTTTAAAATTTCAATTGCTTGCAAAATAATTTTGGCATGCATCTAACATCAAAATAACATATTTTTAATCACATAAAAATTATTTTAAGGTGTTGGAAATGAAATAAACACATACAAAAAAATCAAACAAAATAGCCTCACCGGGTAAGCTAAAACAGTCCCGTTTTTGTGTTTGTTTGAACAATTAATTAAAATAATTTTTAATTAATTATTGGACACTTCCAGAGGCATTAACATATTCTCAATATGTATAAATAAGTTTTTCATAATTAAATTACAAGAAAAATGCAACCAACCCTATCAATTAAACCAAACAATAACACATGTTCATAAACAAAGCAATTTTAGGCATTTTTGAAATAAATAAAAAATTAGTTATTTCAATCAAAATAATCAAAATACTCACATTCAAATCATTTTTCAATCAAATTAATCATTCTTAATCATCCCATTATCATATTAAAGAAAGAAAAATTTATAAATTATATTTTACAAATTAATTTCATTTTTTCAAAACCTATTGATCCAAAATCATCAAAAATATGCAATCTCATTGCACTTTCAATTAAAATTAATTTTAATGGATACAAGGAGACTCTGATACCAATGTTGGGTTTTAAAGAATGAATCATATTCATAAATGCATCAAAAAATAAAATTTTTCAAAACCCAAAATAAAAGATCATACTTGTACCATTAAAACTAATTTATATAAATATGAATGTTAAAAATTATACCTTGTAATTTTTATTTGTTCTTCAAAACTTCACTTTGTTGGGTTGTAGCAAACTACAACAATCCACACTAGGATGTCTATTTTCTGCCATTTGATGTCTTTTCTATTTGAATCAAATTCAAAAATAAGATGAAAAGTCAAAAATGGAGAAAATGACAACTAATAAATAGTAATTGGCCATAATTGGCCTAATTATGGCGAATTATAGCCGTTGGCCAACGGATGGAAGCTGCAGGCACGCTGGGCCTGCTAGGCTGCGCAGGCCCGTGACAATCCCTAACATTTTTTTTCGTGCGATCTCTTAGCGATCTATCCTAAAATAATTCTCTCATATTTTGGATCCTATCCAAGACCATTTTACTCATTCTCCATATCTTCAATGCGTGTGACCCATTAGGTTCCCGGTTATGTCGGCCACTTAAATTAACAATTAATTTAAGCAGGTCATGAGCGGTATCTAGCAACATATCATGACCCCCAATTGACCGGAAAGTCAGTGGTTTGACTACGAACCATTCCATAGACAAGTTTTGTGCAATTATTCCTTTCACCAATCTATACCCCACTTGGTTCAGCGTATGGACATGTGTCAACTCCCACTAGACTGACTATGTTACGTTTAGAACAAATAATATTAGTTCTTGTCCTTGAGGCTCATTACTCTATTAGATATATCATTGAAGACTAACTTTATGACATTTCCACTCCAGCCAGAGATTCTTGAGTAATGACCATGACAAGAGACCATGTGTATACACTCCTTCTATCAAGAGTGATGAATCCTTTGTTGGTTACCCAATTACCTTCGAATACCTCAAGCTATATCCAATCACCACCCTATGAGCTACCTCTCTGAGGCAACAAGAAATAGTGTCAAAATACATAATCAATATTCGAGATATCCTTGAGTACCTCAAGTCTAAGGATACTTGCACCATTGCTATGATGCGACTATCATTGACATTTGAATAGATTATCCATATGATTGTCTCGTAGTTGGTCATCCAATGTACTTAGCTACACTTAGCAAGCATCCACATGTTAACTCTAAACATCTCATGTTTATAGATTATGAGATCTACTACTCGATCCAATCAAGGAGTTTAACATGTGCTAGTCTGTCTGGATTAATAATGTCTCGTCTCATTAATCCTATGACTAGAGATAATTTTGATACTAACATAAATACACATGATAAGAATCTCAATATCATGATCTCACCATGATTTCCTTCATGCTATGTTATGTATCAAGGACTTCATTAATTGATTTAAGATCACTTATCAATTCATATATCAAATGAACATCAAATTAATGAAAAAGCCTTTTATTAATCAATTAAATTTGTACAATAAGTGCTAAAGGTGATTGCCTTTTGAGCACTCCTCTAGCAGAATCTTCAAGTCGCATCTTGATCAATTTGTGGTTGCTTTCATTAATGATAATTAATGATATTTTGGTATATTCTAATGATTTAAAAGAACATGAAAAGCATTTGACAATAGTGTTGCATACTCTCGGATAATATAAGTTCTATGTCAAACTCTCAAAATGTGAGTTTTGGTTAAAGGACAGACATTTTTGGGACACATTATCTCTGCAGAGGGCATTAAAGAGGATTCTAGCAAAGTTGAGGCAATTGTGAGTTGGAAACCCCCACGGAATGTGACCGAGGTCAAAAGTTTCTTGGGTTTAGCTGGATATTATCGGAGGTTTGTTAATGGTTTTTCAATGAATTCTTATCCTTTAACGAGACTATTGAGAAAGGATGTTAAATTTGAATGGACAGATAAGTGTCAAGCTAGTTTTGATAAGCTTAAAGTATGCTCACTAAGGTCCCTATTTTGACACAGCCGATCCCTAATAAGGAGTATATCATTTATAGTGATGCTTCTCTTAATGGATTGGGTTGTGTATTTATGCAAGATTGAAAGGTGGTTACTTATACTTCTAGGCAGTTAAAGCCGCATGAAAAGAATTATCCTACCAATGATCTAGAGTCGGCAACTATAGTTTTTGCATTGAAAATTTGGCGCCATTATTTATATGGGGAGAAGTGTTTCATTTACACATATCACAAGAGTTTGAAATATCTTCCCTCATAGAAAGATTTAAATTTGAAACAGAGAAGATGGCTAGAACTAATAAAGGATTATAATTGTGTGATTGACGAGCATCGTGGCAAAGCTAATGTAGTAGTAGATGCTTTAAGCAGAAAGATTGTGGTAGAGTTGCACATTTAACCCATTTTTACTCAGGAAATCAAAGATGCACAAAGATAGAATAGAAAGCTAATTTAATTAGCTAAGTTGGTCTGTAAGGGGGAGAGACCTGGATTCACTATGGACTTAGATGGTGGATTATTCTATCAAGACAGATCATGTGTGCTCGATGTAGAAGATCTTAGATAGAGGATTCTTAAAGAGGCCTACGAAAGCAAATATGCTTTGAACCCAGGGAGTAACAAGTTGTATCAAGAGTTAAAGAGCAGATACTGGTGGGCATGTATGAAAAAGGATATCATGGAATACATTTCAAAATGTTTGACTTGTTTGTTGGGTTTTGAAGAGTGAATCATATTCATAAACACAGAGGAAAAATAAAATTTTCAAAACCCGAAATAAAAGATCATACTTGTGTCATTAAAACTAATTTATATAAACATAGTTGTTAGAAATTATACCTTGTAATTTCTTATTTGTTATTCAAATCTTCACTTTGTTGGGTTGTAGCAAACCACAACAATCCACACTCGGATGTCTCTAACGATAATCCACTTGAAGAATGAAGAAGAAACTATTAAAAGAAATAGTTTGAACAAATTCAAAGTGCTAGCTTTGAAAGTATTCTTGAGAGAATTTTGTTGTGTCATAAGAATATTTTCTTGAGAGAATTTTGTTGGACTGCTCCATGCTAAACCTCTTTAGCATCTTATCTATGTATGTAGTCTGTGAAAGGCCAAGCAATCTTTTAGATCTATCTCTCTAGATCTTTATCCCCAAAATATAGACTGCTTCCCTAAGGTCTTTCATAGATAAATTCTTGGATAACCAAAATTTCACTGATTGTAAGGCTAAGAAATCATTTCCCATTAACAATATGTCATCTAAATATAACACAAGAAATACGATTGAACACCCATAAACCTTCTTTTAAACATAAGGTTCATCCGGATTTTGTAAGAAACCAAACTGTTTGATTGTCTGATCAAATCGAATATTCCAACTCTTGGATGCTTGCTTTAATTCATAAATGGATCTTTGAAGATTACATACCTTTTTGCCATCTTTGGATATGACGCCTTCTGGTTGTGCCATTTACACATCCTCAATCAGATTTCCATTAAGGAAAGCTATGTTCACATCCATTTTCCATATCTCATAATCATAATGAGTAGCAATGGCTAGGAGTATCCTTATGGATTTAAGCAAAGCTACTGGGCTAAAAGTTTCATCATAATCAATTCCTTTTCTTTGACGATAACCTTTAGCAACAAGTCTAGCTTTATAGGTAATCACATTATCATCCATGTCATTTTTCTTTTTGAAAACCCACTTGCACCCTATAGGCTTTATCCCTTAGGGGGCGTCAACCAAAGTCCATACTTGGTTTTCATACATGGAATCCATTTTTGACTTCATGGCTTGAAGCCATTTGTTAGATTTTGAACTATTCAGAACTTCTTCATAGTTTGTAGGCTCATCGTTTTCTATGAGCAATACATTGTTCCATTCACTAATGAGAAATCCATATCTCTCTGGAATAGTACGTATCCTATTTGATCCACAAAGCTCTTGTGCTTCAGAAGGTTGAGCTATCATATCATCTGCATGAGTAACAAGCTCGGGTTCAGGCAGTTGATTAGCATCTGTTTGCGCACCTTGAACTTTCTCAAGTTCAATTTTGCTCCCACTATCCCCTTTTAGAAGGAATTCTCTCTCTAAGAAGATAACATGTCTTGAAACAAAAACCTTTTGTTCTTAGGGGTGGTAAAATTGATATCCATATGATGCTTTTGGATATCTCTCAAATAGACATTGGTTAGACTTAGCTTCTAGCTTATCTGACATTGTCCGTTTCACATAAGCAAGACAACCCCAAATTCTCATGTAAGAAAATGTGGGCTTTTGCTATACCATATCTTATATGGAAGAACATCAACTGACAATGTCACCCTTCCCGTTAAAGGGCAATTTACTCATACTGCCTAATAACCAAGATTCACATGTGTCATATGATTTATAATCAAATGACTCAAAACTACCACTCTTCTGTAGCTTAATCATGCGTTTCTCACTGATATGACCAAGGCGACAATGCCATAAGTAAGACGATTTCAACATATCTTTTTTTTGCCTTTTATTATCATTGATGTTTAAAACTGGATTTGACATATCTAATATGTATATTCCATTGCATAATGTACCACTAGCATAAAGAATTCCATTCAACATAATAAAACAACAATTGTTACTAAAAGCTAAAAGGAAACCATCTTTATTTAGACTTGAAACAAAAATAATGTTTTTAGTCAAAACAAGTACATAATAGCAATTATCCAAATTTAATATAAGCCCACTAGGGAGGGTCAATACATATGTTCCTACAGCTGATGCAGCGCTCTATTTCCAATGTGTAGGTCTGACTCTTTCTTATTGAGCTACCTATTGTTCCTTAGGCCTTGCATATCAATGCATATGTGTGAGCCACAACCGGTATCTAATATACCATATATTATTATCAAAAATAGTATTAATTTCAATGACAAAAATACCTAAAGTAGATGGGGCAACATATGCCTTCTTCTTGAAGGACTCCAAGTAAGCCTTGCAGTTTCTCTTCCAATGGCCATCTTTGTCACAATGGAAGCATGTCCCCTTTGGAGCAATCTTCTTAGCCTTCTTCTTGGCCATGCCTCCCTTAGGCTTCATGGATATCTTCTTCTTCTTAAGGTTCTTCCTTCTAGAACTTGAAGAGTTCACCAGCATCACAGCCTTACTATCCTTTTTGATAGATGGCTCAGCTGTTTTGAGCAACTTAATCAGCTCAAACATAGTGGTAGAGATTTGGTCCATCCTATAGTTAAGCATAAAATGTGAATAACTATTTAACAAACCGGTTAGAATTAAGTCAATACTTAATTCATGGTCCATCACAAATTCCAAGGTGGCCAACCTCTCCATATAGTCATTCATCTTCCATGCATATTGCACTAGAGATGTCCCCTCAACCATCTTAGTGCGGAAGAGCAACCTCGAAGTTTCAAACCTTTTAGAACATGCTCGCTCATCAAAAGTCTCTCTTAGATAGTATACTATGTAATTAGCATCCATAGCATAATGCAGCTTGCCATCTCACTATCATCGAGATGCTTTTGATATGCCTTCTGAACATCTTTAGAACCATTAGCAGCAGGGGGATTAGGGAGTGCCTCATGTAGGACATAGCCAATCTCTTCGGATTTGAGAACTATTCTCAGATTCCTTAGCCAATCCAAAAAATTGGGCCCAGTCAACCTATTTGATACCATTAGTGATCGTAAATTCACAATTGTCATGATGATGATTCTAGCAACCTAGATATAAAATAGAACATGTTAGAATGTACGAAAAATTCATGTTTATTAGATTTTTATTAAATCGCATTACGACTCCCACTATTTTATTACGAACCCATAGCCCTCACTATGAACCCGATGGAACTTAAATGGAAGTTCACCTAGTGGGTCGATATCCAACTAGTTAAGAATAACCTTGAGGCAACTCAACAAGTTATCCTTAGTTTGGTTGGTAGGTATCTAACCCAGACCAATTGCATTATTCATGCAACTATTGAATCTTGTGCTCTCAACTTATTGATGTGTGCACATACATTGGGCTATCAACTCTTGATATGTGTGCATCTCATATATACAAACCCAACTTCACCTCCAATACACATTAACCTTGGTGCCAATCCTGTAAGTTAATAATATCGGTTAAGTCTAACCCATTAATCGTGAAATCTAATTTCAATGGATTGAACATATTCTTATAGAGTGAGCTTGAGGCAACTCAACAACCCTAACTCTAGAACAACTCTGGTTCTCCCCATATTAATGGAAGGCATAAGACTTAATTATTTATTTACTGAGGGATTTCTTTGTTAAGTCTCATCAAGTTTTTATTTCATGCTTTTATATATCATACATTCATCACATGGATATATAAAGATAGTTATATTAACTATATGACATGATTATGGATATACTAAAGTCAATCTCTTGAACCAAAGAGAAATTGACTAGGTCTTACCTAGGTATATGCATGAATTTACAACCAAAAATTGAAATCAAATTTATATTTCTAAGTCTTCTTGTTTATGGTACCACCTCATTTACTTCTTGCTCTTTTGTATCTTTATTCTATCCTAATCATATGTAATCTAATTACGTATTTCAAATTGTAGAAAATCTCAATTTACATTTGAGGGGAGTAAGATGAGAAAAGAAATACATAAGAAAGAAAGAAAGGTAAGGACACGCAGACCCTATTTACCATAAAATAAAACAATTTCATGCATGCTCAATCACATTGGGCCTAAGTACATAATCATCCATCATGTCTTTTCATACACCTCTAACATACATTCTCTAATGCACAAAATAAAATTGACAATTTTGGATTTCAATTTGTAAATCGATTCAACGCTTGAAACAAAATAGCTTATTTGTGTTCTTTTGGTTAATTTAATTTCGTATGTCATTTTAAAGTGGAATTTAATATTTAATCAAATTAAATTATTTCATATTTCCAAAATTAATTTGAAATTAATTCTTCTTAAAATCAGAATATTATGATGTTAAAATTAAACAATTTAATAATATACATACCAATTTCTAGTCATACTAGAATTACAATTGCACAACTTAAATTAATTCAAAATTATTTTCCAAAAATTCTAAAAATTTCAAGAACTTCAAATCATCATTCTAATCATCTTTAGGTCAACTCAAGTTCATCAAAATATTTTTGGCACAAGCCAAAATTACAAAGACAAACGAACCAACACACTTAGACACTCAAAATGACTCATTCAACATCTATAATTTTTTAAAATTTCAAATGCGTGCAAAATAATTTTAACATGCATCTAATATCAAAATAACATATTTTTAATCACATAAAAAATATTTCAAGGTACTGAAAACAAAATAAACACATACAAAAAAATCAAACAAAACAGCCCCATTGGGTATGCTAAAACAGTCTCGTTTTGTGTTTGTTTGAAAAATTAATTAAAATAATTTTTAATTAATTATAAGATGCTTCCAGAGATTAATTTTTCATAATCAATTTATAAAAAAAAATATAACCAGCCCCATCAATTAAGCCAAACAACAACATTGTTCATAAACATGTAAATTTTAGACATTTTTGAAATAAATCCGAAATTAATTATTTGAATCACATTCAAATCATTTTTCAATCAACATAATCATCCTTAATCATCCCATTATCATATTGGAGAAAGAAAAATGTGTAAAACATGTTTTACAAATTAATTTCAATTTTTCAAAACCTATTGATCCAAAATCATCAAAACCATGCAATCCCATTGCACTTTCAATTAAAATTAATTTTAATGGACACAAGGGGGCTCTGATACGACTGTTGGATTTTGAAGAATGAATCATATTCATAAATGCAGCGGAAAAATAAAATTTTCAAAACCTGAAATAAAAGATCATATTTGTGTCATTAAAACTAATTTATATAAATATAAAGGTTAGAAATTATACCTTGTAATTTCTTATTTGTTATTCAAATCTTCACTTTGTTGGATTGTAGTAAACCACAACAATCTACACTAGGATATCTCTAACGATAATCCACCCGAAAAATGAAGAAGAAACTATCAAAAGAAATGGTTTGAACAAATTCAAAGTGCTAGCTTTGAAAGTGCTCTTCAAAGAATTTTGTTGTATTAAAAATATTTTTTTTTACAAAAACATATTTTCATGTCTATTTTCTGTCATTTGATATCTTTTTTATTTGAATCAAATTCAAAGAAAAGACGAAAAATAAAAAATGGAGAAAAGGAAAATGAATGAATAGTAATTGGCCATAATTGGCTTAACAAATTCTGTCGTTGGCCAATGGGAGAGAGGCAGCAACGTGCTGGGCCAACTGCTGGGTAGCCCAGCTAGCCCGCCAGGTAGGCCAGTGGCCTGCCTAGCCCGCGCGAGCCCGCACAGGTCCATGACCCTCCCGAATAATTTTTTCCATGTGATCTCATCGCGATTTATCCTAAAATAATTCTCTCATATTTTGGATCCTATCAAATACCATTTTACTCATTCTCCATATCTTCAATGCGTGTGACCCAATAGGTTCCCGGTTATGTTGGTCATTTAAATTAACAATTAATTTAAGCAAGTCATGAGCGGTATCTAGCAATACATCATGACCTCCAATTGTTCGAAAAGTCAGTGGTTTGACTACGAACCTTTCCATAGACAATTTTGGTCCAATTATTCCTTTCACCATTCTATACCCTACTTGGTTTAGAGTGTGGACATGTGTCAACTCCCACTAGACTGACTACATCACGTCTAGTCCAAGTAATGTTAGTTCTTTTCCCTAAGGCTCATTACTCTATTAGATATGTCATTGAAGACTATCTTTATGGCATTTTCACTACGACCAGAGATTCTCGAGTAATGAACACAACAAGAAGCCATATGTATACACTCCTTCTATCAGGAGTGGCGAATCTTTTGTTGGTTATCCAATTACCTTCAAATAGCTCAAGTTGTATCCAATCACCACACTATGAACAACCTCCCTAAGGCAACAAGGAATAATGTCAAAATACAAAATCAATATGCAAGATATCCTTGATTACCTCAAGTCTAAGGATACTTACACCATTACTATGATGAGACTATGATTCACATTTGAATAGATTATCCATATGATTGTCTCATAGTTGGTCATCCAATGTACTTAGCTACACTTAGCAAGCATCCACATGTTAACTCTAAACAGCTCATGTTTATAGATTATGAAATCTACTACTCGATCCAATCAAGGAGTTTAGCATGTGCTAGTCTATCTGGATTAATAATGTCCCGTCTCATTAATCCTATGACTGGGGATAATTTTGATACTAACATAATTACACATGATAAGAATCTCAATATCATGATCTCATCATGATTTCTTTCATGCTATGTTATGTATCAAGGACTTCATTAATTGATTTAAGATCACTTATCAATTCATATATCAAATGAAAATCAAATTAATGAGAAATCCTTTTATAAATCAAATAAATTTGGACAATAAGTACTAAAGGTGATTGCCTTTAGAGCATTCTTCTAACATTGTCAGCAGGTTAAGGCTAAACATCAAGTACCTTTGGGGTTGCTACATCCAATTTCTATTCCAGAATGGTAGTGGGAACGGATCACTATGGATTTTATGAGTGGATTGCCTTTGACTCCAAAGAAACATGATACTATATGGGTCATAGTGGACAGATTTACAAAGTCAACACATTTCTTACCTATTAGGAAGCACTATCCACTGAATAAATTGGCAGAAATTTATATGAATGAAGTAGTACGACTTTATGGAGTGCCTATTTCTATTGTGTCTGACAAAGATCCCCGCTTCACATCTCAATTTTAGGGTAGCCTACAGTGAGCTCTACATACAAAGCTCAATTTCAGCACGGCTTTTCATCCACAGACAGATGAATAATCAGAAAAAGTCATTCAGATTCTAGAAGATATGATGAGAAGTTGTGTCATTGAATTTGAAGGTAGCTGGGAAAAATATCTTCCTTTAATAGAATTCACCTATAATAACAGTTATCAGTCTAGTATTCAAATGGATCCATATGAGGCACTTTATGGCAGAAAGTGTCGAACACCTCTATATTGGAAAGAGCTCAGCGAAAGGAAGATTGTGGGACCAGACCTAGTGCAAAAGATGGAAGAAAAAGTGAGAGTCATTCGCGAAAGACTTAAAACAGCTACAGATAGATAGAAATCATACGCTGACCTCAAGAGACGAGACATTGAATATGCAGAGTGTGATAAAGTTTTTCTTAAATTATCTCCCTGGAAGAAAGTTCTGCGATTTGGAAAGAAAGGTAAGTTAAGTCCAAGGTTCATCGAACCTTATAAAATATTAGAAAGAGTTGGACCTGTTGCTTATAGACTTGCTCTACCACTAGAGTTGAGTCAAATACATGATGTTTTCCATGTCTCAATGTTAAGACGGTACAGATCAGATCTTATGCATATCATACCTACTGAAAGCATTCAAGTGAGCTAGGATGTGACATATGAAGAAGAACCAATCCAAATTTTAGTAAAAGAAATTAAGGAGTTGAGGAACAAGCGAGTACCACTAGTGAAAGTTCTATGGAGGAATCATGCAATCAAAGAAGTAACATGGGAAAGTGAGGAGGTGAAGAAAGCTCAATACCCTTGTCTGTTTAGCGACAAGGCATTAGGCATGTTTCGAGGATGAAACATTTTAAGGGGGAGAGAATTGTAAAGTCCACTAATTAGAATTTAATTAGAATAAGTATGTGGTATACATAGGAAACACATGTAGACAATAGAGATTAAAATAGATGGAATAAATGACTAAATTAAAATAAAAATAAATTAAATTAAATTGATTAACATCATAAATTTGAGTAAATTAGACCATATAATTAAATTGTATTTTTGGTAAACAAATAAATAAATAAAAATTATTAAAAAAATAGAAAAGGGCAAAAAAAAAACCAGAAAAATCGTGAGAATGGAGGAAGGGAAAGTCAATTGACTTTGTCCTATTTTATCCTAACTCCTACACAATTCTATTAAACTTTTCTCCATTCTTCTTGTAGCACCCCCTCACCCAAACCACTTGTGCCCAAATGCGGGGGCGCTACTGCCTGTCTTCTTTACTTCTTTAAAATAGTTATTTTCTTTTATATTTGCTACAAGGCCATACATTATTTTTATACAATAAATAATGTACATTTTACTTACATAAAATGGTATTATAAATATCAATTTACTACTTAACAAATTTTGAAAACTAATTTACAACCTTATAAGTATATATATAATGCGAAAAGCAAAATACACGAGTTCAAAAGTGTATGACCCACTATTTCGAGATTGGCTGCTTTAATTTGAATAGGATCACCGCTTGCTTTGTCTACCACCTTCAGCTACCTTTCTATATCTGTGCTGAAGGAACTCCCACACTAAGCTCTAAGCTTAGTGGTGCATATAGATAAGGCAATATACTATATTATGCAACAAGCATTAGCATGTATCATTTTATGCATTAAAATCTTTGCATGTTATTCCTATCAACATGTTCCTATTTCATACAAATATAAATATCATACTCACATATACAATGTTATTTTCATTTATCTCTGATGGTAAGTTACTCTTTTAATCTCTTTAGTATTATATCTCAATCTCATATCATCATCATTTTTCTTTTCTTATTTTCCAACTTATCTTCATTATCTTGCCCACATCACTCTAAATTTTGACTGACTAGATACGGGTTATGGATCAGGAGTGCTCCCAGAGCTATAGCGTCCACTATCTGCCTTAAGAAAGCTTTTCAATTCAATGGTGCTCCCAGAGCTTAAACCGCATTGATTGAGTATTATTTCATCATAGATGAAAAACCGGACCAAGGGCACTCTCCGAGCTTAAGCCACCATGTCCTTAATTTATATATGCTCAACAAAGCTTCTCAAGTCCATGGCACTCCCAGAGCTTAAGCCACATTGACCGAGCATCTCAGATCAATGGTGCTCATAGAGCTTAAGCCACATTGATCAAGGAATATCTCATATAGTACAGTACCGTTTGCCCCCATAATGACGTGTCATCTATCCTAGTTCTAGTCCGTAGGTAGAGCAATGGGCATCTTCGTATTTTCACATTAATCATATATCTTTATTTAATTTTAATTTACATCCATTTCATCATTCTCATATTATCCATATCGTCATCATTATTCTTAAATTTCGACACATCAATACTCTCATGTATCAGCATCTCAATTTTCTTGATTTGCAAACATCTCATCATGCTCATACATACTGGATATCATCTTTTCATTTGTTTAACTAGATACATCAGTAGATAATCATATTCATAATTTCTTTGAAAGCAAAGCATTCACAGCCGTGACTACTAATTCATGCCCATGAATTAGTTCACACCCGTAATCCAAAGCTGTGAACACTACTGGAATGAATTGTGCCAAAAGCATTCACGGTAGTGATTACTCATTCACGCCCGAGAATGAGTTCATGTCTAGGATTCCAAATTGTGAACATTTTGGAATGAATAGTACCATTTCCACACCAAAGTCACAACCATGATACAAATCAGTCACAACCGTGAACCATCAAGTTCGCGCGCTCGTGACTCGATAGTCATGCCCATGACTTTCTGTAGGAAATCTGGATATTCACATTTCATTCATTCTAAATACACCAAACCATATCAAAACACAACTCATCCATTTATGGAGTCCTTTATTGAACATATCATGACCCAATACATATAAATGCCTTAATCATAATTAAATTCTCTAACATGCATCACCTAATTCAACAAATCATAATAATCTCATTCTTTATCTCTAACATATGGTTTCATGCCATAGTCATCATTAATGCACTTCAATCATCAATTAACATTTTGAACATGCATTATTTCAAACAAGGATAGGCTATTGCCTTAAATTATGCACAAACTTTAATCTTTCTCCTTCACTCTTCTAGGTAGTTTTCTCTTTTCCTTTGCTCCTTAAAGTTTGTTCCTTGTCACTTGGAACTCCTACAACATCATAGATCATTATTATCATCTGATTTTTCTCAAGACCCTACACTCTCTTATTCTCTCAAAAAACCCTAATTTCTCTCTCTTTCCATATGAGTCTTGGATGAGTTCAAAATTCAAACTTCTTTAAGAAAAGATGAAGAAGAAGAAGAATCACTTCTTACCTTACTCTTTTCTTCACTTGATCACAACTTTGGAGATTTTCTCTCTCCACCAAACTTGATTTTTCTTCCTCTTTCTGGCTCTTCCCAGCTTCCTTAGGAGTTATAGGCCATGAAAATCACTTGCTCTTCTCTTCCTTTCTCTCTCTAAAATTCTGGTTTGGCTATGGAGGAAATGAGGCTGGTGTGAAGACTGGTTGGGCAGAAGGAAATGAAGACAGAAAATGAAAAGAAATAATTAAATAGGGTACCCAAAAGTCTTCATGGGGGACCCACTAATTTGACCATTATTGACATTAGGCTTAATCACATTAAATTCTTGTTCTTCCTCATGCTATGCCGGGCCAAACCACTTTAAAATGTCCCATCTCTTATGTTAATTAGCAAATTATCTCATTAATCCTCCAAATTTTGGTAAATTGCAATTTGACCCCAAAATTTATCAAATTTTGCAATTTAGTCCTTTACCGTAAATAAAATTATTTAACCTTTATAATCACTTAATTATGCATATATCATATAATTTAGTCATTACTTGATTATTCCCGATGAAAATTCTGAATTTAAACTCTGATCGGTCAAACACGTCAATTTCGTGACACGTGCGACTCGGTGTCTAAATTAGTGGATATTACACTTCTTCTTCCTCAAACCACCAGACTCTATTTCTTCATCCTTTCCTTCTAGATTTGCATCAAAATCAGTCCAAATAAATCTATTCTTGGTAAGAAATCTCTTTTCCAAAGTTATTGTGTTATTAGAGCTTTTAAGATTATGTTTCTACAGTGTATTTTGTTCTATTTTTGTGTACCCTAGAAACCAAATTTGAAGAGGTGTAAAACATGAAAGTTGTTCATATATTTGTTATATATATGTCTGCAAAATTTCATGAAACTATGTTTGGTATATAAAGAGATAAATTTATTTGAGTGAAACTGGTTCAGGGAGACATGTCAACAAAATAACTTACGGTTTTTATTTAATTTGATCATCTCAATGGCTGAATATAAGGTTTGTAAAACATAAAAGTTGTATATCTATGTGTTATTTAGGTCTCTAGAAATTTTCGTATAAATATATCTTGTGTAGATTGAGTTATAATGAAATGAACTATAGTTGTTTCTTGATTGAGCTGGTTTCATATAACTGTACAGCTCCAGTAATTTTGTCCTCATCTTTAACCTCTTTTTAATTGAATTAGCCAAAGTTCAAACATGAAATTTTTATTTCTATGTCTTATCTAAGTTCCTGTGGAAGTCTCACCTTAAAATGGCAATTATTTTGTGAGTTATGAGCTAAACAAGTGAACTAGTCAGGTTGTCATTGTATTCTGAACCAGGTATAGATCCTCAAGTATTTGAGAACCTTAGAGACCGAATCTGGAAATGTAGTAAACATAAAAAATTTCAAAATTAACTTATATAACTGTATAAAAATTTTCATAATAATTGAAGCTACACATGGAAAGATATAAATTTTTAAATATGGTACTCCGAAATTGCCTTAGGGCAGAAAATAGAGCAACATTTAAAATTATACTAAAAATTGTGTAATGGCTCAAAAATTCTAAAATTTTAGTATGTTTTAGTCTTACATGTTAAATTTAATTAGGAATAGGAATCATATAAATTAGATAAGTGTAGAAAAGTTATTGTTTCAATAGTCCTAAAAGGTCATGTTCCAGTTTAAAAGAATTTGTAGTTATTTATTTAAAGTATATTAAGAATAAATAATTTATCAATGTATTAATTTTTTTATATTTTTGAATTAGGATCTCAACAAGAAGAACAATAAAAGTGAACAAACTCTGAGTTTATATTTTGAAAAAGTTTTAATCGAATAGATTTATCAAGTTAAGCTTATGACATCCTTCTTATATATATCGGATTATCCCTGATATATAAGTATGTTCACTGTCGTGACTCTAGGAGTCACCCCCGTGAAGGAAGCTAATGAAGTAGCATGTTCACTGCCGTGACTCTAGGAGTCACCCCCGTGAAGGAAGCTAACTGTTACCAAAACCAACATTTGAAGTTCATGGCCATGAAGGAAAACCAACCGTGAAGTAAGCATTTCAGTCACCCCCGTGACTAAAGGTGTCACCCCCGTGAAGAGTCATGTAATTTCAACCAGAGAGCTTCACAACCAGAATCACCACTTGGGTCACGGCTGGGAAGATGTTCACCCCCGTGAATTATGGTGTCACCCCCGTGAATGATTCATTCAATTTCATCCAGAGAGCTTCACGACCTAAGTCACCACTTGTCTCACGGCTGGGAAGAGTGTCACGCCCGTGACCAATTAAAGTCATGCCCGTGACTACATATGTCAAAACATTTCAGAGAGCTTCACGACCAAGGTCACCACTTCAGTCACGACTTGGGAAGAACTGTCACCCCCGTGACAAGCATAGTCACGCCCGTGAACAATGAGAGAGAAAAATGTTAGACGCGATTTTTTAGTTGGTACAACAGCTAGTTTCTCAATTAATGTCCCCCAACGGCTATATTCAGCCATGGGAGTATAAATGGAAGTCATTTAGGCACTAAGAAAATAGAGGATGATAAGAAAAACAAAAGATTAGCATATACTTAAAAATCATAAGCTATCTTGTACTTTTATACTTTGAGAACAAATCCATTCTCTGTAAAAAATCTTATTGCTCCTCATAATTGAGCAATAAAGATTTATAAGTGATTCTCTCTGTAATCTTTACTCAAGTGAGCATTGGGTAGTTCTGGGTTAAGAGAAGAACACTTGTAAGGTTTAGTTGTGTGAACCTCCAAAACACAAATTAAAAGGTTGTTTGTGTGAGCCTATAAAACACAAAGTGTAGGTTGTTTGTGTGAGCCTGTAAAACACAAAGGAATTGGTTATTGTGTGAGCCATTAAAACACAAGGGATTTCTGGGTTTGGTGTGAGCCATTGTGAGAAACACCATAGTTGGGAGTTAGCTTGTAAAACTCCATTGTAACACTAAGTGTGTTAGTAAAACTCCCAATTGCGATTGGGGAGAGGAGTAGGGTTTGTTAATACCCGAACCTCTATAAATCTTTGTGTCTGATTCTCTCTATCCCTTCTAAAATTAACAATTTTATTTCCGCACTTTTAGTTTAATTTTTGAAACTCCAATTCAACCCCCCTTCTTGGTCTAATATCTGGACAACACAATTCATGCTTAAGTTCTTAGAGAATTCTAATTCATGTTTGATTCAATTTAGGCAATTTTTGAGTATTTGATTTGCTAGTTAAGTTTTTAATGATTTAGATTTTGTCATTGAAAGATTTTCCACCAAATTTTGGTTTGCAATTCTACCTCTAAAAGTTTATATGATGAATTTCTTTTTACATCATTAAATATATTAATTAGTGATGACATAAAAGATTTATAATGACAAATGTAATGGTCATCATAAAATGGAATGTTATAATGATGAGTATAAAATTTGTAACTATTGATTAATAAATTGTACTAAAATTTATGCAGGGAAAAGAAATTCCTCAAAAAATGTGTGACTTCTAGTAATGAGTAATTCTAATCAAATTACAATTCTATGAACTAAACTCATGTAGCCCATAATTGATCTCTAATCAATTTTCTTTTCATTTTGTAAATCATAAAGGACATTTATTAATGCGTCATGACCACTTAAATATCCAAAAAGTCGGTGGTTTGACTTTTAACCCTTCCATAAACAATTACCATGCAATAAATATTTTTGCTAAAATATATGATATTAGTTCTTATTTTTGAGATCTATCACTCCTTTAAATGTCCTTGAAAACTCTCTTGAAGTCGTTCACCTCAACCAAGGAATTCTAAGTAATGATGTTCTACAAGATGCCATAAGTATACTCTCCTTCTAATAGGAGTAGTGAATCTTTTATTGATAACTCAACTACCTTCAAATACGTCATGTTATACCCAATCTTCATTCTCTAAGAGACAATAAGGAATATAGTCAAAATATAACATTCATTATCTAAAATTACCTTAAGTATCTCAAGTCCAAGGATACTTGCACAATGTTAAAAAGGTTCCCTAAAGGCAATCACCTTAGGCACTTGATGTACTCATTTATTATTATTAAAAGACTTATTAATTATATTGGTGTTCATTTATATATGAATTTGATTTAGATCTTAGACCATTTAATGAAGTCTTTAGTATATAACACAGAATAAAGGAAATCGTGATGAGATCATGATGATGAGATTCCTATCATATGTAATTGTGTTTATACCTAAATGATACCTAGTCATAGGGCTAACAAGATAGGACATTGTTAATACAGATAGACTAGCACATGTTATACTCTATAACTGGGTCAAACAATGGATCTCATAAGCTAAATATATGAAATGTTTAGAGTTAACATGTGGATGCTTGCTAGAGTAGCCAAGTATATTGAATGACCTGCTATAAGACAATCACATGGATATCTATTCAATATCAACGATAGTCTCATCATAGCAATGGTGTAAATATCCTTAGACTTGAGATGCTCAAGGTTATCTTGGATACTAAATCCTAACTTTGACTTCATCCCTTATTGCCTCTCAAATGTTGCTCATAGGGTGGTGATTGGCTATAGCATGAGGTATTCAAAGGTAGCTGAGTAGTTAATAAAGGATTCACCACTCCTGATAGAATGAGATAAACATATGGCTTCTTGTAGAGATCATTACATAAAAATCCTTAGCAAAGGTGGACAATTCTTGATGAAGGTCTTCAAGGACATGTCCAATAGAGTAATAAGAACTAATATCATTTGGACTAGGTGTGATGTAGTTAGTCTAGTGGAAATTGACACATAGTCCATGCTCTGAACCAAATGAATAGTATAGTGAAAGGATAAATTGCATTGTATTTATCTAAGGGTTTATAGTCAAACCACTGACTTTTTGATCAATTGGGGGTCGTGATGTGTTACTAGATACTGTTTATGATATACTCAAAATTATATGGTGATTTGAGCTTCCAACATCATCAGGAACCTAGTGGGTCACACGCAGAGAAGGAATGAAGAAAATGTGAAAAGGGCTTTGGATTAGATCCAAGACATGAGAGAGAAACAATTTGACCAAGCATCATGGGTCACAACCATGACATATTAGTCATAGGCGTGAAGGCCCCGGAATTAGCTTTTGCAATTATAGGTTTTCTATTTCGAATAGAACTCTTAACCATGGGAAACTTATGTCCAACCCCAATTATGATTTAGGCATATATAAATAACCCTTTTAAGGGCTAAATTTGTGGCTACCACCCTGAGAATTGAAAGTTATTGTTCATCTTTTTCTCTTTCAAGTTGAAATACCATTGGTAGCATATTGGTGCTTTGACATCTCATCTCCCTTATGGTTGTTTCATTCCTTCCTTTATGTGGATTACCATTAGAAATAATCTAACCTTGGATTGTTTTAGTTTATAACAACCGAACTTGATGGAAAGACTCACAAACTTGGAAGATCAAAAGATACAAGCAAAGGTAATCAACTTCTCTCATTTGATGATATGTAATCTAATTTTAAAATAGATGGGGCGTTCCATGGGATTTGGGTTCAATTAATTTTAAATTTTCACTTCCATATGTATGAGATATATGTTCAAAACCCAACAGTAGTATCAGAGTCACCCCATGTAAATTAAATTTGAATTTAATTGAAGTATCAATGAGATTGATTAAAAAGGAACAACTTGGATTTCCTCCTTCCATTAAAAACAAATTTGATTTTGTTTAACCTAAAATTTTAATTTTAATTCAATGACATGTTAATATGATGATGTTAGATATTTTTTATGATAATTAAAAGGTTTGAATTTGATTCAAACATGAAATTCAAAATTGTGCATGTTGCTGAATTTTAGGATTTATGAAACCTAATTTTGCCAATTGAGGTTTTTTTGGGGCTGTTCGAATTTAGTTTGTTATTTAAATTATACAAACATGTTTTTGACATATTTAAATTTGTTTTAACTTTTGGACAGCCACTTAATTGATACAAAAATCATTTTTGATTATGGAACAAATAAAACTAGTAACAAGGTTAAAAACCTTACCATGTGATGGGACTGTTTTATATTGTTTGATTTAATGTATTGTAACTTAATGACCAAAACCTTAATTCATATTTATGTAATATTCATGATATTATTTTGATATCAACTGCATGCTAATGTCAAATTAAATTCAAGCTTAAAGTTCCTAAAGAATCCTAATTCATATATAATTCAATTTAGGCAGTTTTGAGTAATTGGTTTGCTAGTTAAGTTTATAATGATTTAGATTATTTAATAAACGAATTTAATTATTTTACACTATTGTAAGTATCTTATAATAATGAGAATGAATTCTAGAAATTTTGAGAATTTTTCAAAATAATTTAATTTGGATTAGAAAAGGGTTTTCTAGTAAATCCTAGTATGACTAGGATTTTAGTATGCAATTGTAAGATTGTTTAATCCTATTTGATATCAAAATAATAACTAATTAAGGTAATTTAATTATGAATTAACTACTAGTCATATTTAATTTAATATTTAATATGATTTAATTATTAAATTCGGATTTAAATATTGCATGTATTAAATTGGTAGTAACCTAATTGGCAAAGTAGGCAATTTTAGGAAACCTTTTGATATGATCAAATGTATACCTAATTTGTATGATTTCCTTTCAGAAAGTATTTATAAATGTTCATATATTCATTTAATGAGATTAAATAATAGATGTATGATGAATTTCATTAAAAGTCAAACAATCAAAATAATGTTTCAAAAGTTGAAACAAAGGGAACTCAAATTATTACTTTAATAGATTAACTTTATTTATGCATTAGAAAAGGCATGCTAGGGGTGTATGAAATGGCATGATGATATGATTATGGACTAGACCAATGTGACTGATCATGCATGAAATTTTATTTTTGGTAATAGGATATGTGAGTCTCTGCCTTCTTTATTCTGTCTATTATATTTCTCTTCTCATCTTACTCCTCTCAAATATAACTTTAAGTTTTCTTTTGAAAAATTTATGTAATTAGATTACATAGGACATAATAGAATTGAAATAAAAAGGAGCAAGAAGCCGAGGAGATGGTGCCAAAAGCAAAGGAGCATTAGAATAGGAAATTATTTTATATTTTGGTATTGTAATTTCATGCTTTACCTAGGTGAGACCTAGTCAATCCTTTCATGGCTCAAAGGATTGATGTTAAATATGTCCATAATCATTACCATATAATTAGCGTAATTATCTTGTATACCTAGATGTGATGAATAGATATATTATACATGTCAAACAACCATGATAAGACTAAATAAAAGAAAATCCCTCATAAATTATATTAAGGCCAATGTTTTCCATTAATATGGCAAGAACATGAGTTCTTTTAAACTTTGGGTTATTGGGCACACCCAAGCCCGCTCTAAATGAATATGTTTAAACCATCAAAATATGATTTCATGATTAATGAATCGGCTTTAACGAGTTATATTGGCTTGTTAGGCATGCCCAAGGTTAATGTGAATTAGAGGCAGTATTGGATAAGTGCACATATCAATAGTTTATAGTCTAATAATTCAATAGTTGCATAATATGATGCAATTGGTATGAGATACCAACCAATTGACCTAAGGTGACTTGTTGGAACACCCAAAGTCATTCTTAATGATGTTGGATACTGACCTATAAGGAGAGCTTCCAATGGGTTCTCTCAGATTCATAATGAGGGTTATAGGTTTGCAATAAAATAATTGAAGTAATAATCAACAATTATTAAAGACCAAATAATCATGCATACAATACATTCTCTAATATGATCTTTCTTTACATCTAGGCTGCTAAAATAATATTATATAATATGAATCTACGATCAATTCTCGAATCCAACAAATTGACCAACCTAAACTTTCTTGATTGGCTAAGAAATTTGAGAATAGTTCTCAAAGCCGAAAAGATAATCTATGTTGCCCAGATATTGAACCAAGAAAGGGGGTTGAATTGGAGTTTAAAAATTTACTTTAAAATGCGGAAATAAAAATTAAGTTTAGTAAGGATAGAAGAATATGACACCAGGATTTTTATAGAGGTTCGGGTGTTAACAAACCCTACTCCTCTCCCCAATCTCGATTGAGAGTTTCACTAACACACTAAGTGTTACAATGGAGTTTTACAAGCTCACTCCCAACTATGGTGTTTCTAACAATGGCTCACACCTAACCAAGAAATCCCTTTTGTTTTGATGGCTCACACAATAACCAATTCCTTATATTTTACAGGCTCACACAAACAACCTTTACCTTGTGTTTTACAGGCTCACACAAATAACCTTTACCTTGTGTTTTACAGGCTCACACAAACAACCTTTCTTTGTGTTTTAGAGGCTCACACAACTAACCCTTACAAGTGTTCTACGCTTAACCCAAAAATACCCAAATCTCACTTGAGTAAATGATTACAAAGAGAAACGCTTACAAATCTTTATTGCTCAATAAATGATGAGCAAAAAAAAAATTTACAGAGAATAAATATCAAATGCACAAAATGGCTTACAACAAGGTTTTGATTCAACATATTAGCAATTCTTTTGTTCTTTTGTTCTCCTTGTTCACTATCTTGTTCTGGATGCATAAATGACTTGCATTTATACTTCCATAGCAAATTATAGCCGCTAGAATGCATTTAATATGAAACTAGCCGTTGCACCAACCCTAATAATCGCGCCTGACATTTTTCTCTTTCATTTTTCACGGTCGTGACTATTCTTCCAAGCCGTGACTGAAGTAGTGACCTTGGCCGTGAAGCATTCTGGAAGGTTTTGAAATTCTTATTCACGGGTGTGACATTTTATCTTCACGGGTGTGACAACCTTCCAAGTTGTGGTCCAAATGGTGACTTTGGTCGTGAAGCTCTCTGGAAGAATTTGTCATGTCTTTTCACAGGCGTGACATTTTTTTCACGGGCATGACTGAAATGCTCATTCACGGTTGCTATCTTCCTTCATGGCCGTGAACTTTAAGTATGGGTTTGTTGGTGCTAGGCTTCATTATAGGCATGACACATAAGATCACGAGCGTGGACATGATACTTCTTCAATTTTATCTTTTGAAGATTAATCTTCCATTCTCCATTCTTACTATCATCTTCCATACCCTGTTCAATAGACTTAGAAAACAAGTATGTTAAATACAATATTGCTATTTTATTTATTAGCATCAAAATGACAGAAATACCCCTCAAGGTTCAACAATCTCCCCCTTTTTTATGGTGACAAATAATCTAGTAATATGTGCTGTTGAGAAGTCTCCCCCTCAAAAGATGCTTAGGATAAAAAATGCTGAAGTGCAAGAATTGTAAAGAATGATGAAGTGTAGCATCAAAATATACTTTCTAGTTTTAAGTATATGCAAGTTATATGCAAAGTATATCCAATGTATACCATAATTTTCTTTAAAGCATGAAGTATATGTAAGGTATATTTAGAGTATATCAAGTGCATATTCATTTATGTAACTTGCATCAAGGTATATGCAAAGTATACTTAAGATATATATAAGGTGTATAAAGCTCATTTGCATACTTGCATATTCATTTTGAATCAAGATTTAAGTATTGCACTTAACTTTAAACTTAACTTTAAACAATATATTGCTAGGTTCTCCCTACTTAATTTTGCATTTAACTTTAAAACAATATATTGCTAGGTTCTCCATTTTGATTCAAAATTAAGTATTGCTTGCACTTATCTTATTATATTGCTAGTCTCTCCCCCTTTTGTCATCAACAAAAAGAATATCAATTAAGATAAACCATAATGGAAAAAAAAAGCAAATATATTAATTATGAAAGAGAAGTACAAACAAAAGTAAATAAAATTCAGAAAGGAAATTAAAATTTCCTACAAACAAACAAGCAAGCAAGGAACAGACATAGCAAGGCTAACAGAAACATCTAGCCTATCATCTAACCGGACATCCTATCTCTCAGTCGAGCAATTTCTGCCTCGAAGCTGTCCATCCGAGACTCTATGAAGTCCTTGAGGTTCTCCAACCTCTCATCCATGGACGCCTGCAGCTACTCAAATCATGGTGCTAGGAGGTCAACCACTTGCTGAGCCAAATTTGGTGTGGAAGCCGAGGATTGGTCGATGTCTTGCTCAACCTCAGGAGGTGCCACCTCAACTCGAGCCCTCTTCTTCTGCTAAATTCCTTGGAAGCCAGCTTTGAAGTCCTCTGAGTCATTATATTCCCAAATGATCTCGCCAACAGTGTCGATGAAATGGTAGTAGATGTTGTTCTCAAATAAAATTCGAACAGCCGCTCCCATCTTGATGAAGGACTCAATGTCCAGGCGGTCTCGAGGATGCCCTGGGATGAGGTTGTAGTGATGTGCATCCAGCTTCAAATATCCGAGCTTCAAGGCAATGTGGGTCATGTACCCACCAATGAGAATGTCTCCAGAGGGCTTGGTGGCAATTGGCAGGAGATGGTTCGCAAACCATCGAGATAAAGCCACTGTGAGGCCTCTTCGGGCCATCTCCAGAAGAAAAAGCTCAGACTTCTGGATTGTGCCATTGCTATCTCCTCAGGCAAAGATGTTATAGGTCAGAAACCGATGCAAATACTCATGCACTGGGGATCGGAGGTGAGTACTCTTCATCTTTTTAACATCCCAACTGCAATCCAACCCGAAGTGAGTCCAGGCCTGAGTAGCATAGAACTCTACTTCACTGTCGTTCAGGATGCCATCTGAGGGAAGATTGAATAAATCTCCGAATTCTGTGGCAAAGAGGATGTTAGAATTCTTGCACAATTGAAACTTCACTGTGCCAGTAGGTGATACTTGCAGAGTGCTCAGAAACTCTAAGGTGGGCTCCTTCAAAGTGGGTTGATGAATGTCAACAAATTCCTTCAAATGACAGGCCTGGAGTTGCTCTGTCATCGCTGTCTCGAGCCCGAGAGTACGAGCTATTTGCCACTCAAATGATCTTGAGGAAATAAGTGGCCTTTTCTTGAGCATAGAGTACCTAGGATGGCAATGCTCTAGAATGATGTTCATTAGGTAATCTGTGTACCTTCTAGGAGCATGAGATTTCTTCCTAGTACCCTTAGATGATCCGGTTTCCATCTTGATTGAGGAAATAAACTTTTGAGGAGTGGAAAAGATTTGACAGAATTTGTGAGGAAACCCTAAGGAAAGTTGATTTGTGATGATGGATGAGGATTTTGAAGGTATTTATAGATGAAATTTGTGGCTAGGGGGCCGGAATCTTTATTATGACATTCAATGTATGTAAATGAGAGCAGTTGAGAGAAGTTGTAGAGTTGAAATGTTAAAAATAACCTGCAGAAACATTATATAGCCGACATCTTCACGGGCGTGAAGTGTCGTGTTCACGTTTTACTGAAGGTGTGCTCTACCCGTGAAGAAAGGCGTGAAATTGATCACGGTCGTTACATTTGAAGATCACGGGCATGAATGATGAACTATCATAGTGGTGAAAATTGAGTCACGGGCGTGAAGTGTTGAATTTCACTACTTATGACCGTGAAACAAAGCGTGACACAAAGCGTGAATGCTTCTGTAAGATTTTGGTAAAAAATATTCACGGTCGTGAAAAAGCATCACGGGCGTGAACAAGGCATTTCACGGGGGTGAATGAAGTCGTGAAACATAGTCTTCACTACTTTAAGGCATGAACCATGTCGTGAATCAAGTCGTGAAAACTACTGGTTCTTTTGGCTATTTAGCTCACGGGCGTGAATTGCCTAAAATTCTCATCAAATAAAATTAAGTCCTAAAACAAGATTACAGCATTTCTATGTAGATTTTATCCCTTATAACATAAATTTCCATCAAATTAACTACCTTATATCTAGTAAGATGATACAAAAATGAGATTATCACTTAAGGTTTGACAATTAGGCAATCACAAAGTTAATCCATCAATCATATCAAGCTCTCTTCTTATGAAATTAAATCTTTCCTCATTTAGAGACTTAGTGAATATATCTGCCAATTGATTTTCTATGCTTATAAATTCCAATACAATATTTCCATATTGAACATGATCTCTAATAAAATGGTGTCTAATGTCAATATGTTTACTTCTAGAATGTTGAATGGGATTATTTGATAGATTTATAGCACTTGTATTGTCACATCTAATAGGTATATGGTTCATACTACGACCATAATCCTTAAGTTGCTGTTTCATCCAAAGGATTTGTGTACAACAACATCCTGCTACTACATACTCTGCTTCAGCAGTAGAAAGAGCAACTGAAACTTGTTTCTTGCTAAACCAAGAAACTAAGCACTCTCCAATAAAGTGACAAGTACCTGAAGTACTTTTTCTATCTAAAAGACTACCAGCATAATCAACATTTGAATATCCTACAATATAGAAGGATGAATTTCTAGGATACCACAAACCTAGATGCAATGAGCCATGTAAATATCTTAGAATTCTTTTTACTGCATGTAAATGAGACTCTTTTGGACATGATTGAAATCGTGCACATAAGCATATACTATATATTATGTCAGGTCTAGAAGCAGTAAGATATAAAAGTGATCCGATCATACCTCTATAGAGCTTTTCATTAATGCTCTTACCCTTTTCATCCTTGTCCAATTTTGTTGATGTGCTCATTGGAGTCTTGGCATTCTTGCATCCTTCCATTCCAAATTTCTTAAGTAAGTCTTTGGCATATTTGGATTGGTTAATGAATATGCCCTCATTGCCTTATTTTATTTGTAGACCAAGGAAATATTTAGGCTCACCCATCATGCTCATTTCAAATTCCCTAGTCATACACTTAGCAAACTTCCCCTTGAAGGATCACCAATGATTTGCTCCTTGGGGTGATCTTTTGTCAATCTTCATTCCTTTTTCATGTTTTCTTCTTGAGCTTGAGGTAGAGAATCATCTTGATGTGAATCTTCTTGATCATTTTCTTCTTTTCCATTTTCAAGATCAAATCTTTCCATGGTTCATACAACATCATCAAGAACACTACCTTTCACAAGATCAAGTCTACTAGATTCATTAAAAATAACATGCATAGATTCTTCAACAGTTAATGACCTTTTATTAAATACTTTATATGCTTTGCTAGTTGTAGAGTATCCTAAAAAGATACCTTCATCAGATTTAGAGGCAAATTTTCCAAGGTTGTTCTTGGTATTTAATATGAAGCACTTGCATCCAAATAGTCTAAAGTATGATATCAAGGGCTTTCTTCCATTCCATAGCTCAAATGAGGTTTTGTTTAAAAGAGGTCTTTTGAAAACTCGATTTGAAATATAACAAGCTGTATTTGTGGCTTCTGCCCAAAAGTAAGTTGGTAAACCATACTCATTGAGCATTGTTCTAGCCATTTCAATTAAAGTTCGATTTTTCCTTTCAACTACCCCATTTTGTTAAGGTGTCCTAGGAGATGAAAAATTCTGTGAAATGCCATGTTCAAGACAAAAACTTTCAAAGTTTTCATTTTCAAATTCTTTGCCATGGTCACTTTTTATTTTTGAAATACAATATCCTTTTTCATTTTGAACTCTTTTAGCAAAGTTTTTGAAATTTTCAAAAGCATCACTCTTTTGAGCTAAGAAGATTACCCAAGTAAATCTATAGTAAT
Source organism: Triadica sebifera (assembly GCA_023653625.1). NCBI lineage: Eukaryota > Viridiplantae > Streptophyta > Magnoliopsida > Malpighiales > Euphorbiaceae > Triadica > Triadica sebifera. The sequence goes on from CM042893.1 coordinate 31,858,600, forward strand.
CATCTACGATGATAAAGGCATAATATTTACCTCATAAGCTTGCAATTCTAGTAGGTCCAAATAAATCTAAATGCAGGAGTTGTAGAGGTTTTGAGGTACTTACTATGTTTTTGGCTTTGAAGGATGACTTGTGTTGCTTCCCTCTTTGGAAAGGTTCACATGTCTTGTCTTTTTCAAATTTGACTTTTGGCAGTCCCTTTACTAGGTCTCCTGTACTGAGGCTTTGAATTAAGTCCATGTTTGCATGACCAAGCCTTCTATGCCACAGCCATGATTCATCACTAGTAGTCACAAGACACTTAGAGGAATGGTTAGATATTTTGTGTAAGTCTATTATGTATGTGTTGACATCTCTATCTCCTTTAAATATCTCTTGACCATCAATAGAGGTTACAAGACATTCGTTGGAAGTAAAGGTTACTTTGTTTCCTTTATCACATAATTGACTAACACTCAACAAGTTATGTTTCAAGCCATCAACAAGTAAGACATATTTAATAAAAGTAGTATCATTAATACCAATAGAGCCAATGCCAATTACGTTACCCTTAGCATTGTTTCCATAGGTAACTTTACCTCCGTTAATACTTTTGATTTCATTGAAGAGCTCTTTGTCTCCTGTCATATGCCTTGAGCATCCACTGTCAACTAGCCAAGCATTTTTGTTTATTGTGAAATTGAGGCATACCTATAGAATCACAATTCAAGTATGATTTTTAAGTACCCAAATGAGCTTGGGTCCTTGGGGGTTAGCACATGAAGGTTCCCAATGAGCCTTCCTTATCCAGCAATGTTTATTTATGTGACCAATTTTCATACAATAATTACACTGTTTAGGTCTAAAATTTCTTTTTGGTCTTCCAATGTATTTGAATGCCATAATTCTATTAGACTGATTTTGAGAATAATGGTATGCACAATCATGATTAATTGGTGCTTTCCTAGATACATGCTTCTTATACATAAAGGCATGATTATTCTTTTTATATATATAAGGTTTAATGTATTTATTCCTTGGTGTTGTTCCAGCAAGTGTGGAGATGTGAGGTTCACTTGACTTTACAAAAATAGTTTTGTGAGAGGATGATGATGTGTCCTTAAATCCTAGACCATGTCTGATTAAAGGTGGTCTTTGAGACACAATGAGAGTATCTAAACTCTCTTTTCCTTTGTGGAATTTTGAAATGGAATTTCTGAGTTCCTTAACTTCATTTTTTAAAGTATTATTTTCTTTAAGCAAGGAAGTAGTTGACGGTCTTGATGAGTATTCATCTAATGACTTTTGAAGAGATTTATTAGATGATTTAAGCTTAAAGTTCTCCTTTTCTAAAGCATCCATTTTGATTTTCAAATTAGAAATGTTATTCTTATAAGTACTGAATTTACTCCTATATTTCTCTAGTTCTAAATTTAATTCTTCTATAAGGCTTTGCTCATCATCATCATCATCACTATCACTATTACTATCATTATCACTACTATCATTATTGAAAGAGTATGAGTGTAGTGATCTTACCTTAACCGAGACGTGATCCTCAATAGCCATGAAGCATAGGTTGACCTCTTCGCTTTCATTGTCATCTTTTTCACTTGAAGAACTTTCGTCATCCCATGTGGCTTTATGACGTTTCTCCCCATTGTCTCTTTGGTATTTGCTCTTATGCTTCTTGAACCTTGGACATTCTGGTTTAATATGCCCTTTCTTTCCACGTTCATAGCACTTTACCTCTTCCTTACTTCTTTGTGCATCATTAGAAGTCTGTTTGAGGTTTCTTTGCCTGAATTTTCTAGAGTTGCTCATTTTCTTCTCAATGATTCTTTTCAACCTTATTGAGAGCATAGCAATGTCCTCATTCTCATCATCACTCATTTCTTCATCTCTTCATCTTCTTCTTGAGATTTTGAAGTAGAGGCTTTTAGTGCCAGATGCTTTCTTTTTCTAGCTCTGCTTCAAGCTCTCTATCTCTTTTCACTGCCATTTTATGTGTGAGAAGTTTGCCAATAAGTACATCAGTATTCATGATGCTCATGTCTTCATTTGCTTTTTCTATACCAGCAACTCTTGAATCGTAATCATTGAGAGGAAGACTTCTCAGGATTTGGTTATTTACATCTTCCAAGCTCAGATGCTTCCCAAGTTTCCTCATTCCATTTATGATAGCTAGAAGACAGCTGGTCATGTCAGTGATTGACTCATTGGATTTCATCTTGAAGAGCTCATATTTTGAAGTAAGAAGTTGAATATTCTTGGATTTAACTTGCTTAGTTCCTTCATGGTAGTTTTCCAATGTCTTCCACATGCTTTAGGTTGTTGGCCAGTGTTGTATTTTGCCACATTCTTCAATTGATAACGAGCTTGAGAGAATTGTCATTGCCTTCTTATTTTTGAAGTTTGCTCTTCTTTGAGGCTCTGTCCAATCATCTCTTGATAAGATTTCTTCCTCACTATCAACTCCTCTTCTGGTTGATGGTGTCCATTCTTTTCGAACACTATCCCAAACTTCAATTCATTCACTATCCAGATATGTCTCCATCTGAAACTTCCAATGGGCATCCATCAAAGTAAGGCTTGAGACTTTGGAATCCTTTATTGGCCATATCTTTATCTTTACTAGCATTGTTTAGGCTTCGATGCTAGACTAAGCTCTGATACCAATTGTTGCCCAAATATTGAACCAAGAAGGGGGGGTTGAATTGGAGTTTAAAAATTTAACTTTCAAATACGGAAATAAAAATTAAGTTTAGTAATGATAGAAGAATAAGACACCAGGATTTTTATAGAGGTTCGGGTGTTAACAAACCCTACTCCTCTCCCCAATCTCGATTGGGAGTTTCACTAACACACTAAGTGTTACAATGGAGTTTTACAAGCTCACTCCCAACTATGGTGTTTCTAACAATCGCTCACACCTAACCCAGAAATCCCTTGTATTTTGATGGCTCACACAATAACCAATTCCTTGTGTTTTACAGGCTCACACAAACAACCTTTACCTTGTGTTTTACAGGCTCACACAAGCAACCTTTACCTTGTGTTTTACAAGCTCATACAAACAACCTTTCTTTGTTTTTTAAAGGCTCATACAACTAACCCTTACAAGTGTTCTACTCTTAACCCAGAAATACCCAAATCTCACTTGAGTAAATGATTACAGAGAGAAACACTTACAAATCTTTATTACTCAATAAATGATGAGCAAAAAAGTTTTTACAGAGAATAAATATCAATTGCACAAAATGGCTTACAACAAGGTTTTGATTCAAAATATTAGCAATTCTCTTGTTCTCTTGTTCTCCTTGTTCACTATCTTGTTCTGGATGCATAAATGACTTACATTTATACTTCCATAGCAAATTATAGTCGTTAGAATGCATTTAATATGAAACTAGCCATTGCACCAACCCTAATAATCACACCTAACATTTTTCTCTTTCATTTTTCACGGTCATGACTCTGTGTGTCACAGTCGTGATTGTTTTTCCAAGCCGTGACTGAAGTAGTAACGTTGGCCGTGAAGCATTCTGGAAGGTTTTGAAATACTTGTTCACGGGCGTGACATTTTATCTTCATGGGTGTGACAACCTTCCAAGCCATGGTCCAAGTGGTGACTTTGGTCGTGAAGCTCTCTAGAAGAATTTGTCATATCTTTTCATGGGCGTGACATTTCTTCACGGGCGTGACTGAAATGCTCATTCACGGTTGCTATCTTCTTTCATGGCCGTGAACTTTAAATATTGGTTTGTTGGGGCTAGGCTTCATCACGGGCGTGACACATAGGGTCACGGGCGTGAACACGCTACTTCTTCAATTTTATCTTTTGAAGACTAATCTTCCATTCTCCATTCTTGCTATCATATTCCATACCCTATTCAATAGACTTAGAAAACAAGTATGTTAAATACAATATTGCTATTTTATTTGTTAGCATCAAAATGATGGAAATACCCCTCAAGGTTCAATAGCCTATGTCTCAGAAGAGCCACTTCCCTCCCCTCTTACTGGTGATTCATCAGTTGATAAGCAGTTGGCATATAAGAGGCAAGTGGATGATAGTGAATTGGTGGGTTACATTATACTCACCACTATGTCTCCTAATCTTTAAAATCAGCATAAGAACATGGATGCAAATACCATCGTGTATTATCTAATGGAGATTTTTGATGAGCAAGTCGAATTGAGTGATATGAGATATCTAAATTTCTCTTCCACTCTAAGATGATAGAGGGGGCATCTCCAGTGCAACATGCATTGAAGATGAATTGGTACATTTAGTGATTGGCTACTTTGGGTTTTGTAATGGATCATGAGTTAAGTATAGATTTAATTCTCCAAAATTTGCTTGATAGTTATGTACACTTTATGTTAAACTATCAAATGAGCAAGATCTCTAAATTGATCCCTGAGTTGATCAATATGCTCAAGTTAGTTGAGCTTCTATCAAGAAAGAGCAAAAGGCTCTTATAGTGGTGGACACTTATAGTTTTTCGAAGAAAAAGAAGAAGAAGTCCACAAAGACCTAATGGGGCATGAAGAAAAAGGGAAAAGAGACTACTTCAAAAAGGACTTGCTTCCATTGTAGCAAGATTGGCCACTAGAAAATGAACTGCAATGCCTATCTGGAGTCTTTAATGAAAGAGAAGCATAAGACATTAGGTGCACCTTCTACTTCAAATATTTATATTATTGAGGTTAATATTGTTTCTTGTAATAATACATAGGTATTGGATACCAGATATAGCTCATACATATGTACTAATATGCAGTACCTAAAAACAGTAGACATCTCAAGAAAGGAGAGTCAAACCTACGTGTTAGCAATGAAGCAAAAGTTGTTGCATTAACTATGGGAACTATATATTGACACTCCATAGTGGGCACGTCTTAGAATTAAAAAATTGTTATTATGTTTCAGTTTTAACTAAGAATGTTATTTATGTTTCTTGTTTAAATAGAAAATGTTTTCATTTAACTATTAATGCAACGGTTGTTTTATATGGTTGAATGGTATTCTTTATGGAACTTATGTATTATCTAATGAAATTTACATTCTTGATAGGTATAATTCAATCCTCAATATCAATAATAATTAAAAAAAAAAGATAGATAACGTAAAACCATCATACTTATGGTATTGTCACTTTGTCATATAAATGAGAAGCGTATGACTAAGTTATACAAGAATGGTAACTTAGGGTCATTTGATTATGAATCATATGGCGTATGTAAATCTTATTTGTTAGGAAAAATGAAAAACATTACCTTTTAGTGGAAAAGGTGAATGTGTCAATGGACTATTGGACCTTATACATACAGATGTATGGTAGAAGGACAAATTGTACAATAATTGTCTATGGAAGGGTTTATAGTCAAGTTGTTGACTTTTTGATCAATTAGGGGTCATGATGTGTTGCTGGATACCGCTTATGATATGTTGCTAGATACCGCTTATGATATGTTGCTAGATACCGCTCATGATCTGCTCAAAATTATATGATGATTTGAGCTGCCAACATAATCGAAAAACTCATAGAAGGAATGAAGAAAATGTGAAATGGGCCTTGGATTGGATCTAAGACACGAGAGAGAAATAATTTAACCAAGCTTCATGGGTCTTGGTCGTGATAAAGGTTTGTCATGGGCATGACAACATGGAAGTCAGAGCTGTGACACATTAGTCACTAGTGTGAAGGCCCCAATATCAGCTTTTGCTATTTTAGGTTTTCTTTTTCAAATAGAACTCCTAAGCATCGAAAACTTATATCCAACCCTAATTATGATTTGAGGACATAAATAACCGTTTTAAAGGCCAAATTCATGGTTGCCACCTTAAGAAATAAAAGTTATTATCTTATCTTATTCTCTTTGAAGTTGAAATACCATTGTTAGCACATTGGTGCTTTGACATCTCATCTCTCTTGTAGTTGTTTCATTTGTTCATTCATATGGATTACTGTTAGAGACAATCTAGCCTTGGATTGTTGTGGTTTGCAACAACCCAACTTGAAGGAAAGACTCACAAACTTGGAAAATCAAAAAATACAAATAAAGGTAATCAACTTCTCTCATTTTATAGTATGCAATCTGATTTTAAATTACATAGGGTGTTTCATGGATTTTGGGTTCAATTAATTTTAAATTTTTGTTGTCATATGTATAAGATGTATGTTCAAAACCCAATATACAATTGCTATGTTAAGAAAAAATCACTAACATTTAATAGATTCATGTGATTATCTAATAGTTAGGTCATCATATATATTCAACCACTCTAGCAAACATCCATATGTTAACTCTAAACATTTTCATATTTACAACTTAAATATGTCCTTGAATGCTATCTTCTAGATATATCCACCTCAGCCAAAGAATTCTGAGTAATGATTTTCTATTAAAGGTCATAAGTATACTCTTCATCTATTGGGAGTAGTATATCCTTTATTGATCACCCAACTATATTCAAATATCTCATATTATACCCAATCTTCATCCTATAAGCATTCTCTGAGAGACAACAAGAAATATAGTCAAAATATAATATTCAGTATTTAAGATAATTTTGAGTATCCAAAGTCCAGAGATACTTGCATAATTATTATGATAGATTCATGTGATTTTTCTATAGTTAGGTCATCAAATGTACTCTCCTACTCTAGCAAACATCTATATGTTAACTTTAAATATCTCATGTTTACAGCTTATGAGAATTAATACTTAATTTGGTCAAATAATATAACATATCATAGTCTGTCCGCATCAACAATATTTTGTCCTGTTAAAGTTATGACTAAGAGATAGTTTATGTATAAACACAAATTACACATGATGATAATTTCATTATCATGATCACATCATAATTTTTCTCATATTATGTTATATACTAAGAACTTTATTAAACAGTTTAAGATATTAAATTAAATTTATCAGAAAGATATTAAATTTATCTTTTATTAATAATGAAATGTGTATATATGATGTTTCAAGATGATTGTCTTTAGGACATTTTTCTAACAGATATGATGTTTAGGAGAGGCAAAGTTGAGTGGAGATCTAGTCTTAAGGAGAGGCAAATTGTGCACTGAATGTCGATGAGGAATAAATTGTGCATTTTTTTTAAAAAGAAAAAGTATAAAACTATTAATCTTATGTGTACGTTTGATGTGTCTTATTTTGATATTAGAATTCATAATGTTAATGTCAAGTTAAAACGATTGTTAAATTGGAACAATTTTGACTGAATTTAGAAAGTTAAAAGTATTATTAACAAAAACAAAAATGTGATGAGATCGATATTTACAATTGACCCATATTTGGGGATAATGTTGATCCTTAACCTTTTATAAAAGTGATTTTGTATAGGAAATACAATGTATATTTTCCTCACTATATTATCCATTACCTTCTTTCCATTGGAATGTCAATGGCACATGACAAATTCATAGGCTGAAACTGACGAGATTTATTTTTTAATTATATTATTATATGTGATAAATAAAAGAAATAAATTTTTTATACTTTTTTAAACGAGCGTCCGATACAAAAGATGTAAATTTTTATCATTCCTCAAAAAGTTAGTATATATATATATATATATATATATATATATATATATATATATATATATATATTAGGACCTAGGGTGAACAAATTTCAGTTTTAATCAAAAAAATTAGCCGAACTGATTCAATTTCAAATTTTTGGTTCGATTATTAAATAATATTCTTGAAGAAGTTCGATTTTTAGTGTGATCACTTAATTTAGAGTTATAATAACTGATAATTAATTAAGACCAATGAATTGCTTAATTTCCTTTTGGGTTATTCCAAAAAACTTTCCTGACTAATTTTTTAATATAACCTTTAATTTTTTTTATATTAATCAGATCTATACGTTTTCTTAAAATTTCAACTACATCTCTCTGTTAATGTTTTTATCTAAAATAATTGTTTTCAGTTTTGCCATAGATTTTACCCTCTCAAATCCATCGCTATTTGTTTACAAATCAAAATTAAAAGTTAATTTTTTTATTTTTAACTATAATTTTTTTAGATTTGATTTTTTATTAAATTCAATATTTTATTTATTTTTATTTTATTCATATGTTTTTAATATACTATCATTATTTTAATTTTTAATTATAATATTTTCTCATAAAATTTTATAATTATAATAAATTTATTATAATTATAATTAGTAATTTATTTTAATTTACAATTTAATTAAAAATTAATCATTTTCATAATTTCATCAAGTTGGCAGTAATTTATTAGCACAAGCACCATTAGAAGACCAAATCGTTGTTTTAAGGTTCCATAGTTATTAATTTATAAAATTAAAAATATTAATTTATTTATTATAATGGTAAATTATAATTTCAAATTATAAATCTATGATAAATAATTAAATATATATTAATAAAATAAAATATTTAATAAGATATTCAATTAAATAAAATATCAAACGAAAATGATTAACATTAAAAAAATATTTTTAAAAATCATAAGTAAATAGTGATGGATTTGTCTAGGAAAATTCCATCGCAAAATTGAGAATCGTTAATCTAGGTTACATGCCTAATTTTTTATTCAATTTTACTAAATACCTAGAGGGTGTTTGGTTTAATTATTCAGGGTAGCCGATAATTTTTTTTTACCCAACAACTATATATAGTTGGTAAAATTTTCTAAGCAGCAACTGGTAGCTGTTTGAAATCTCAAAAAACTACTGATTGAAAAAATTCTATTTTTGAGCTTTTTTTAAATAGTTGGACATTTTTTAAATATAAATATCAAATTAACATTACATTAAATTATCCTTATATATAAATAAATAACAAATTTTGAATTTATTTTTTATTTAGTTACTCCTATATTATATATTTCTTGAATTATTATTATTATTATTATTATTATTATTATTATTATTATTATTATTATTATTATTACGGTGATTTTTAATTTGATAAAATAAATAATTATATCAAATAAGCAATATATTATATTATTTATTTATTTATAAATAGTATCTCTATTGATAATTTTATATTCTAAAAGCAACAACTTAATTATTTTTATTAAAGAACAAGTATTAAAATGCTATCAGTTATCATTTATGAACTACTAGCAACCAACAATTAATAATTAGCTATATTTAACAACTAAACCAAACGAGCCTTATATCACGACCCTAAACTTCAACTAGCAATCGTGTGGTACTTAACACGGTCTGTTGCATTAAGTCTGCCTTCCAACCCTACAAAACACTCCAAAGAGAATAGAAAGGAACTTAGAGATTTAGATGATTCAAGAGCAAAGCAAAAATACAAGAGAGTTTGTGAATAATGTTTTGTATTGCTCTTAGAAAGGTTATCTTACAACTTCCCAAGATTTCCAAGGATTTCCCAAGGATTTTCAAGGATGCTACAAATGAAGGCCAAAAGGCATATTTATAGTGTGGCACCAAGCCTAAGGTTATACCACAAGTTTCTAGATCCTACAAATTCTAAAATGTACAAGAGTGTCTACAACATGCCATAAGGTTTTAGGATCTTCTAGTCAAGTCTAGCCAACTCTAAAGTCTTCTAGGATTGTCACGTTCCTTCTTGCAAATTCTAGGATGCTCCAGAAGCTTCTAGAGACTTCTACATCCTTCATGAACCATCAAGCATGTTCTAGAATATTCTAGTGCCTTCCAGCATCTTCTAGCACCATCTGGCACCTTTTAGCACTATTTCTTTGGATTTTGAGGGACAATTTGAGCGGGACGTAACACCTTCCCCCACTCAAGTTCACGACACCCTCATCGCGTCTTCAAGCTTGAACCTTTCTATGTGATCTTTGAACTGCCACAAAGAGTCTTCAGGTTGCCAGCTTACTTCTATGTCCGGGGCATTCTTCCATTTTACCAAGTATTCTGGATAACTTGGTACACCTCTACGCTGAATTAGGCGGTCTGCCAAAATAGAATCCACTTCTCTATCAAAAGAGATTACTACCGCGGTGGGTGCCCTTTTCGATTCTCCTCGACTCGCATCTTTCTAGTCTTCATGATAAGGCTTCAACATACTTACATGAAAGACTGGGTAGATCTTAAGTTTATGAGGGAGTTGTAGCTTGTAAGACACCTTACCAACCCGTTTTATGATTGGAAATGACCCTTCGTATTTCCGCACCAACCCCTTATGAACCTTCCGCAAGGACTTGAACTGTTGGGGCAATAACTTGACAACGACCAAATCTCTTTCCTGAAATTCGACCATCCTCCTTTTCTTGTCAGCCCACTTCTTCATCTTTTTAGACGCCTTGTTCAAATAGGTTCAGGCTAACTCAGCTTGCTCATACCATGCCTTAGCAAATTTGAAAGCAGCAAGACTCTTTCCTTCATAGCTTGTAGCCAAAGCATGAGGGATCATAGGTTGTTGTCCCATAATGATCTCGAAGGGACTCTTGCCAGTGGATTCACTTTGTTGCAAATTGTAAGAGAATTGGGCTATATCTAGCAACTTAGCCCAATTATGTTGGTTAGCACTAACAAAGTGCCTAAGATAAAGCTCCAATAATGCGTTGGCACGTTTCGTCTGTCCATCGCTTTTTGGATGAAAACTTGTGGAGAAGTTCAAGTTTGATCCCAACAACTTCAACAACTCTGTCCAGAACTTCCCAGTAAAATATTAGATGGAATTCCCTAATGCTTCACAATATGTTTGAGGAACAACCGTGCAGTCTCATATGCAGTGCAATCCGCCAAGGCAGGTATGAAGGTTGCATACTTACTGAAGCGATCAATGACTACTATTATACTGCCAAGGCCTTCTGATTTTGGAAAGCAAGTGATGAAGTCCATTGAGACACTCTCTCATGGTCTCTCTGGAATAGGCAGTGGTTCTAGCAAACCACCAGGTGCACGCTGCTCCATTTTGTCTTGTTGGCAAACAAGATAAGTTCTTACGTAGGCTTCAACATCATCTCGTAGTTGAGGCCAATAGTAAATAGACTTGATCAAGGCAAATGTACATCTCATACTTGGGTATCCAGCCCATAGTGAATCATGGCATTCCTTGATCAGCTCTTTTCTCAAGTTCCCCCACTTAGGTACATAGATGCATTTTTGCTTAGCGTAGAGTAGTTTGTCACTCTGCCAAAATCGCCTTGTCTTTCCTTTCTTGATGAGGACAAGGAGATTTTGAGCCAGGACAAAATGCTCCAACCCTTCTTTGATCTTTTCCAGCAAGAAACTGTTTGGTCTACTCAAGGCTGCTAACTCCGTCTTTTGACTTAGCGCATCAGCCACCACATTGGCCTTACCGGGCTTGTATTCAAGCTTGTAGTCAAACTCTGCCAAAAATTCTTGCCACCGAGCTTGTTTGGGACTCAACTTCTTTTGAGTTTGGAAGTAACTGGTTGCTACATTGTTGGTCATGATCACAAAGTGAGAACCCAACAAGTAGTGTCACCACACCCTTAGACAATGGATAATAGCAGTCATCTCCTTTTCCTGTACCGTGTAGCGGCGTTTCGTGTCATTGAGCTTGCGGCTCTCATATGCTATCGGACGCCATTCCTACGTCAACACTCCACCAATGGCAAAGTCTGAGGCATTTGTATATAGCTCGTATATCTTGGAGGGGTCTGGTAGGCAAAGCACCGGCTCTTCACTAATGGCCTTCTTCAAGTCATCGAACGAGGCTTGGCACTTTCTTGTCCACTCCCAATTCTTGTTCTTCTTGAGTAGGTCAGTTAGTGGGGCTGCTCTTGCTGAGTATGACTTGATGCATCTTCGGTAGTAGTTCACAAGTCCAAGGAAAGACCTTAACTCGGGGACCTTAGTAGGAGGTTCCCATTCTTGGATGGCTTTCACCGTGTCTCCATCCATCATAAGCTTCCCATCCTTTATCCTATGACCCAAGAACATCACCTCATATTGGGCAAAGGAATATTTCTCCTTCTTAACATATAGCTCATTTTCCCTGAGGACCTCAAACACCTTCCTCAAATGCTCAAGATGTTCTTCCATAGTCCGACTATATATCACAATATTATCAAGGTATACTACCACAAACCAATCGAGGTAGGGATGGAAAAGCTTATTCATGAGAGTGCAAAAGGTAGCAGGTGCATTAGTGAGACCAAAAGGCATAACAAGGAACTCATAAGCATCGTACCTTCTTACACATGTGGTCTTCGGTTCATCCCTTTTTTCTATGCGCACTTGGTAGTATCCCGACCGCAAGTCTAACTTTGAGAAGTATCTTGCGTTCCCCAATTGATCAAACAAATTGGCAATGAGTGGGATAGGATACTTGTTCTTTACCGTGATCTTGTTTGGAGCGCGGTAGTCGATGCACATTCTTAGTGAGTCATCCTTCTTTTTCTAAAAAAGCACCGGGGCACCAAATGGGGCTTTGGATGGTCTAATGAAACAGCATCCAACAGCTCATCGAGTTGTTTTCGTAGTTCTGCCAACTCCGAGTTTGCCATCCTGTAAGGACTCATTGCTAGTGGTCTTGTGCCAGGCTCCAGCTCAATTTCATGGTCCACCTCTCTCCTTGGAGGTAACCGTTTTGGCAACGTCTCAGGCATCACATCCTGGAACTCATCCAAGACAACTTGCACCTCCATCGGAAAGTTAGGCTGGGGTGATGCTTCCTCATCATCATACTCCTTAAGAATGGCCAAGTAACTCTCTTCCTCCCTCTTCAATCCCTTCTTGAATTGAAGTGCTGAGAGAACTTGGGTAGCAGGCTTGGTGGTCCTTTCTGTCAGTACTAGACAAGCCTTTGGTCCATCCATAATGCACATAGAGTTTGAATATGGGACAAGGAAAGATCTAACCTAATCCAAGAACTCCATGCCGAATACCATTGAGAAATCATTCATGGGTGCCACAGATAAATCCATTTGCCCAGTCCATGCACCAACACTGACCTTAACTCCACGGGCAACTCCTTGGAGAGGTTGTGCCGCCGAGTTAACTACTTTGAGGGAGTTACCTCCATTGGCAACCTTGAGACCGAGTCTCTTGGCTTCCTCTAGCGAAACAAAGTTGTGGATGCACCTATGTCGACCAGGGCTTTGGCGACTTTCCCATTGATGGTTGCATCCACAAACATGAGTTCCTTGGGGGTCGTCGGGGCACTCTGCAATGCACTAAGCAACCGCAAAGATCACATATTTGCACCTTCATCTGCCTAACTTCTGTCTTGGTCATGAGTGGAGGCAACTGAAGCATTCAATGCCTTCCTTTTTGGACATTCTCGTGCCCAATGAGGTCCGTTGCATATGAAACATGTCACATGGGGCTTTGAGGCGCCACGTTCTTCCTTTTCCTTCCCTTTGTCTCATGGCTTGAATGAGGAGCCTTCTTTGTGATTTTTGTGGCTCTGACTCTTAGTATGGCCTCCCCCATTCTTTCCTTCACCAAACTTTCTATTTGATGCCCTCGGGCCTTCTTTGTTTGAGGAGTAATCAATAAGACTTTCAGCAACCGCAATGACGGAAGACAAGTCTTGGACACCATGTCGGTTGAGCTCAAGGTTAGCCCATGATTGGAGACCGTCCATGAACAAGAATAATGCATCTTTGTCCGATATGTTAGGGACTTCTAGTAGGAAGGTTGTGAAATCCTTCACATATTCCCTTATGCTACCCGTATGTTTTAGTCGTCGAAGCCGGCCCCTCGCCTCTTCTTCAGCATTTACGGGGAAGAATTGGCTTTTGAACTCCTTTTTGAAGTCTTCAAAGGTGTCAATTGTGCATACCCCACGTTGCACATCTTCATGCCTTCGTCTCCACCACAGCATAACAGTATCAGACAGATACATGGCAGTAGTTCGGATCTTGTTGGCATGGTCCGTTATGCCAGTAACCTCAAAGTATTGTTCCAACCCCCATAGGAAGTTCTTAACTTCCCTAGCATTCCTAGCACCATTGAAGGTCTTTGGCTTGGGAACTTCCACTTTTTTGGCCTTAATGATGGTGGTTGTATTAGTTTCCGAGGCCATAGCCCGCTTACATAGTGCTAGATCACCACCCATATCCTCAACTCTAAGCAACACATTGGAAATTTCTCTTTGGAAGAGATCATGTACCTTGGCAAGTTTGGCCTTCAGCCCATCAATCTCTTGCCTTTACCCATTGTCTAGCTCGTTAAGGGACATCTTGACCGCTGCATGGATCTCCGCATTCTCGGCCTCTAAGCCGCTACAACGTTCCTCCAAGTTGTCCACTCGGTCGAATAGCTCCCCCAAGCTGTCCTGAGCACTCCCAACACGTGCTTCCAAGCTAGAAATCATGTATTTCAACTTGGCTTGAGACTCTTTGGATGGTGGTTTCCGAACTTCCTCACGACCACGCTCCATTGGTGGAACTTCCACGCTAGGTATAGCTGGGGTAGTAGCCTTCATTATGCCAAAGGTAGTAAAACTTCAAACCAAATCTCTGATACCAACTGTCACGACCCTAGATTTCAACTAGCAATCGTGCGGCACTTAGCATAGTCCGTTGCACTAAGCCTGCCTTCCAACCCGACAAAACGCTCTAAATAGAATAGAAAGGAACTTAGAGATTTAGATGATTTAAGAGCAAAACAAGAACACAAGAGAGTTTGTGAATAATGCTTTGTATTGCTCTTAGAAATGTTATCTTACAACTTCCCAAGATTTCCAAGGATTTTCCAAGAATTTTCAAGGATGCTACAAATGAAGACTAAGAGACATATTTATAGTGTAGCACCAAGCCTAAGGTTATGCCACAAGTTTCTAGATCCTACCAATTCTAGAATGTACAAGAGTGTCTACAATATGCCACAAGGTTCTAGGACCTTCTAGTCAAGTGTAGCCAACTTTAGAGTCTTCTAGGATTGTCTAGTTCCTTCTTGCAAATTCTAGAATGTTCCAGAAGCTTCTAGGGACTTATACATCCTTCATGAACCATCAAACATGTTCTAAAATATTATAGTGCCTTTCAGCACCTTATAGCACCATCTGACACCTTTCAGCATTATTTTTTTGGATTTTGAGGGACAATTTGAGCGGGACGTAACACTTAGCTTACTTTCTTAATAAGCCTAAGGTTAATTCCTTTCCCTATAAAATTAATTTCCCTAATATTGATTTCTTAATTATAGCATCAATTTTTCCTAATAAGATATTTTTTTAATAAAATTGCTTTGCCGATAAAATTAATTTTTTAATAAAATTAATTTCCTTATAAGAATAATTTTCTAATTCCTTTTCTAATAAGATTAATGTCCAATAAAAGATTAATAGTTTAAATTAATTTTTTTAGTCAAATATTAATTTCCAAATCCCAATCAGACCAAATTAGAGGCCGAAATCAAAATGATAGAAACCAAATCAACCAATATTCTTTATTTTATTTTATTCGGTTTGAATAACCAACCGATTAAATTATGAATTTTTTTTTTATTAAAAATCAAATTAGTAGTTAATCAAAACCAAAGTTTACAATTTTTTTTAACGACTCATTCAGATTTTCAAGATCAAGTGCTTAGTCGCATAAAATCTAATAGTTTAAAGGCTTCTTAGTGTATTTTACATTTTTATTTCACAAGCACATTCCGCATGGTCATAACGTGCTGATGGAATGAGGTTTGTAATGATGCATTTGGAATCCCTTTGCTGACAATTTTTTTGCTCTCGTATTTTAGCCAAAAATTAAAAAAAAAATCAGAATAAAAGTTCAGCCACACTAAGCATAGTTGATTAGCTTGTAAAAAATGCCCGTAACTGCATAATGCAACAGTTCTATTAAGCTCTATATTATTCTTCTGACCCGATTGAGGTACTTACAGCAACCCAGTTGTCATCACTCATGGACAATATCATGCTGCCCGGCGGATATGCCATGTTTATCAACCGTGGGTGAACAATTACCTTCTTCTGGCTTGAATTTACTACTTCTGGATGCTCAGTAGTTGAAATTACAGCCATGTTGGTCAAGGGATCAGAATGCGAAGAAGATGAAGACAAGCCAGGTTTGGGCAACGAAAGTACGGCTGGGCCAGAAGATGAGCCGCTAGCTTGTCCTGGGGATACAATGTCCGGACTATGACTGACAGCCTCTGCAACTATGGGCCGAGCTTCACTCCTAACTTCCACGATTTCTGTCAACAATTTCAATGAGATTGCTACGAATATATTCAACGACAGTATGAATGAACTTGGACTACAAAATCAAAGGATCCTTCATGCCCGATGAACTAACAATTCTGTGTCAGAAAATATGCAGTTGTGAATACACTGCCCATGGGCATATGGATCAAAAGATAACTGCTTGATGAACTAGCATTTCCGTGCCTGAAATAATGCAGCTCTGCATATCCGCCCATGGGCATGTTGATAAAATCAAAACATTAAGAAACAGGTTCTGCACGGTACTTGCATCTGAAACGAATTTGAGCACTAGATGGTCCACAATAAATGCTACATGACACAAAAATATGCATTGAGGAGAGCCTTTTGTTTGTTTTGTGTAGATATCTCCATCTTTTTCCATTTTCAAGCCATCTTTCCAATTATTGAAACTTAATGAGACAGCAATTATGTGAAGTATGTCATAGAAAGCTCACCCAGTCATTAAATTACGAATATACTTATCAATATGGTCGCACAGCTATTAATAAGATCTATCGGTAGAAATTCATAGTTAAATCAGCTTTTATAAAAACGCACCTTTATCCTCCACAGGTCGATCAACATGCCCAGGCAATCTAGGTTGGACATTTTGCTGAAGATAAGCAGTAAACTCATACCATGAATTAGATGTTAACTGAGGAGGGGACAGACTATGAGCATCCTGATTTGAGTTGTCAAACCTCTGTCTCAATTCTTCTGAACAGGAAACCATAGGGCTTGGACTTGAGTTACCAGAAGTAGAAATCAGAGTGCTCTGTTTTGGGTTGCCTGAGAAAGAAGCCATAACATTTTTTCAAGACCACAATACATATTTCTCAATTACCTACCCAAATCCTGTTTTAGCAAATCTCTTCATGGAACATATTGTATGCTTTGTTTCACCCTTTTGGTAAAATGATCAAACGTGCATTATTGAAGCTAAGACAAAATTAAAAGGAAAAAAAAATCCACCTATGCAACATATATTACATGCTGACTAGATGCTGTTCATTAAGACCAAAGTCTGGCATCTATCATCCCATTTCTCTCAACAACAATTTTTCCTTTGTCCCTCTCATTTGTGATAATTATGGTAATTTGGTTCAAGGAAAGAAAAAGGGAGGAAGGAAAGGAGAAGATATAAAATCTGGAAGTATGATCTAAATACTCAAAGACTTTCTATTCTTGGATGAGAAAAAGACAAAGGTTGACAGGTATCCTTTTAAATTTTTGGCATGGAAACTAAAGATAAATCCATATGAATTTCAATATTATGAAGAAAGGCAAATTTGGAAGACAAAAATGATTATCTCTTCCTCCCAATCCAGAAATGAATTTCCGAAAATTGAACAACAATGGGTGGAAAAAGCACCTCCAATTCTTCTTACCAAACATATTTCTTGGAATCTAGGAGCAGAAGAGCATCTCTCTCTCTCTCTCTCTCCAGCCTTCTTTCCAACCATATTGTCCATAGCATTATACGGCCAACAACTAGCTTGTAATATATGTTCTTGAAGTAGAATCACCAAAGTGAAAAGTGTAAAACTAGTACTTTGACAAAGTATTAGGGTGAAAATTTAGGTGTGAATATGACCAGTAAAATGTATTAGAACAAAGAAAGAAAGGCCATCCCCAGTAAAATGTGTACGTACACTGTTGCAAAGCTGTGTAAGCAACCTTTGCCGCACTCAATTCTGCCTGTTTCTTAGTTCGACCTTCAAGCCCAGTAAACAACTGCCCTTCTATGTCCACAGTTGAAATAAAAGTTGGTCTATGAGCTTCACCAGATCTAACAGTGCTGTAAGCTGGTAATTGATAACATTCTTTTTGAGCCAGTTCTTGTAGAAGGTTCTTGTAAGCAGATTCATCCTAAAAAGGGAAGAAAACAAAGCAATAATAAAAAGTACAGTAACAATTATATTCAGAAAAAAGTTTATGAATATCCCAAAGACATAACAAAGGGCTATGAGTTTGAAAACTAGCCTCTTCAATTCCATCAGTCGCCAGTGACATCAATGCAACTTTTGCAGCACCATGTTCAGCCTTGCTTAACGTGGGAAAGAACTCCTGACTATCATATGTTTGTCCATCAATAGTGACCGTACACTTGAAACGATTAGCATGAGAAGGACCCATGCGCTCACAAGAATAAACAGGAAGAGGGAGACTTTTCTTTTGAGCATACCTCTGCAACAGGTTTTTGTACAAATGCTCTGTATCTATAGGCCATGAAGAGTTATGATTAGGACTGGCAATAAAGACAGCGAATGGTGAATACAACACTTTAAGCAAAGTTAAAGGTGCCCAAGGAAAACAGTTACAGAATTCACTTGTTATCAGTAGCTCCCTTAATCAAAATTATTTACTTAAAAATTATTTACTTTCCAGACTTTCCTACTTGCAGTTGCCTAGAAAAAAGAAAATGGCAAATACAATATTCCTTATTCTAGATTAGTAAAAGTTGAACCAATAATGCACTATAAAACTTACAATGTTTGTAGCAAATTGTCAGAACAATAGTTTGAAATTAATAGTATAAGCTGGTGGTCAGGCACCATCTAGCATAGCAAGGAAAAAGCATAACAAAAAATTAAAAAGAAAATTAAACTACAAACTCCTTTTCTTTTTTGCCTTTTAAGTCATATTCCCAAAGATAATATAAGACCTAAGAGACTTTGGATATTTGGAGAGAGAAGTAATTGAGCATAGCAGCATCACTTCCAGCTTCATTGTACCATACATGGAGATTATGGACATGAAAGGAGAGGCAATCACCATAACTATGGATTGAAAGGCAGGCCAATTTTACCCCTAAATATTTTATAACATTTGGTGGCAGAATTCTTTAAGCTATGAATTTGGATGGCCTGAAATTGAAGATTTATTTCTGAATTTCGAATTTACCTTTGTATTTGGATGGATAATAACAATTTCAGTGTAGGAAAAGCAATACTATGACTAAAATGTTTAACAGTTTATTAGGATGAAAGTTTTGCTAGTTCTCTCCTTTGTGGATCAATTACGTATCCAAGGCATTCTACAATTGATTGTGCACTTTCAGCATATGACTCTACAATTAAGATGAATATTTAGAGAATATTCCTTAGATAATCTAAAACTTGTTGAACAACAGTTCATCTCTACCGTGTACCATTAAGAAAGCATAATTCATCATCCGAGTAATGGTTAATTGAGGATGCAGGATGCATTAACAAATGAAACCACAAAATACATTAAGTTTAAAGCAAGATTAAAAACAATATCAGATTGCATCACCAACACGAAGAATCAAATAAACCAAAATGACACATTGAAACAAATTTTTTTTTTTTAAAACAGACATGAAAAATATAATAGTCGTCACCTGCAAATTTATCATCAATTTTAGCCATTGTAGCTGGTCCATTCCCCTGAGGCATTCCTTTTGTTTCTTGTACTTTTGATTGTATTGTTCCTCCAGATATAACTTTATCATCCAAATCAACGTTTATGCAAGTAGAAACTACATAAATTACAGTCTTCCAGCATGAAATAAGGAAAACCAAATTTTACAATACGCACAATAGAAAGTTCGTAACTCTGATACATATATCATCCATCACTATTTTCAACCTCAATCATCAAATCCAAATTCAAATTAATTACATAAATAAACAGTGAGAGATAAAATCAGAGGAAATGAAAAGTAGATTACAAAAATTACCAGGAGGAGAAGGAAGGGAGAAGCGAGAAACAGATGAGAAGTGATCAAAGGCGAGCTTGGCAGCATCATTATGGACCTTCTTGGAAGATTTGGCGGGTAACAGTGTGTTAAAGGAGTGGCCGTTGACAGTGACAGTGGCTTGAAAGCGAGGATCGTGATCCGGTCCTTCCTTAGTGGTGGAATATTCCGGTAAGTTCCATGAATTCTGATGGCAAAGTTCCTGCAACTTTGTTTTGTGCATTTTCCACCCCTCTGCCTCTCTCTTATTTAGATTATGAATCTTAATGGGTTTTAGTTTGGATGGGGGTTTGTGGGGGTAAGGTAGGGTAGCGTTAGGGTTTTCAAGTGAAGAGATTCCTTTACCTTTGAGTAGGAGAGATTGGATTAAGGCTTTGTTCAATTCCAATGAAGGAAGAAGTGAATATGAAGGAAAGGAAGATGGAAAAAGCACTGCCTTCCTTCCTTATTGCGTAGCCATGGAAGAGTGTAATGAAGCTAACTGAATTTTTAATCGAAGCACTAATTGTGGTCTGCTCCTTCCCGTTAATGTGAGTATGCGGCCTGCGGGTATATCAAGGAATTAGCAAAATTGTTTAGTAAGTTGTTCTTTTTTTTTTTTTTGGTCGGAAGAATTGTTTAGTAAGTTGGTGGTACTTTCTACACTTGTTGAACAATATGAGGTTTGTGATATGTTGAATGATCTGAATTTTTTTTAAAATAATAACAATAATAATTGACCTGAAAATTTCATTAAATATTTGGAGAAATTTTTATTTAATTTTTTAATTCATATTAGGAGAAAGTTCAAAAACAAAACACAAATTTTCACTTATTTTCTAATTGAAGGACATATGATGTTTTTTTCTAATTGACTATCTTCACCTATTTTCCAATCAATATTATCAAATCCAACTTGTTAATAAATTAGAAAAGACAAATAGTGAAAGATTATATATTCAACCGGAATTCAACTGATATTGAACCGATTAATGTAAAATTTTATCAAAATATAACTTCCAACAAAATTTATACATAATAAAATATAAAAAATATTTATACTAAACTTGTTTTATGCGCAATAATATATTCAAAATACTTATATTCGTAATTTAAATTAATACAAATCATATTTAAAAATATTCTCAAATATAATAACTCATATAGTTCATTTATTATTTTAATAATAATAAAATTGATTAATTTATATACTTTTTATTTTAAAAATCAAAATAGACAAAAAAATTTAAAAATTGCATTACAATATTCATTTCTCAATTAAAATAATATTTCATTGATAGAAATCAAAATAATTTAAAAAATATTTTATATAAAAATTTCATCATGAAAAATATTAATAATAAAAACACAAATAATTAAAATTTTAACTTCATTAATTATATATATTTCTTAGCTATGTAAATACCTAAACATATATTATATTAGAATTTGTAAAAAAAAATAATAAAGCTATCCAAAACTCATTCCTAAAAGTTGGGTTCAACTCTAGGTGCACGCATTCATTATTTTTCAAAATTTCCATTAATTATTTTTGAAAATTCCCAATAACTCTTTAATCGGTTTGAATGAGTCATGGTTTAATAGGTTGGTTGGTTGGTTTTGATACTGAGTAAAACAAGCCTCAACTGATTCGAACAAGTCATGGTTCAACTGGTTTGTTGGCTATTTTTGATAACTAGTCTAGATATGTTTTGTTTTGAGGTGCTAATCGATCCAATTTTCTAATGGGTTCACAAATTTACTAGTCAAATCGGCTAGTCCAAACCGATTTTAATAACAATAATTATTTTTCAAAATTTCCAGCAGCTCCTTAATTGATCCAATCAATTCAAATGGGTCATAGTTCAACTAACCAGTTGGTTGATTTTGAAACCAAGTGAAAATATATTCAAATCTAAGTGTAATATCCGCTAATTTAGACACCGAGTCTCACGTGTCGCGAAATTGACGCGTTTGACCGATCGGAGTTTAAATTCGGATTTTAATCAGAATTAATCAAGTAATGACTAAATTAAATGATATATGCCTAATTAAGTGATTATAAAGTTTAAAGAAGTTGATTTACGGTAAATGACTAAATTATAAATTTTGATAAGTTTTGGGATCAAATTGCAAATTACCAAAAATTTGAGGATTTATGAGATTAATTACTAATCAACATATTAATTTTGGAGACATTTTAATAGGTTAGCCGGCTACTCAATGAGGAGGAGTAAGATTAGTGTTGATTAAGTAAAATGGGAAGAAGATGGTAAAGATGGTGGGTCTCATAAGAAGACTTTTGGGTACCCTATTTAATTCTTTCTTTTCTTCTTCTTCTCTTCATTTTCTGCTTTCTTCTTTCTCTTGTCTACCAGTCACGCTAGCCTCATTCCCTCTATAGCTAAACCAGAAATTTAGAGAGAGAAAGGAAGAGAGGAGAGGGAAAAGAGCAAGAACAAGTGATCTTCATGGTCCATAACTCCTAAGGAAGCTAGAAAGAACAAGAAAGAGGAAGAAAAATCAAGTTTGGTGGAGAGAAAAAATCTCCAAAGTTGTGATTTAGTGAAGAAAAGAATAAGGTAAGAAGTGATTCTTCTTCTTCATCATCTTTTCTTAAAGAAGTTTGAATTTTGAGCTCATCCAAGACTCATATGGAAAGAGAGAAAAATTAGGGTTTTGAGAGAGAATAAGAGAGTTTAGGGTCTTGAGAAAATCATATGATAATAGTGATATATGATGTTGTAGGAGCTCCAAGTGACAAGGAACAAATACTAAAGAGCAAAGGAAAAGAGAAAGCTACCTAGAAGAATGAAGGAAAAAGATTAAGGTTTATGCATAATTTAAGGCAATTGTCTATCTTTGTTTGAAATAATGCATGTTTAGTATTATAATTGATGATTGAAATACATTAATGATGACTATGGTATGAAACCATATGTTAGAGATAAAGAATGAGCTTTCTTGTGATTTGTTGAATTAAGTGATGCATGTTAGAGAATTTAATTATGATTAAGGCATTTATATGTATTAGTCATGATATGTTGAATAAAGGACTCCATAAATGCATGAATTCTGTTTTGATATGATTTGGTGTAATTAGAATGAATGAAATATGAATATGCGAATTTCATGCCGAAAGTCATGGGCGTGACTATCGGGTCACGGACGTGAACCTGATGGTTCACAGTTGTAACTGATTTGTATCACGTTTGTGACTTTGGTGTGGAAATGGTACTATTCATTCCAGAAGCATTCACGGTTGGGAATCATGGGTGTGAACTCATTCACGGGCACGAATGAGTATTCACGACCGTGAATGCTTTTGGCACGATTCATTCCAATAGCATTCACGACTTTGGATTATGGACGTTAACTAATTCACGGGCATGAATTGGTTGTAGCGCTCCCTTACCCTACTAAACGTTAATAGGATATGGAAGTGCTAATAAGCTCTTTTTTTTTACAACCAATGTTCAAATCATTGTCATAATATTTTTTTTTTGAGTTTATTATTAGCAAAATATTTATTACTATTTTTTTTCATTTCAATATATAACTAGTGATGGAAATAGTTTGATTTAAAAGTTCTCATGCAATTAAACCATAATATTTAGAAATAATACTAGATTTATAAAATTACAAAATTCATTTCTTATAAATCCTACATGCCACAAATTTACATAAAAAAAAGATTCTTAGAATTTAATTTTTACAACATAATTTTCAAAACATACAAAAAGAACTAGACTGCTGCAATCTGATCTTGGGGGTTCTCTCTTCTTCGGGCACCCTATCGGAACAACTACTTCTATTTATCTGCGTGTGAAACACACGCGCTAAGCTTCTAGCTTAGTGGTACATTTGACAACTATCCAATAATTACATAAATAATTCTAAAATGAAATTTAGAAACTACAATTAATGTATTAAGCATGCCAAATATTCAATTAAAAATAAAACTATATTATTTTTTTGAAGCAAAAATATTTCATTCATCAATTATGACATTTTATTCATTAAGCATGCTTGAAATTTTAACAATACCAGATATAAAATTTACAATATAAATTTTCTAATTCACATTTTTTTCTGTTATTTATTTAATAGCCCACGACATCTTAGAGCAGAACTAAACACTGGATATATGATTTCTGCTCTCCGGCAGTATACTCGACGCCTACATAATTATTTTATAACTCGGCATTTAACGCCTACATTTTCAATAACAACTTAATACTTTTTTGGTGCCTACGTAATTTTTGAACTCAGCACTATTTCTTAGTGCCTACGTAATTTCAACTCAGCACTATTTTTTAGTGCCTATTTAAATTAAATCTCAGCACTATTATTTTTAGTGCTTATATTTCTACCCTTTTATTGACATGTCAACTTATCCTAATTTATAGTTCTCGACTAGATGTTATAGGGCTTAATTATATTTGTTACCTTTATTATTATTTACACAAATTATGTAGGTAACATTAATATAAATTCTACATAAATGCAATAATTCCCATTAAATATTTTACAATCTCAAACTTGCTCATTTAATCATTATAACTATAATAAAAAGTCCATTAATATATTTTCTATCATAAAATTTCACAATCAATACATTTTTTTACAAGTTTTCCTATTCTAGATAACATTTCTGCCTTATATTGGTCTGTCTTTTTCGTCCATTTTTAGATGGAAATTGGACAAGTGATAAACTAACAAAATATAGGTACATGTCTTATCTTTAACTTCCAACTTGAATTACATTAAAAAAATTTTGTAGCAAAAGTTATGAATTTCCTCCTAAGTTACGTTCACTGCAATCTGCCCAGTATTTTACTGGACAGAATTATGCCTTATATTGGTCTATATTTTTCATCCATTTTTAGATGGAAATTGGATAAATGATAAACTAAAAAAATATAGGTACATGTCCTATATTTAATTTTCAACTGAAATTACGTTAAAAAGAATTTGGTAGCAAAGTTAGGAATTTTCTCCTAAACTACGTTCACTACAATCTGCCAAGTTTTTTTTTAACAGATTTCTAGGTCAATTTTGAGTCCTTTTTTTACCTAATTCCAAGCATATTCAGGTCTAATGGTCTGAATGAAAGTTCAATATATTCCAACCCAATAAAAATCACTCAGAAATGATTTACAAAACTCAAGTTATGATCAAAACACTATACACTGTTCATAAGAAGAATTTTCCTGCACATCAATTAAATCATACAATTTCCATTTTCATGCATCAACCTCATATTCTAGTTTTTATTTTTATATTCATGGTATTATTTAATCAGCACTTAATTTCTCAATCAAATATCCAGAATTTTATACACATCACAAAATTAAAATCAACATTTTTATATATTGAATTTTTTCCAAATGTCCATACCTCAAAATTCTACTTCTCTTCACTTTTCTCTTCCCCTTAGATAGCCTTTTCCTTGCCCTTACTCCCTTTTTGATTTTGGTTCAAAGGTTGTTCACTTCCTTGCCCTAACAATAAATTTTACACTAATCACACTAATCCACTCTTAATCACCATTAACATCTTAATCACCCTAAATTACTAACTTTAATGGCAACTAACCCCAAAATCAAAGAAAAGATAAGAAGAAAAGTGTGAAGATGGAAAATCTAAACTCACCTTTGATGATCTTCCAAATGGCTAAAATTTGCTTTCTCTCTTTTTCTTTTCCTTTCTTCCTTCATCTTCCTTGGTTTTGCTCACTTTACTTCACTTTCTTCATGATCTTGCCTTAATCCCCTTTTTTCATCTAATCTTAGCTTTAATTGAAGAACAAAAAGGAAAACATTAAGGGAGGAGGAGAGTCACGGCCAAAGAAGAAGAAAAGGGAGAGAAATAGGTTTGGTCAAGATGAAAAAGAAGAAGAATGATAAAAATAATGGAAATTTGACTTTTTATAGTTGGATTAGGTGGGTGGTTAGGATTAGTTGTTAATCTTGCTTCCCATTGGTCCATTAATTTAAATCACTCTTAATTTATCTTAATTAAAAAAATATTCCTTTCCTTAGATAAAGAATATTCCATTTTTATGCCTTCTTATAATTGTTGTGCCAAAAACACTGCAATTTCTAATTTAGTTCAGCGAAAAATTATTTTTTTCCCAATTTTAATTCCAAACTTCAAATTTCTCAATTAATAATATCCAAAAATATTTTTCTCCCATCTTATTATTATTTTAATTTATTTCTTTCATGTCCGAATTTAGACCTGATCGGTTCGGCGTGCCGGATTTCGCTCAACCGCGATCGTGGCCTAAATTATCGGGCATTACAATTTTCCCTTCCTTAAAAACATTTCGTCCTCGAAATTGACCTTTTTAATTGGAATGGAATAATTGTGGATACTGGGCCTTCATCACCTCTTCGTTTTCCCAAGTCGCTTCTTTTGAATTATGATTTTTCCACAGAACTTTTACCAATGGTACCTTCTTGTTCCGTAGCTCCTTCATTTCTCGAGCTAGAATTTCCACTGACTCTTCTTCATAAGTTAGGTCTTGTCGTATCTCTATAGGTTTTACTGATATGATATGAGATGGATTTGATCGATATCTTCTCAACATGGACACATGGAATACATTATGAATCTTGTCTAACTCTGGTGGTAAAGCTAATTTGTACGCCATAAGACTTATGCGTTCAAGTACCTCATAAGGTCCAATGAACCTAGGACTCAACTTTCCCTTCTTTCCAAATCTGAAAATCCTTTTCCAAGGTGAGACTTTTAAGAATACCTTGTTACCAACTGTATACTCCATATCCCTCATTTTCAAATCTGCATATGATTTCTGTCTATCAGCAGCAGCTTTCAGCCTATCTCTTATTACTTTCACTTTTTCCTTTCTCTGTTGTACTAGATTTGGACCCACTACTTTCATTTCACTAAGCTCAGTCTAACATAGAGGCATTCTACATTTCCTCCCATATAAGGCTTTATATGGTTCCATGCCCATACTGGCTTGGTGACTATTATTATAGGCAAATTCTATCAATGGAAGATGTTTGTACCAACTGCCTTCAAATTCTATCACACAACTCCTCAACATATCTTCCAATATATGTATGACCCTTTTTGATTGTCCATCTATTTGTGGATGGAAAGCTGTGCTGAAATTGAGTCGAGTACCCATGGCTTGATGCAAACTTTTCCAGAATTTTGTAGTGAACCTCGGGTCTCGATCTGAAATGATTGAAATTGGCACACCATGTAAATGGATTATCTCATTAACATAGATCTCTGCCAAATGGTTAAGTGGATAATCCATCTTGATCAGTAGAAAATGAGCTGATTTAGTAAGCCAGTCCACCACTACCCATATTGAATCATGCCTCTTTTGTGTCAAAGGCAAACCAGAAACAAAATCAATTCTAACTCTTTCCCATTTCCACTTCGGAATTGAAATTGACTGCAATAATCCACTTAGTACTTGATGCTCAGCTTTCACTTGCTGACAAGTTAAACATCTGGTAGTATACTCGGTGATATCTCTTTTCATTCCTGGCCACCAGTAATATACCTTCAAGTCATGATACATTTTGTTGCTTCCTGGGTGCATTGCATAAATAACATTATGAGCTTCCTTCAAAATATTTTGTTTCAATTCTGGTATGTCTGGCACACATAACCTGCCCTTTTGCCTTAAACTCCCATCCGATTCAATAGTAAATTTTGGTTTTTCACCCTTTTTCACCATTTCAAAGATTTCCTTTAATTTTGTGTCCTACTTCTGATTGTTCTTTACTTGTTGGATCAATGTGGGTTGAATCCGCAATTCTGCCCAATAATATATAAATAAATTATTATTTCATTTTTTTTATCTTGTTCACTTAATAAATTTAAGTTTTAACATTTACTTGCCAGAGTTTTTCTACTCAGAGCATCTGCTACCACATTGGCCTTACCCGATTGATAATCAATGATACAATTGTAGTCTTTGATTAATTCTAGCCATCGCCTCTGTCTCAAATTGAGTTCCTTTTGTGAAGGAAAATATTTCAAACTTTTATGGTCTGTATAGATATAACATTGCTCACCATACATGTAGTGTCACCATATTTGCAATGCAAACACAATGACTGCTAGTTCTAGATCATGTGTCGGATAATTTCTCTCATGAGGCTTCTGTTGTCTAGAAGCATAAGCAATCACTTTGCCTTCTTGCATTAATACACAACCCAAACCATTAAGGGAAGCATCACTGTACACCACAAAATCTTTTCCTGCAGTAGGTTGTGTCAACACTGGTGCCTCTATCAAAATTTTCTTCAACTTATCGAAGCTAGTCTGGCACCGGTCTGTCCACTCAAATTTGGTCTCCTTTCTAAGCAATTTTGTCAGCGGTGAGGCTATCATTAAGAATCTTTTCACAAATCTCCGATTATAACCAGCCAAACCAAGAAAACTTCTCACCTCTATCACATTTTGAGGCGATTTCCAGTTGAGGATTGCCTCTACCTTACTGGTGTCAAATCTGATCCCATCGGCTGAGACAATATGTCCTAGAAAGGCCACTTCATCTAACCAGAATGCACATTTCGACAACTTCGCATACAATTGATTCTTTCTTAAGGTATGGAAGACAATACGAAGATGTTGATTATGCTCTTCTTTGCTTCTGGAGTACACCAAGATATCATCTATGAACACCACCACAAACTGGTCCAAATAAAGCCTAAATATTCTATTCATTAGATCCATAAATGTTGCTGGAGCATTTTCCAGGCCAAAAGGCATTACTAAAAATTCATAATGACCATACCGAGTGCTAAATGCTATTTTTGAAATGTCTGATTCTTTAATTCTCAATTGGTGATAACCTGATCTGAGATCAATTTTAGAAAATACCCCTACTCCTTTCAACTGATCAAATAAGTCATCTATTCTCGGCAAGGGATATTTGTTCTTAATTGTCATCTTGTTCAATTGACGATAATCAATGCATAAACGAAAGGTGTCATCCTTCTTTTTCACAAATAGAATTGGAGCACCCCAAGGAGAGACACTAGGCCTAATAAACCCTTTCTCTAACAACTCTTGCAACTGCACTTTTAATTCTTTTAGTTCAGCAGGTGCCATTCTATAAGGAGTGATCGATATCGGGGTTGTGCCTTATGCTGAGTTAACCAATCCATCCCCAATATTAAATCAAACTCACAAAATGACAACTTTATTAGGTCAGCTGGGAATTCTACATTCTGAGCTTTAATTAGACTGTTTTTATAGACTCAACTAACTTTCACTCCATGACCCAAAGGATTTTTCACTAATATATCACAATCTAATTCCTTTGCTACCATATTCCCCTGACTAGGTAGTGATGTGCATAAATATGAATGTGTAGAACTCGGATCTATCAGTGCAAATAAATCAGTATCATAAAGAGAAAATTTATCGATAATGACATCCGGGGCATCCTGCTCCTCACGAGCTCTTATGGGATATACTCGGGCTGGAGCTCGACTACCTTCTGCTCTATTCACTAATTCTAATATACTTTGCCCAATCCTGCCGTTTCTAGACATTCTGAACCTGCACTGATACTACGCCACCTGTACCTCTTCCTCTAGGGCAATCTTTCTGTTTGTGCTCTGTAGATCCACAACGTAACCATGCTCCAGCAATCCACCAGTAATCACTTGTATGTGATCTCCCACAATGTTGACATATGATAGATATGAATCTCTTGTTACCCGAAGCTGGTGCACTAACTGTAGACCCTTCTGGCCTCAACTATTGGCTTTGCCTAGCTGAAAAGGTTGATCTAGCACCCCCTAACTGGAAAAACCTAGGCACTGTTTGCCCCCTTTTACCTGATGTCTGGGCCATGCTAATTGTCAACCTCCGTGGTGGCTCTTCTATCCTCTTTCTCTTTGACCTCTTTTCTGCACTGATGGCTGATGATACTAGTGTAGCAAAATCCTCAAGCTGAAGAGCGGTCACCATATTCCCAATATCATCATTAAGCCCATCCTCAAATCTACGATATATGTCTGCCTCATCTGTAATGATTCCAGTTGCATATTTACTTAGTCGGGTGAACCCCATCTCATATTCAGTGACTGACATGTTTCCTTGCTTCAAGTCTTGAAACTCCCTTTTCTTTTCAATCACATAAACTCTAGGCACATACTTCTTACTAAATTCTACCTTGAAGAAATTCCAAGAAGGTGGTTTCGGTGTCTGGGGCTTTGATAAAATTGATTTCCACCAGTCATAGGTATGATCTTTTAAAAGGGACACTACATATCTGACCTTCTGTTCTTATGGACACTAAAGTTGCTCAAACACCCTTTCTGTGGACTCCATCCAAAACTCTAAAGTTGTTGGGTCATCCTCCCTCCTTCCCATAAAATCTGTGGCCCCATATTTTCTCAACTTATCAATTCGGAGTTTTGGCTGAGGTGGAGAATGAGGTGGAGCTGGTTGTGGAACTGCTTGTACTATCTGTTGCAACAAGTTTGCTATCTGTTCCATAAGAGGTTCTTGTCCTAAATTAGCCTGTCCCTCTGCTCTCGACGGAGCTACTACATTCGGCCCGAAATCTCTCATTGATGGAGGTTGTCTAAGATTGGCTGAGTCTGAAAGGCTATTACTCAGTTCGTCTTTCGAGAAATCTTGTTCCGATCCCAAATCCATATCTACCTATAAACCAAAAGAAGGGACCCAAGTCAGATAATTGCAGCATTTTATGCATATGCATGAGACACATATTCTATTTTACACCCACTGATTAAGAATCAATTAGCCTAGGCTCTGATACCACTAAATGTAGCGCTCCCTTACCCTATGTTAATAGGATATGGAAGTGCTAATAAGCTTTTTTTTTTTACAACAAATGTTAAACTCATTGTAATAATTTTTTTTCGAGTTTATTATTAGCAAAATATTTATTACTATTTTTTTTCATTTAAATATATAACTAGTGATGGAAATAGTTTGATTTAAAATAACTCATGCAATTAAACCATAATATTTAGAAATAATACTAGATTTATAAAATTACAAAATTCAATCCTTATAAATCCTACATGCCACAAATTTACATAAAAAAAATTCTTAGAATTTAATTTTTACAACATAATTTTCAAAATATACAAAAAGAACTAGACTGCTGCAATCTGATCATGGGGGTTCCCTCTTCTTCGGTCGCCCTATCAGAACAGCTAGTTCTATTTATCTGCGCGTGAAACACACACGCTAAGCTTCTAGCTTAGTGGTACATTTAACAACTATCCAATAATTACATAAATAATTCTAAAATGAAATTTAGAAACTACAATTAATGTATTAAGCATGCCAAATATTCAATTAAAAATAAAACTATATTATTTTTTTGAAGCAAAAATATTTCATTCATCAATTATGACATTTTATTCATTAAGCATGATTGAAATTTTAACAATACCAGATATAAAATTTACAATATCAATTTCCTAATTCACATTTTTTTCTGTTATTTATTTTATAGCCCACGACATCTTAGATCAGAACTAAACGCTGGATATAGGGTCTCTGCTCTCTGGAAGTATACTCGGCGTCTGCATAATTATTTTATAACTCGACGTTTAACGCCTACATTTCCAACAACAACTCAGCACCTTTTTGGTGCATACGTAATTTTTGAACTCAACACTATTTCTTAGTGCCTACATAATTTCAACTCAACACTATTATTTTTAGTGCCTACATTTCTACGCTTTTATTGGCATGCCAACTTATCCTAATTTCTAATTCTCGACTAGATGTTATAGGACTTAATTATATTTGTTACCTTTATTATTATTTACATAAATTATGTAGGTAATATTAATATAAATTCTACATAAATGCAATAATTCCCATTAAATATTTTACAACCTCAAACTTACCCATTTAATCATTATTACTATAAGAAAAATCAATTAATATATTTTCTATCACAAAATTTCACAATCAATACATTTTTTTACAAGCTGTCGTATTCTGGATAATATTTATGCCTTCTATTGGTCTGTCTTTTTAGTCCATTTTTAGATAGATATTTGACAAGTGATAAACTAAAAAAATATAGGTACATGTCTTATCTTTAATTTTCAACTGCAATTACATTAAAAAGAATTTTTTAGCAAAATTTTTTGAATTTTCTCCTAAGCTACGTTCACTGCAATCTGCCCAGTATTTTACTGGACAGAATTCTGCCTTATATTGGTGTGTATTTTTTGTCCATTTTTCGATGGAAATAGGACATGTGATAAACAAAAAAAATATAGATACATGTCTTATCTTTAATTTCCAACTAGAATTACATTAAAAAGAATTTGGTAGAAAAATTTATGAATTTGCTCCTAAGCTACGTTCACTGCAATCTATCCAGTTGTTTTTTGAACATATTTCTAGGTCAATTTGGAGTCCCTTTTTTACCTAATTCCAGGCATATTCAGGTCTAATGGTTTGAATGAAAGTTCAAGATATTCCAACCCAATAAAAATCATTCAGAAATGATTTATAGAACTCAAGTTATGATCAAAACACTATACACTGTTCATAAGACGAATTTTCCAGCACATCAATTAAATCATACAATTTCAATTTTCATGCATCAACCTCATATTCTAGTTTTTATTTTCATATTCATGACATCATTTAATCACCACTTAATTTCTAAATCAATTATCCAGAATTTCATACACATCACAAAATTAAAATCAACATTTTTATATATTGAATTTTTTTTCAAATGTACATACCTCAAAATTCTACTTCTCTTCACTTTTCTCTTCCTCTTAGATAGCCTTTTCCTTGCTCTTACTTCCCCTTTGATTTTGGTTCAAAGGTTGTTCACTTCCTTTCCCTAACAATAAATTTTACACTAATCAAACACTAATCACACTAATCCACCCTTAATCACCATTAACATCTTAATCACCCTAAATTACTAACTTTAATGGCAACTAACCCCAAAATCAAAGAAAAGAGAAGAAGAAAAGTGAGAAGATGGAAAATCTAAACTCACCTTTGATGATCTTCCAAATGGCTAAAATTTTATTTCTCTCTTTTTCTTTTCCTTTCTTCCTTCCTCTTCCTTGGTTTTGCTCACTTTACTTCACTTTTTTCATGATGTTGCCTTAATCCCTTTTTTTTCATCTAATCTTAGCTTTAATTGAAGAACAAAAAGAAGAACATTAAGGGAGGAGGAGAGTCACGGCCAAAGAAGAAGAAAAGGGAGAGAAATAGGTTTGGTCAAGATGAAAAAGAAGAAGAATGATAAAAATAATGGAAATTTGACTTGTTATAGTTGGATTAGGAGGGTGGTTAGGATTAGTTATTAATCTTGCTTCCCATTGGTCCATTAATTTAAATCACTCTTAATTTATCTTAATTAAAAGAATATTCCTTTCCTTATATAAAGAATATTCCATTTTTATGCCTTCTTATAATTTCTGTGCCAAAAACAATGCAATTTCTAATTTTGTTCAGCGAAAAATTATTTTTTTCTCAATTTTAATTCCAAACTTCAAAATTCTCAATTAATAATATCCAAAATAATTTTATCCCATCTTATTATTATTTTAATTTATTTCTTTTATGTCCAAATTTAGACCCGATCGGTTCGGCGTGCTGGATTTCGCTCAACCACGACCATGACCTAAATTATTGGGCATTACATTGGTAGTCACGGCCGTGAATGCTCTATTTTCAAATATATTATGAATATGACTATCTATTGATGTATCTAGTTACACAAATGAAAAAGATGCTATCCAGTATGTTTAAGCATGATTAGAGGTTTGTAAAACAAGAAAATTGACATGTTGATACATGAGAATATTGATGTGTCGAAATTGAGAATGATGATGATATGATGTATAATAGGAAGAATGATGAAATGGATATAAAATAAAAAAATTTAAATAAAGATATATGATTGATGTGAAAAAATGAAGATGCCCATTACTCTACCAGCGGAATAGAATTAGGATAGATGACATATCATTAAGGGGGCGAACGGTACCGTACTATATGAGATATTCCTCGATCAATATGGCTTAAGCTCGGAGAGCGCCATTGATCTGAGATGCTCAGTCAATGTGGCTTAAGATCGGAGAGCGCCATTGACTTGAGAAGCTCTGATGAGCACATATAAATTAAGGACAAGGTGGCTAAAACTTGGAGAGCGCCCTTGGTTCGGTTATTCATCTATGATGAAATTATACTTAATCAATGTGGCTTAAGCTCGAAGAGCGCCATTGATTTGAGAAGCTCTGTTGAGCCAGATAGTGGACAGGGTGGCTATAGCTCTGGAAGCGCTCCTGATCCATAACCCGTATCTAGTCAGTCCAACTTTAGAGTGATGTGGGCAAGATAATGAAGATATGTCAAAAAAATAGAAAAGAAAAGAAAAAAATGATGTTGATATGAGATTGAGATATAATAATAAAGAGCTTAATAGAGTAACTTACCATTAAAGATAAATGAAAATAACATTGTATATGTGAGCATGATATTTATACTTGTATGAAATAGGAACATGTTAATAGACATAACATGCAAACATGTTAATGCATAAAATGATACATGTTAATGCTTGTTGCATGATATAGTATATTGTCTTATTTATATGCACCACTAAGCTTAGATCTTAGCGTGGGAGTTTCCTTCCACGCAGGAAAAAAATAGAAAGGTAGCTGAAGGTGGTAGATAAAGCAAGTAGTGATCCTATTCAAATTAAAGCAGCCGATCTCGAAATAGTTGGTCATAAACTTTTGAACTCTTGTATTTTGGTGTCCGCATTATATATACTTGTAAGTTGTAAATTAGTTTTCAAAGTTTGTTAAATAGTAAATTGGTATTTATAAATACTATGTTATGTAAATAAAATGTATATTATTTATTAAATAGAAGAAAAAAATATAGCGATTTAAAGAAATAAAGAAGACAGGCAGTAGCGCCTCCGCATCTGGGCACGTGTGGTTTGGGTGAGGGGGTGTCACAGTAGTTTTGGTATCAGATCCCGATTTGGGCGGTTTTGGGTTTTTAAAAAGTGAATTTTGAAAATGTTTACTTCTTGAAGTGTACCCACAATTGAATTTTTAGAGTCGCTGCTTTAATAAGTAGGGTTGTTACCTTTATGTTATAGGTAAGGTATGGCTTCTGGATCAAGACGAATAGTAGTGGAAGAAGCCGAGAGTAATGAGCCCTCAGAGGCAAGAGTTTCATCGCAACCAAGTCATCACCGAACTGTAGCACCGAGATCTGGTGCTAACTCATCCTGTGAGCAGTCAGCTACTAATACGGGTCAGACAGAGCTCATGAGAAATATGATAGAATTGTTACAGAGAGCATCACAACCAACCTCATCTGGATTACAATTTGAGAGATTGAGGAAGCTAGGGGCCCCCGATTTCTATGGAAAAAGGGAGGATGATCCTTTTGCAGCAGAATTCTGGTTGGAATGGATAGAGCGAGTTTTCGATCAACTACACTGTACAGATGAGCAGAAATATGAGTATGCAATATCGCTGTTACAGGAGCATGCATATCATTGGTGGCGATCTGAGTAACAAAGCACAAAGGCACCCGACCCTATGACATGGGAATTCTTTCTGGAGAAATTTAAGGAACAATATATCCCTCCTATATACATAGATGACAAGAAGAGAGAATTTTTGACTCTAAAACAAGGAAATATGTCAGTAACATAATACGAGAGGGAATTCAGACATTTATGTAAGTATGCTGAGGGCATTTTATCCAAAGAAACTGATAAATATCGACATTTTGAAGATGGATTGAGGGATACAATCAAGTTACAAGTTTTAGCCCTATGTCTGATGAGCTTCCCCAATTTACTAGCATCTGCTAGAACAGTTGATAGAGTCTTGGCGACATAGCAGTCCGTGCAGGTTAGTGGGGTTAGTAGACCCTCACCACAACCAAGGGGAGTACAATCGAGTGGCAAGAGAGCCAGATCTTTTGGTGGCTGAATCCAAGCTGGGGGTTCTAGCAGACCTCAGTCTTATAAGCGGGGACTAACCGCAAGATCTACTTCATTAATAGCCAGTGCATCGAAACATGCATCCCTAGATCTACAACTCTACCAGTGTGTCAACATTGAGGTCGTCCTTACCCAGGAGAGTGTTGGTGGATGATAGAAGCATGTTTGAGATGCGGCTCCAAGGACCATATAAGAAGAGATTGTCCATTGCTACAGTTTGGCAGAGGTTCAGGGAGTATTGAGTCGGTACCAATATAGACTATGGGACACGGCAGAGGTCGAGGCAGAGGACAAGGAAGAGGAGGCCGTGCAGGGCCAGGCCAGTTTAGGTTAGACATAGTGGAGAGGCCAGAAGGTAGTAGAGTTGCTCCAGCAAGAGTTTATGCCATGCGATACCGAGAGGAGCTGGATGCACCTGACATCATAGTGGGTAAATTCCTTCTCTTTGGCTCTTATATACATGCATTGATAGACCCTGGGTCAACACACTCATACATATGCACACCACCATCGGGTTGAGAGGGTTTAAAACCTGAGACTCTAGAATATGAGAGTCTTGTGACTAACCCATTAGGGCACTGTGTGAGGGTTAGTAAAATCTTTCGGGGTTGCCCAGTTAAAATTCAAGATAAACTATTCCTAGTGGATTTAATAGAGCTATCATTCCTTGAGGTCGATGTGATCTTAGGAATGGATTGGCTAGCTCGACATGAAGTGATAGTAGATTGTAGAAAAAGAGAGATAAGGACTAAAGTTTCAGAACAAGAAGAGAGAGTAGTGATGAGCGAGAATAGAGGATATTCAAACAATGTGATATCAGTGTTGAAAGCTCGAAAACTCATCAATAAGGGTTGGGAGACTTAACTAGCGTATGTGATTGATACCCAAAAGAAAAGTCCGTAGATGGCTGACATCCCAACTATTAGTGAGTTTTCTGATGTGTTCCCTGAGGAGTAGGACTACCACCTAACCGAGAGATAAAGTTTGCTATTGAATTAGTACCTGGCACCGCTTCTATATCTATTACACCATATAGGATGGCACCCATAGAATTGAAAGAGTTGAAGATACAGTTACAAGAAATGTTAGATAAATGATTTATACAACCTAGTGTATCACCATAGGGTGCTCCAGTGTTATTTGTGAAGAAGAAAGACGGTACTTTACATCTTTGCATTGACTACAGGCAGCTTAATAGGGTTACTGTTAAGAATAAATACCCATTGCCTAGGATTGATGATTTATTTGATCAGTTGAAAGGTGCAAGTATATTTTCAAAGATAGATCTTCGATCGGGGTATCATCAACTGAAGATCAAAGGGTCAGATGTATCTAAGATGACATTCAAGACTCGTTATGGTCATTATGAGTTCTTGGTGATGCCATTTGGATTGACAAATGCACCGGCAGTTTTTATGGACCTGATGAACCGAGTGTTCAGGCCATATTTGATCAATTTGTAGTTGTATTCATTGATGACTTTCTTGTCTATTCTAGAGATCGAGTAGAGCATGACCAACATCTCAGAAAAGTATTACAGACCTTGAGGGAGAAACAATTGTATGCAAAGCTATCTAAGTATGAGTTTTGGTTGGAAGCAGTTAGTTTTCTGGGTCATGTAATTTTAGCGTAAGGTATTTGAGTTGATCCTAGTAAAATTGAGGCTATTCTTAATTGGAGACCACCTCGCAACGTGACTGAGATGAGGAGTTTCCTTGGATTAGCCGGATATTATAGGAGATTTGTGAAAGGATTTTCATCTATAGCGAATCCTTTGACACAACTGCTGTAAAAAGAGGTTCGTTTTGAATGGACAGATAGATGTCAAGCAAGCTTTGATCTATTGAAGGCAATGCCTCCAGACAGCTTAAGCCTCACAAGCTTAACTATCCGACGCATGATTTAGAACTTGCAACTATAGTTTTTGCTCTTAAGATTTGGAAACATTATCTGTATGGAGACAGATGCTACATTTATATGGACCACAAGAGTCTTAAATATCTTCCTTCACAGAAAGAGTTGAACTTGAGGCAGCAAAAATGGTTGGAATTGATTAAAGATTATGACTGTGTGATCGACTACCAGCCAGACAAAGCTAATGTGGTAGCTGATGCGCTAAGCCAAAAAATTTTAGCTGAGATACGAGTGGAATCCACATTAATACAAAGAATTAAAGATGTCCAAAAACAAGATGAGAAGCTAGTAAAGATGGTTGAAATCTTGAAAAATGGAAAAAAGTCAGAATTTTCTTTAACAGAAAATGGTACTCTGTATTTTAAGAATCGGATTTGTGTACCAAGTATAGAAGAGTTGATGTTAGAGATTTTAAAAGAAGCTCATGAAATTAATGCGTTTGATCGATCAGAGTTTAAATTCGGATTTTGACTGGAATTAATCAAGTAATGACTAAATTAAATGATATATGCCTAATTAAGTGATTATAAAGTTTAAAGAAGTTGATTTACAGTAAAGGACTAAATTGCAAATTTTGATAAGTTTTGGGGTCACATTGCAAATTACCAAAAATTTGAGGATTTATGAGATTAATTACTAATCAACATATTAATTTTGGGGACATTTTAATAGGTTGGCTGGCTACTCAATGAGGAGGAGTAAGGTTAGTGTTGACTAAGTAAAATAGGAAGAAGATGGTCATGATGGTGGGTCCCACATGAAGACTTTTGGGTACCCTGTTTAATTCTTTTTTTTCTTCTTCTCCTTCTCTTCATTTTCTGCAGTCTTCTCTCTCTTGTCTACTAGTCACGTCAGCCCCATTCCCTTCATAGCTAAACCAGAAATTTAGAGAGAGAAAGGAAGAGAAAAGAGGGGAAAGAGCAAGAACAAGTGATCTTCATGGTCCATAACTCCTAAGGAAGCTGGAAAGAACAAGAAAGAGGAAGAAAAATCAAGTTTGGTGGAAAGAGAAAATCTCCAAAGTTGTGATTTAGTGAAGAAAAGAGTAATGTAAGAAGTGATTCTTCTTCTTCTTCTTCATCTTTTCTTAAAGAAGATTGAATTTTGAGCTTATCCAAGAATCATATGGAAAGAGAGAGAAATTAGGGTTTTGAGAGAGAATAAGAGAGTTTAGGGTCTTGAGAAAATCAGATGATAATAGTGATATATGATGTTGTAGGAGCTCCAAGTGACAAAGAACAAACACTAAAGAGCAAAGGAAAAGAGAAAGCTACTTAGAAGAGTGAAGGAGAAAGATTAAGGTTTGTGCATAATTTAAGGCAATAGCCTATCTTTATTTGAAATAATGCATGTTTAGTATGATAATTGATGATTGAAATACATTAATGATGACTATGGCATGAAACCATATGTTATAGATAAAGAATGAGCTTTCTTGTGATTTGTTGAATTAAGTGATGCATGTTAGAGAATTTAATTATGATTAAGACATTTATATGTATTAGTCATGATATGTAGAATAAATGACTCCAGAAATGCATGAATTGTGTTTTGATATGATTTGGTGTAATTAGAATGAATGAAATGTGAATATGCAGATTTCCTGCCGATCGGGTCACGGGCGTGACTATCGGGTCACGGGCGTGAACCTGATGGTTCATGATTGTGATTGATTTGTATCACGGTTGTGACTTTGGTGTGAAAATGGTACTATTCATTCTAGAAGCGTTCACGGTTGGGAATCACGGGTGTGAACTCATTCACAGGCATGAATGAGTATTCACGACTATGAATGCTTTTTGCACGATTCATTCCAGTAGCGTTCACGGCTTTGGATTACGGGCGTGAACTAATTCATAGGCATGAATTGGTAGTCACAGCCGTGAATGCTCTATTTTTAAATAAATTATGAATATGATTATCTATTGATGTATCTAGTTACACAAATGAAAAAGATGTTATCCAGTATGTATGAGCATGATTAGAGGTTTGTAAGACAAGAAAATTTAGATGTTGATACATGAGAATATTGATGTGTTGAAATTGAGAATGAAGATGATATGATGTATAATAGGAGGAATGATGAAATGGATATAAAATAAAAAAATTTAAAAAAAGACATATGATTGATGTGAAAAAATGAAGATGCCCATTACTCTACATGTGGACTAGAATTAGGATAGATGACATATCATTAAGGGGGCGAACAGTACCGTACTATATGAGATATTCCTCAATCAATGTGGCTTAAGCTCGAAGAGCGCCATTGATATGAGAAGCTCGGAGAGCGCCATTGACTTGAGAAGCTCTGATGAGCACATATAAATTGAGGACAAGGTGGCTTAAGCTCAGAGAGTGCCCTTGGTCCGGTTATTCATCTATGATGAAATTATACTCAATCAATGTGGCTTAAGCTCGGAGAGCGCCATTGATTTGAGAAGCTCTGTAGAGCCAGATAGTGGATAGGGTGGCTATAGCTCTAGAAGCGCTCCTGATCCATAACCCGTATCCAATCAGTCCAAATTTAGAGTGATGTGAGCAA
The DNA here is from genome assembly GCA_023653625.1 of Triadica sebifera. Taxonomy (NCBI): domain Eukaryota; kingdom Viridiplantae; phylum Streptophyta; class Magnoliopsida; order Malpighiales; family Euphorbiaceae; genus Triadica; species Triadica sebifera. The sequence goes on from CM042893.1 coordinate 31,898,892, forward strand.
GGTAATGAAGATATGTCAAAAAAATAGAAAAGAAAAGAAAAACAATGATGATAATATGAGACTGAGATATAATAATAAAGAGATTAACAGAGTAACTTACCATTAAGGTAAATGAAAATAACATTGTATATGTGAGCATGATATTTATACTTGTATGAAATAGGAATATGTTGATAGACATAGCACGCAAATATTTTAATGCATAAAATGATACATGTTAATGCTTGTTGCATGATATAGTATATTGCCTTATTTATATGCACCACTAATCTTAGAGCTTAGCGTGGGAGTTTCCTTTCGCACAGGAAAAAAAATAGAAAGGTAGCTGAAGGTTGTAGATAAAGCAAACGGTGATCCTATTCAAATTAAAGCAGTCGATCTCAAAATAGTGGGTCATAAACTTTTGAACTCTTGTATTTTAGTTTTCGCATTATATATACTTATAAGATGTAAATTAGTTTTCAAAGTTTGTTAAATAGTAAATTGCTGTTTATAAATTCTATGTTATGTAAATAAAATGTACATTATTTATTAAATAGAGGAAAAAAAATATATAGCGATTTGAAAAAGTAAAGAAGACAAGTAGTAGCATCCCCGCATCCGGGCACATGCGGTTTAGGTGAGGGGGTGTTACACTAAGGTGTTAACTGGTCCAATTTTTTGGCCGATTTGCGGGTTTGCTAATCCAACCAACTAGTCCAAACCAGTTTAGTAACAAGGTTTTCTATCAAATATAATGGCTAGATAATGTAACATTGTCACATTCACTAATTTAGGTCCTGAGTTGCACATTATTGAAATCGATGTGTTAGACTAACCAAAGTCTAAATTCGGAAATAAGTAAAAATTTGGCAAATAAATGTGAAAAATAATTAATGGAAACAAGAAATATAATGTATAATGTGGTGAAAAAGGATGAAATGTGAAGAAACTCTCTCTAAAAAAACAAAATATTTTGAAACAAATATTTTTTGTTCCAAAGTGTGGTAGAATTGATATCCAAATGATTCTTTTGGATATCTCACAAATAAACATTTATCTGACTTAGCTTCTACTTTGTCTGACATTGTCCACTTCACATAAGCAGGACAACTTCATGCTTTTCATGTGTGAAAGAATAAGTATCTCATTATTTCATATCTCATATGGAATAATATCAACTAACTTATAATGAACTATGTTTAATATATAAACAGTATATGGAGATGTAAAAAATATTATTAGAGACCACTTTGTGAGCACTATTTCAGCGACCATAAATTTGGTCGCTAAATAACTATCCATACGTAGTGGTTTCTATATTGTGACCAAATATTGCAACCACTTTTAAAGACCTCAAAGAATATGGTCACAACGTGGTTCGCTTGGTCGTCCATAGTTAAAATACTTTACCAACCACTATTGTGGTCGTTAACTAGAGACCAGTAATTTGTAGTCACTAAATTTAGAGACCAACAAAATGTGATCACTAAATTTGGTTAACGACCAGATTTTTATTGACCACTGTTTGTAGTCGTTGTATGGTCACTAAAGATGTTTAGCGACCACTTAGAGACCACATTTGGTGGTCACTATTTATTATCTTTTTTGTAGTGTCTATTTTTATGGATCTTAATCCCCAGTATATATGTTGTTTCATTAAGGTCTTTCATGGTGAAATTTTTAGAAAGTCAAATTTTATCTTATTGAATAATTGCGATATCGTTTCTTATAAGAAGTATGTCATCTACATATAATACTAGTAATACAACTACACTCCCGCTAACCTTTTTGTAAAGACAAAGTTCATCCATATTTTGTGAGAAACCAAAATCCTTAATTGCCTTATCAAAATGAATGTTCCAACAATTAGATGCTTGATTGAATCCATAAATGGATCTTTGCAATTTACATATCTTTTGAACATTAGTGGATGTGAACCCCTTAGGTTGTGTCTAGTACACATCCACAGTCAGATTTCCATTAAAGAAAGCTGCTTTTATATCTATTTGTCAAATCTGATAGTCATAATGAACAGTAATGGCCAGAAGTATCTTAATGGATTTAAGCATGACAACTGGAGAAAAGGTTTCATCATAGTCAACACCTTATCTTTGATAATATCCTTCGGGTACCACCCTATCTTTATAGGTAACAACATTACCTTATGTGTCAATTTTTTTCTTAAAGATCCATTTGTACGCTATTGGTTTTATCCCTTCACATAGGTCAATCAATGTCCATATTTGGTTTTCATACATGGAATTTATTTGATTGTATGACTTTTGATCATCTGTCAGATTTTGAACTATTCAGAATTTATTCTTAGGCAGTAGGCTTATCATTATATATAAGCAATACATCATTTTGTTCATATATGAGAAATCCATATCTCTTAGGCGTGGTGTGTATTCTATTTGACCTAAGAAGTTCTTGTGCCTCAGAAAGTGTTATTGTTACTTCATTTGTATAAGTAATAGATTTGGGTTATGTCAGTTGATTTGCATTTGTTTGAGCATTTTGAACTTCATCAAGTTCAATCTTGCTTCAACTATCTTCTTTTAGAAAAAACTTTTTTTCTAAGAAGAAAACTTGTTTTTAAACAAAGAACTTTTGTTCCAAATGGTGGTAAAATTAAAATCCAAATGATTCTTTTGGATATCCCACAAATAGACACTTATCAAACTTAGCTTCTAGCTTGTCTAATATTGTTCGTTTCACATAAGTAGGACAAACCCATACTTTTGTAAGAGAAAGAATATGTCTCTTATTATTCCATATCTCATATAGAGTAAAATAAACTAACTTAGAAGATACTCTAATTAGTATATAAATAACAGTCAGTAGTGCATGATCCTAAAAAGACTTAGACAGTTATGTAAAACGCATCATTGACCTCACTATGTCTAACAAGGTTTAGTTTCTCCTTTCAACCATACCATTGTGTTGTGGTGTGTAAGGGGGAGTCTATGGAGATAATATCCCATTATTTCTTAGATAACCTTGAAACTTTTGACTTAAGTATTCTCCACCTCAATCTAATGTTAGTGTTTTAATACTTTTACCAAGTTGTCTTCATTTTTGAATTCCTTAAACTTTTCAAAAGCTTCAGTTTTGTATCTCATTAGATAGTAGTACCCAAATAGTGAGTAATCATCAATAAATGTAATGAAGTAAATAACACCATCTCTAGCATTCACTGACATTGGCCCATATACATCTGTATGTATAAGGTCCAATGACCCATTAGCACGTTCGCCCTTTCCACTAAAAGGTGACTTTTTTATCTTGCCTAATAAACAAGATTCTCATATGTCATATAGTTCATAATCAAATGACCCCAAGTCATCATTTTTGTGTAACTTAGTTAAATGCCTCTCATTTATCTTGCCAAGGCTGTTGTGCAAAAAATATGATGGTTTTAGGTTATTCGAATTTTGTCTTTTATTATTGATTTTGAGGATTGAATTACACATATCAATAATACAAATTCTATTGCATAATACACCAATTCCTTAAAAGAATATCATTCAACTATTTAGAGCAACCATTGCCATTAATAGTTAAATGAAAACTTTTTTTATTTAAATAAGAAATAGAAATAATATTCTTAGTTAAAACTATAACATAATAACAATTGTCTAATTCTAAAACAAGTCCACTAGGGAGTGTTAACACATAAGTTTCTATAGCTAATACAATAACTCTTACTCTATTGCCAACACGTAGGTCTTTCTCTCCTTTCTTGAGCTATCTAATATTTCTTATGCCCTACATATCAATACATACGTATGATCCACAACAAGTATCTAATAACCATGCATTATTACTAGAAACAATATTAACCTCAATAACATAAAACTTGAAGTAGAATGTGCACCTGATGTCTTATCCTTCCTCTTCTTCAAACACTCTAGATAAGGCTTACAGTTCCTCTTCTAATGGCTATTCTTGCTATAATGAAAGCAAGTTTCCTTTAAAACATTCTCTTTGGCGTTCATCTTCACACCCCTTTGGGTTTTTGTAGGCTTATTTTTTTTTTCTTGTCATTCTTTTTCTTATAAGAATTAGAAGTATCCACCAGCATTATAGCTTTTTCCTCTTTCTTAATAGAAGGCTCAATGGTCTTAAGCATATTTATCAACATAGGGATTGATGAAGAGAACTTATTTATTTGATATTTTAGTACAAAATGTGCATAACTATCAAGTAAACTTTGAAGAATTAAGTCTATACTTCACTTATGATCCATTATAAACCCTAAAGTAGCCAACCGCTCAATGTACTCATTCATCTTCAATGCGTGATGTGTAATGGCTCAAATACCGGGTTAGTCGTAAACTATAGTTTCCGAAATTGATCAGCATACCTGAGGGTCAAAAATACACTTATGGGTGGAAAATATTCTATTTGATCATCGAAAAATATAGGTTATGACTAGTGCGAGAGTAAAATTTGGAGTAAAAATGAGGTCAGATAAGTCATCAAAAGTTAAAATTAAGAAAAACTAAGACCCGATTTAATTAAATAGTTGGTCAACCATACTTTGACTGGGTTATAAACAATAGCAAACGACATCAAAAAAATGAAATTGAACTTGAAAAGTAAGAAAAATAATTTATAGTGCATAATTGGACATAAATTGGTTGGACTTTATTTGGCCCAAACTCATCCAATTTAGACCACTATAAATAGGCTCAATATCAGAATTCTCTAGAGATAAATCTGCTCCATCATCTTCTTCCTCTCCTCCCTCGTGGCCGAAACTACCTTCTCCCATTTCTTCTCCAATTTTCTTTAATTTTCTTCAATTATTACACCAAAATCCACCACCCAAAAATAATTTTAGCATCTCTAGTAGCTAATAGAAGTTTTTGAATCTTCATTTAGAGAGCTAGAGTGGAAAAAAATCAAAAAAGAAAATTTAGGATACCAATTTGAGGTAAGTAAAATTTATAGTTTTACATTAGTTTAATGATTCAAATAAGTAGTTTAAGGTATGTAGATAATAAATATGAAGTTTATTTGAGTTAAGAAGCAAAATAATGGTGGATTAATGAAAGAAAAATTTTGGCCATGGTAGGTTCAAGAGAAGGTGAAGGTGCTTCCAAAGAAAAGGCTAAGGAAAAGAGATTAGGAAGGCCTGAACAAGAAATTAAGGTTAGTGATTCCAAAATCTATCTATTTCCATTAATTAAGCATGATTTAGGGTTATGAAAATTAGGAATTTTGTGTGTTTTGCATGTAATTGTTAATTAATACTTAAAACATGATTAACAAATTATGAAAAGTGAATTAGAATGGTAGATTTCAATAAAAAAAAATTAATTAGGGGAAATTGGAAAATATGACCTTATTATGTGAAAAATGTAAATTAAGGTATAAATACATTTTATTGTAATATTATGATATATATAGAACAAGAAATGTATAAATTAGTGAAAGGAATATTTAGAAGATGAAAGACAAATTTTAATGATGAAAATTAATTATAGTCCGAAATATGAAGAAAGAAAAATTAATATTTTTCTTGCTAATTAAAAGAAAAATTAGTTATAAAATGCAAGAAAATATGATTTTAAGTGTGTAGAAATTTATTGGAAATTTTTAAATTATATATTGAATATCTTTCTAGTTATTGATTATATTATGCATGAAATGAAAAATAATGAATAAAGTGTGTTTAGTGATGCTTAATTACTTAATTGAATATTCATAATGAATTATTGATATATTAGAACAGAAAGTGTGAAAAATTATGGTGGTGATAAAATTGTAAGGATGAATAAAATGTTAAGTGATTAATAATGTAAAAATAATGAAATTTATGAAATTAATGAAAATTGAATTAAAGAAATAAAATAATGTCTTTAATCATTTTTCTGATGGTTAAATCTAGTCCGGAATATAATTGGCTAGCCATAGGGACACCATTACCGCAGTGCGGGTCATAACGACTTACTTGTGTAGGTCAATGATTGTTTACTATAGTGATAATGATTCAGTGAACAGTGTACAGTGTAGTGCTCGAGTGATCATTCGAGATTACTTTTCAGTGTAGTGGACTTTTGGGTCCACGTCCCATGTATCTGGTCCGAAGATTTTCCATCGAATGGAAACTAGGGGCAAATGTAAATAAAAGTAGTAATAATGATAAAAATGAAAGATAAGTGAAAAATATGATAAGAATTATAAAATGGTATAATTGTAAAAATGAGAAAAGTGAAAATATGAGAAAAATAATAAATGTGAATAAAAAGTAGTAAAGATGATTTAAGTGAAAAATATGATAAAAAAACATGTAAGTAAAAAAATATATATGAGAAAATGATAAAAATGATAAAATAAATAAAATAAAATAAGTGAAAAATACAATATAAATGATAAAAGTGATAATTGTAAAAATAAATAATAAATAAATAACAAAAATGTTAGTGGCAGAAGTGTAAATAATATATAGTTAGTGGCATAATTGTGAATAAATGAAACTTTAGGAACTAAAATAAAATTTGTAGCTAATTAAATTGAGAATTGAAAAAAAAATAAAAAAGAAATAAATGAATAATTAATTAAAGATATAAAGTGAAAATGGACTGAATTGAAAGAAATTGAAAGTTCCGAAGCAAGTAAAAAAAATATTAATTCAGAAAAGTTGTTAAAATTAATTAAGATATTAAATAGTAAATTAAGGGTAAATAAAAATAAAGTATTAAAAAAATAAAAATAAAAATAGAAAATTTAAATAGTATATTAAAAAGTTATTGCATGTATGAACGCATGAAAATATAGGGCCATGAAAATTTTTAGATTAGTAATCGCCACTCAGCATATTAATGCTCATGACGTAGTTATTTGACTGCATGCAGGTAGTAGCGGGAAAGACATGAGCAGACATATAAATTTTGGGAGCTGACGCAAGATCTAAATAATTGTAGGTTATTATATAAAATGACATATATATATATATATATATATATATATGTTTAGATATGATATTGTATGGATAAATTTATATACATATTCTGATAAAAGAATATTTGTGAACTATTATATATGTATTGTTGTGCCCAAAAATGGGTTGAGAATTGTTTGTTTTGCAGGTGGAGTAGTTAGTTTATAGCCATTATGATGTTAAAATTTTTGAAAAATAAAAAGGATTAATTAAGTGCTAATTGTATTATGGTCATTAAATTAAGGAAAAGAAAAAAATTTGGTACACATCAGCTATAATTGCATAATTACGTAACGTACGTATAGAAAGAAGTGTTATAAGGGTGCCACAGTTTTAGTAGTATCAAAGCGTGGTAAGATGGTTCTAAGATTGGAGTGGGAATTAATTGAATGAATTATATGTATATACATGTCAATTGATGGATGAAGTGTGTTATAAGTCTAACGTATGATTGCTCTTTTCTTGTTTTATAGTGAATGATGGCATCCCAACAAGGTCAAGGTGTTAAAGACGGTGAGAGTGAAGCGTCGGATAATGTTGGGCAAGCTGAAGCCTTGCAACAAAATGTCACTCCACCAGTTGCACCACCTCCACCGCCGCAACTGGATTTTCTCCATCTCATGGCTGATTATATTCAACACAGAATGCAAGCTGAACAAGCTCAATAGTCACAGCTAGCAGCACAGGTACAGCCTCCGGCTCCACCTAGAAAGAAACCTATTTTGGAGCAGTTGAAGAAATTAGGAGTTGAAGATTTCTACAGGCTTGATCCATTGACCTCTGTACAAGTTGAGGAATGACTGTTCAAGATAAATAGGTTATTTAAAATTGCTCACAGCCCGCCTGAAGTGAAATTTGAAGGTACTGTGGCATAATTTCAGGGTCCTGCATTCATTTGGTGGGATTCAGTATGCAAGCATACCCCAGGTGAACAATTGAATTAATATTTCTTCTTGGCCCAGTTTGAAAAGAAATATATACGGTCAGAGTATAAAGCAGAGATGCAAGATGCTTTCTGGAGACTCAGATAGGGAAATAAGACAGTAGCAGAATATGAGCGCAAGTTTGAGCACCTCAATGCCTACTTTGATGATTACCAGTTGACAGAGGAGAGATTATGTTAGAGATTTGAGAGGGGTCTTCATAACAAGATCAGACAGATAGTGGGTGCGCAACAACATCCAAATTTACGTGCCTTGGTAGAAGCTGCTATTAAAGTGGAAAGTATTCAGTCAGATGAGGCTAACAGGCAAACTCAGTTTCAACAGAAGAGGAAGCCAGGATAGTTCAGTGGTTCGGATGCTCAGAGCAAGAATTCTAGGTGACCAGCTCTATCACAGAGTCGTATATCAGTTGCACCAGGGCATGGGCAAGGAAATATACTTTGTGGCAATGTCTCAATCATTTCTATGGGTAGTACACGTAGAGACAGTGGGGCAGGTATAGTTCAGACTTGTAGCCATTGTGGTAGATTTCACCTAAGAGAGTGCAGATATTTGACTGGTGCCTGTTTCAAATGTGGTTCAAAAGATCATCAGGTCAGGGATTGTCCAGTGGCTCAAGCTTCTATAGCTATGTCACCAGCACCTAGTATTGGATCTTTACCATCCAGAGGTCAAGGTAGGGGAGCAGCCCTTAACCCATCAACATCTAGACCTTCTGCACAACTATCTCAGGATCAGGGATGAGCTACATACCGTACTTATGCAGTGAGAACCAAAGAAGAGAAGGATGCTTCGGATGTGATAGTAGGTAAATTCATGCTTATGAATGATTTTGTTTATGTACTTGTTGATCCTGGTTCCACACATTCATACATAAATATTGATGTTGCACGAGGGAAAGGGTTAAAGATTCACAATTAGACCAGGAAATCCTAGTGAGCAATCCTTTAAGGAATAGTATTATGGTGAACAGGGTGTATAGGAATTGTACTATTAGTGCGCAAGGTTATGAATTCCTAGTTAACCTAATTGAACTTGTGATGCCCCACTTATATATTAGGGATAATCCCACATATATAAGAAGAATGCCACAAGCTTAACGTGATAAATTTATTTAACTAAGTTTTTCTATTGTTTAAATTTAAAAAAAAAATTCATTTACTTATATTAGATTTGGCTTATCGTTCTAATTATCAATATATATATATCACCAAGTCAAATATATTTATGGTAATTGATTAAGTTACATAGTTGATCATTTGTGGCATACTAGCCTCACACATGACTGCTTACAATATAATATCAAAATATAAGACATGCTCCTGAACTAAATACATAACATGTCTACCAAAATCTATATGTATGGTCAAACTAAAAATAACATAATAAGTAACTAACCCTCTAACTATGTCTCTTGTGCCTCCACTGATATGAGCTTAGATTTCTTCTTGATCAACTTTACTATCTACTAGCTACCGTTCCAATTCCTGTGTGAGAAGAACCCATGCTAAGCTATCTCTAACTTAATGGTACATATAGGCATTAAGTTTTTTCTAAGCAGTCACACAATGCATGTCTCAAATAAATCATGACACACTGAATTGTTATTGCATATTTGTCATATAAAAGAAATAACTACATCACATAACAGTATAAACATAATAATCATATTTAATAATTAAGTTCTCACTACCTCATGTAAGCATTTCATGTTTTTGTCATTTATGTCAAATAAAATTTCCACATTTCATTCCACAATCTTTAATTAGTATCAGCGCAAATCACATTCCCAGACTCTCCGGATATGGGTGTGAAATAGGGGCACTCACAGAGCTTAAGCCACCATACTCACCATTCTCTCAAGTCAAGGGCGCTCGTGGAGCTTAAGCCACCTTAACTGAGTACAATCGTGTCATCTGTGTATAATCAGGATCAGAGGTGCTCCCAAAGCTTAAGCCACCCTGTCCATAAATCATATCCATATCGGTACTGTAACTTGCCCATAATGGTGCACCATCTATCTTATGTTAGTCCTCAGGTAGAGAAATGGGAAATTAACACCAATAATTACTTGTTTCTATAACAAATACTCATTTCAAAACATAATCATATACTCACAATTTATTTCAAAACCATGTAATAGCATGATACTTTATCAAATATTAGCATAATGTTAAGTTCATAGTCAATAACATTTCTATAATTTTAAAACATATCATAATATATTATTTCATCATTGTAACAAATAATTCATGCCATGCACACACAATCATGCATAAGGGCAAAACAGAATACATATGGGGTGCGCAATAGGGGCGCTCACAGAGCTTAAGCCACCCTACTCACCATACTCTCAAGTCAAGGGCACTCGCGAAGCTTAAGCCACCTGGACTGAGTATAATCGTGTCATCTGTGTGTAATCAGGATCAGGGGCGTTCCTAGAGCTTAAGCCACCCTGTCCATAAATCATATCCATATTGGTACCGTAACTTCCCCATAATGGTGCACCATCTATCCTATATTAGTCCTCAGGTAGAGAAATGGGCAATTAACACTAATAGTTACTTGTTTCTATAATAAATACTCATTTCATAACATAATCATATACTTACAATTTATTTCAAAACCATGTAATAGCATGATATTTTATCAAATATTAGCATAATGTTAAGTTCATAGTCAATAACATTTCTATAATTTTAAAACATGTCATAATATATTATTTCATCATTGTGACAAATAATTCATGTCATGCACACACAATCATGCATAAGGGCAAAACATAATACATATATGTACAAACCTTGCTAATGTTTTTCTTTTCCAAAATATATACACCTAGAGCTTGTTCACTTTTGTTGTTCTTGTTGTTGTTGAGATCCTAATTTAAAAATATAATTAATTAATACATTGATAAAATATTTATTCTTAGTTACTCGTTTCTATAATAAATACTCATTTCATAACATAATCATATACTTACAATTTATTTCAAAATCATGTAATAGCATGATATTTTATCAAATATTAGCATAATGTTAAGTTCATAGTCAATAACATTTCCATAATTTTAAAACATGTCATAATATATTATTTCATCATTGTGACAAATAATTCATGTCATGCACACACAATCATGCATAAGGGCAAAATAGAATACGTATATGTACAAACCTCGCTAGTGTTTTTGTTTTCCAAAATATATACTCAGAGCTTGTTCACTTTTGTTGTTCTTCTTATTGTTGAGATCCTAATTTAAAAATATAATTAATTAATACATTGATAAAATATTTATTCTTAATATAATTTAAATAAATAACTACAATGTTTTTTAAGCTAGAACAAGACCTCTAAGGACTGTTGGATCAATAACGTTTTCTATACTTATCCAATTTATATTATTCTTACTCCTAATTAAATTTAACATATAAAAATAAAACATACTAAAATTTCCAAATTTTTGAACAATTACACAATGTTTGGTATAATTTTAAATATTGCCCTGTTTTCTGCCCTTAGGCAGTTTTGAGGTACCATATTTAAAACTTCATGTCTTTCAATGTGTAGCTTAAATTATTCTAAATATTTTTATAGAGTTATATAAGTTAATTTGGAATATTTTTCATGTTTAACTCATTTCAAGATTCGGTCTCTAATATTCTCAAATATTAGAGGATCTATAACTCGTTCAACATAGAGTATCAACCCAACCAGTTTAATTGTTCAGCTCATAACTCACAAAATACATGACATTTTAAGGTGGACCTTTCACAAGAATTTAGATAAGACATAGAATTAAAACTTTCATGTTTTAACTTTGGCTAATTTGATCTAAAAATAGGTCAAATATAAGGACAAAATTACTGGAACTGCACAGGTACCAGAACACAACTCAATCAAGGAACAACTATAATCCATTTCACTATAACTCAACCTACATAAGAGATATTTATACAAACTTTTTTAGAGACCTAAATAACATATATACCTACAACTTTTATGTTTTACAAAACTCAGATTAAGCCACTAAGATGATCAAATGTTACAAAAACTATAGGTTATTCAATTGATACATCTCCCTAAACCAGTTTCACCCCAATGACCATTTCTCTTCATATACTCCAAATCATTCAATAACATTTTACAGAAAGATACAAAAGACATATATTAACAACTTTTATGTTTTACATATTCTCAAATTCGATTCATAGGATACTCAAAAAAATGAACGAATTACACTGCATAACATAATCCAAAAAGTTCTAATAACACAATAATCATAGGAAAGATATTACTTACCAAGATCAGATTTATTTGGAAGGAATTTTCTTGAAAATTATGAAGAAGAGGATGAAGATTTTGGGCTGTGATATGGAGGAAGAAAAATGGATGATGAAGAAGAAGAAGAAGGAAAGGGTTGGAGTTGGAAGCAAAAGGGCCAAAAGAAGTCTTAATTGACTTCAGCCCCACTCTCCCAATTTTTCTGTTTTTTTTTCTACTTTGTCTACTGTTCACTTTTTTGTTTTTTGTTTTTAAATTTTATTGTTATTATTATTATTATTATTATTATTATTATTATTATTATTATTATTATTATTATTATTATTATTATCATCATCATCATCATCATCATCATCATCTTCATATATTTACTTATCTAGTCATTTTAAATTTTTTTACAAAAAATATAATTTAATTATGTGGTCTAATTTATTCAAATTCATCATGGCTATCAATTTAATTTAATATCTAATTTAATAATTTATTTCATCTATTTTAGTCTTTATTATCTACCATGTTTTTCCTATTTGTACCACATACTTATTCAAATTAAAATCTAATTAGTGGGTATTACAATTCTCTCCCCCTTAAGATGTTTCGTCCTCGAAACATACCTAATGCATCGCCACTGAACAAGTGAGGGTATTGAGCTTTCATCACCTCTTCGCTTTCCCATGTTGCTTTTTCGATTGCATGATTCCTCTATAGTACTTTCACTAATAGTACTCACTTGTTCCTCAACTCCTTAATTTCTCTTGCTAAAATTTGCACTGGTTCTTCTTCATATGTCAAATCTTGTCTAACTTGAATGCTTTCAGCAGGTATGATGTGATTAGGATTTGATCTATATCGTCTTAACATTGAGACCTGAAAAATATTATGTATTTGATTCAACTCCGGTGGTAGAGCGAGTCTATAAGCAACAGGTCCAACTCTTTCTAATATTTCATAAGGTTCGATGAACCTTGGACTTAACTTGCCTTTCTTCCCAAATCGTAACACTTTCTTCCAGGGAGATACTTTAAGAAAAACTTTATCACCCACTGCATGATCAATGTCTCGTCTCTTAAGATCAGCATACGATTTCTGCCTATCTATAATTGCCTTAAGTCTTTCACAAATGACTTTCACTTTCTTTTCCGTCTCTTGCACTAGGTCTGGTCCCATAAGTTTCCTCTCGTTGAGCTCTGTCCAACATAGAGGTGTTCGACCCTTTCTACCATAAAACGCCTCATATGGAGCCATCTGGATACTAGACTAATTACTGTTATTATAGGCGAATTCCATTAAAGGAAGATATTTATCCCAGCAACCTTCAAATTCAATGACACAACTTCTCATCATATCTTCTAGAATCTGAATGACTCTTTCTGACTGTCCATCTGTCTGCGGATGAAAAGCCGTGCTGAAATTGAGCTTAGAAACAATAGAAACAGGTATGATGTGATTAGGATCTGATCTATATCGTCTTAACATTGAGACCTAAAAAATATTATGTATTTGATTCAACTCCGGTGGTAGAGCGAGTCTATAAGCAACAGGTCCAACTCTTTCTAATATTTCATAAGGTTCGATGAACCTTGGACTTAACTTGCCTTTCTTCCCAAATTGTAACACTTTCTTCCAGGGAGATACTTTAAGAAAAACTTTATCACCCACTGCATGATCAATGTCTCGTCTCTTAAGATCAGCATACGATTTCTGCCTATCTATAATTGCCTTAAGTCCTTCACAAATGACTTTCACTTTCTTTTCCGTCTCTTGCACTAGGTCTGGTCCCATAAGTTTCCTCTCGTTGAGCTCTGTCCAACATAGAGGTGTTCGACCCTTTCTACCATAAAATGCCTCATATGGAGCCATCTGGATACTAGACTAATTACTGTTATTATAGGCGAATTCCATTAAAGGAAGATATTTATCCCAGCAACCTTCAAATTCAATGACACAACTTCTCATCATATCTTCTAGAATCTGAATGACTCTTTCTGACTGTTCATCTGTCTGCGGATGAAAAGCCGTGCTGAAATTGAGCTTAGTACCTATAGCTTGTTATAGACTAACCCAAAATTGAGATGTGAAGCGGGGATCTCTATCAGACACAATAGAAACAGGCACTCCATGAAGTCATACAACTTCATTCATATAAAGTTCTGCCAATTTATTCAATGGGTAGTCCTTTCTGATAGGTAAGAAATGTGCTGACTTTGTAAATCTGTCCACTATGACCCATACAATATCATGTTTCTTTGGAGTCAAAGGCAATCCAGTCGCAAAATTCATAGTGATCCGTTCCCACTTCCATTCTGGAATAGAAATTGGATGTAACAACCCTGAAGGTACTTGATGTTCAGCCTTGATCTGCTAATAAGTCAAACATTTTGAAGTGTATTATGTGATGTCCTTTTTCATACCTGCCCACCAGTATCTGCTCTTCAACTCTTGGTACATCTTGTTACTCCCTAGGTGCATACCATATTTGCTTTCATAGGCCTCTCTAAGAATCCTCTGTCTAAACTCTTCTACATCAGGCACACATAATCTGTCTTGATAGAACAGTCCACCATCTAAGTCCATAGTGAATCCAAGTCTCTCCCCCTTAGAGATCAACTCAGCTAATTTAATTAGCTTTCTATCTTGTCTTTGTGCATCCTTGATTTTCTGTATAAGAGTGGGCTGAAGGTGCAACTCTGCCACCATATTTCTGCTTAAAGTATCTACTACTACATTAGCTTTGCCTGGATGGTAGTCAATCACACAATTATAATCCTTTATTAGTTCTAGCCATCTTCTCTACCTCAAATTCAATTCTTTCTATAAGGGAAGATATTTTAAACTCTTATGATCTGTGTAAATGAAACACTTCTCCCCATATAAATAATGGCGCCAAATCTTCAATGCAAAAACTATAGCTGCCAACTCCAGATCATGGGTAGGATAATTTGTCTCATACAGCTTTAACTGTCTAGAAGCATAAGCAACCACCTTTCCATCTTGCATCAATACACAACCCAATCCATTATGAGAAGCATCACTATAAATGACATACTCCTTATTAGGAATCGGCTGTGTCAAAACAGGGGCCTTAGTGAGCATACTTTTAAGCTTATCAAAACTAGCTTGACACTTATTTATCCACTCAAATTTAACATCCTTTCTCAATAGTCTTGTTAAAGGAGAAGCAATCATTGAAAAACCCTTGACAAATCTGCGATAATATACAGCTAAACCCAAGAAACTTCTGACCTCAGTCACATTTCGTGGAGGCTTCCTACTCAAAATTGCCTGAACCTTGCTAAAATCCACTTTAATGCCCTTTGCAGAGATAATGTGTCCCAGGAATGTCACCTTCTCCAACCAAAACTCACATTTTGAGAGTTTGGCATAAAGCTTATATTCTCTGAGAATCTGAATGCTATTCTCAAATTTTTTTCATGTTCTTCTGAATCTTTAGAATACACCAAAATATCATCAATGAAAACGACAAAAATTTGATCAAAATATCCAGAAGATCCTATTCATAAGATCCATAAATATTGCTGGAGCATTGGTCAACCCAAATGGCATAACCAAAAACTCATAATAACCATATCTAGTTCTGAATGCAGTTTTAGCAATATCTTCCGTCTTCACCCTTAATTGATGATAACCAGATCTGAAGTCTATCTTGGATAATACTCCTGTACCTTTCAGTTGGTCAAAGAGATCATCAATCCGCGGTAACGGGTACTTGTTCTTAATGGTCACCTTATTCAACTGTCGATAATCAATACATAGCCTCAAAGATCCGTCCTTCTTTTTCACAAAAAATACTGATGCACCCTATGAGGATGTACTTGGTCTAATGAAACCCTTATCAAAAAGTTTTTGCAACTGTGACTTAAGTTCTTTCATCTCTGATGGGGCCATTCTGTATGGAGTCTTTGATATAGGCATAGTTTCTGGAACAAGATCAATAGTAAACTCTACCTCTCTCTCTGGAGGCAACCCAGGTAAGTCATCAAGAAACACATTTGGAAATTCATATACCACCGAAATATCTTCAAGATTTGAACCTCCCTTTCTAGTATCAATCACATGGGCCAAATAAGCTTCACACCCTTTTCTCATCAATCTCCTAGCTTTCATTATGGATATGACTCGAGGATGTTGTGAAAATAATTCACCTTTCACCATAATTTCCTCCTGATTTTCTATCTTATGTACCACAAATTTAGACTTGCAATCCACCACTGCTTCTTGACGTGAGAGCCAATCCATACTTAATATGACATCATACTAATAGAAAGGCAACTCAATCAAGTCTGTAAAAAACTCCTTCCCATGCACAACTAAAGGACAATTCCTAAATACTTTATTCACTATTACACTGTGACCCAAAGGATATTTAACTTCAATTCCATATTCTAGGTTTTCTTTAATCATATTATGCTGACTAGGTGTACTAGTGCAAATATAGGAATGTGTGGAACCTGGATCTATGAGTGCATAAATTTCAAAATCATATAATGAAAACATACTAATAATAACATTCGTTGCCGCCTGATCTTCCTTAGTTTTTATGGCATAGGCTCGGGCTAGAGCTCTGTTGGATCCAGGTCTATTCACTGTCTCTGAAACAGCCTGCCTCGGTCGGTCTGGTCCTCCTCTGAACTAAACTCCAGGATGAGTCGGAGCTGACCTATTAGTTTGAGTAGGAGTACCACCTGTCAATAGTAGGCAATCCCTTCGTATATGTTCCTTGGACCCACATCTAAAGCAAGCACCTATGACACGCCAACATTCCCCTCGATGGCTCCTATTGCAAATGGTACATACCGGTATAGCTTCCTTGCCAACCTGAGCTTGTGAACTAGTTGTAACAGAAGGTGCCTTAGAGGGCAGTCCCTTTCTAAAAGACCCTGTTTGTGAATAGCTAAAACCCTTTCCTTGTCCTCTATTCTATGAACGATTAGTAAAGAAATGACTCTTCTTCCCAATGAATTGAGTCTCATGAGTAGCTGACTTTTTAGAAGATTCTTCTATTTTTATCCTTTTCCTTTTTTCAAAGCTGAGTGTTGCAGAAACTAGCTGAGAAAAATTGTTATATTGAAGAGTAGTCACAATATCTCCAACCTCTTCATTAAGGCCATCTTCAAATCTTCTGCATTTATCTCTTTCATTTGCAACTAATTCAAGGGCATACTTGCTCAGTCTGGTAAAATCCCGCTGATACTCAGTCACTGACATTTTACCTTGCTTGAGATTCATGAACTATTTCTTTTTCTCATCAATATCTATCAACGAAATATATTGCTCTTTAAATTCAGAGAGGAAGGAATCCCATGAGACCGGTTACACCATATCTGGCTTAGAGAACTAGCAAATCTAGCTTTGTCATCTGCTTCCACTTGCAACTCTTTAAAAATTCTTTCAGTCTTTTCCAACCAATACTCAGCTACAGCTGGATTTTCATCTCTCTTACCATAGAAATTCGAAGCCCCATACTTACGAAGCTTATCAATTGTTACTTTTGGTTTAGGTGGTGGAACTGGGGTAGGCTGAGGAATGGCTCGTACCATTTGTTAGAATAATCCGGTCATCTGTTGTATAAATGGATTTTGATCAGGATCAATCTGTTATACTCCATGTGGTGGGGGATTTAGAGCAGCATTTTGCCCTTGCACGCTCGCTGCACCAGGCTGATGAGGAGTCCTAGTATCAGGAGAACCGGTACTCTCAGCCATATCCCGTTCATCCGAAGACATATTCCTACAATCCTACATGTTGCCAAGAAAAAAGCCCATATCAGAATTATATGAGACACATGTATATCTATGCCTAATATCCCTTTTCCCACATAGGCCTAAAAATGCCTAAACCTGCTCTGATACCACTAAATATGATGCCCCACTTATATATTAGGGATAATCCCACATACATAAGAAGGATGCCACAAGCTTAACGCGATAAATCTATTTGACTAAGTTTTTCTATCGTTTAAATTTAAAAAAAAATCATTTATTTATATTAGATTTGGCTTATCGTTCTAATTATCAATATATATATATATATATATATTATGGTAGTTGATTAAGTTACATATTAATCATTTGTGGCATACCAGCCTCACACATGACTACTTAGAATATAATATCAAAATATAAGATATGCTCCTGAACTAAATACATAACATGTTTACCAAAATCTACATGTCTAATCAAACTAAAAAATATATAATAAGTAAATAACCCTCTAACTATGTCTCTTGTGCCTCCGCTGATATGGGCTTGGATTTCTTCTTTGTCAACATTACTATCTACTAGCTACTGTTCCAATTCGTGCGTGAGAAGAACCCATGCTAAGCTATCTTTAGCTTAGTGGTACATATAGGCATTAAGTTTTTCCCAAGCAGTCACACAATGCATGTCTCAAATAAATCATGACACACTGAATTTTTATTGCATATTTGTCATATAAAAGAAATAACCACATCACATAACAACATAAACATAATAATCATATTCAATAATTAAGTTCTCACTACCTCATGTAAGCATTTCATGTTTTTGTCATTTATGTCAAAAATAAAATTTCCACATTTCATTCCATAGTCTTTAATTAGTATCAGCCCAAATCTCATTCCCGGACTCTATGGATATGGGGTGCGAAATAGGGGCACTCGTGGAGCTTAAGCCACCCTACTCACCATACTCTCAAGTCAAGGGCGTTCACAAAGCTTAAGCCACCTTGACTGAGTATAATCGTGTCATCTGTGTGTAATCAGGATCAGGGGCGCTCCTAGAGCTTAAGCCACCCTGTCCATAAATCATATCCATATTGGTACCGTAACTTCCCCATAATGGTGCACCATCTATCCTATATTAGTCATCAGGTAGAGAAATGGGCAATTAATACTAATAGTTACTTGTTTCTATAACAAATACTCATTTCATAACATAATCATATACTTACAATTTATTTCAAAACCATGTAATAGCATGATATTTTATCAAATATTAGCATAATGTTAAGTTCATAGTCAATAACATTTCCATAATTTTAAAACATGTCATAATATATTATTTCATCATTGTGACAAATAATTCTTGTCATGCATACACAATCATGCATAAGGGCAAAATAGAATACGTATATGTACAAACCTCGCTAGTGTTTTTGTTTTCCAAAATATATACTCAGAGCTTGTTCACTTTTGTTGTTCTTCTTATTGTTGAGATCCTAATTTAAAAATATAATTAATTAATACATTGATAAAATATTTATTCTTAATATAATTTAAATAAATAACTACAATGTTTTTTAAGCTAGAACAAGACCTCTAAGGACTGTTGGATCAATAACGTTTTCTACACTTATCCAATTTATATAATTCTTAATCCTAATTCAATTTAACATATAAAAATAAAACATAATAAACTTTCAGAATTTTTGAACAATTACACAATCTTTGGTATAATTTTAAATATTGCCTTATTTTCTGCCCTTATGCACTTTTGAGGTACCATATTTAAAAATTCATGTCTTTCATTATGTAGCTTCAATTATTCTGAAAAGTTTTATAAAGTTATATAAGTTAATTGGGAACATATTTCATTTTTAACCCATTTCCATATTCGGTCTCTAAGGTTCCCAAATATTAGAGGATCTATAACTGGTTCAACATAGAGTATCAACCCAACCAGTTCAATTGTTCATCTCATAACTCACAAAATACATGACCTTTTAAGATGGAAATTTCACAGGAATTTAGATAAGACATATAATTAAAACTTTAATATTTTCAACTTTGGCTAATTCGATATCAAAATATGCCAAATATTAGGATGAATTTACTGGAGCGGCACAGGTACCAGAACACAACTCAATCAAGGAACAACTATAATTCATTTTACTATAACTCAACCTACACAAGAGATATTTATACAAACCTTTTTAGAGACCTAAATAACATATATACCTATAACTTTCATGTTTTACAAAATCTCAGATTAAGCCACTAAGATGATCAAGTTTTATAAAAACTGTAGGTTATTCAGTTGATACGTCTCCCTAAACCAATTTCACCCCAATGACCATTTCTCTTCATATACTCAAAATCATTTAATAAAATTTCATAGATAGATACACAAGATATATGAACAACTTTTATATTTTATACATCCTTAAATTATATTCATAGGTACTCATAAAAATGAACGAAGTACATTGCATAACATAATCCAAAAAGTTCTAATAACACAATAATAATGAGAAAGATATTACTTACCAAGATCAGATTTATTTGGAACAAATTTTCTAGCAAATTATGAAGAAGAGGATGAAGATTTTGGGCTGTGATATGGAGGATGGAAAAGGAATGATGAAGAAGAAGAAGGAGAGGGTTGGAGTTGGAAGCAAAAGGGCCAAAAGAAATCTTAATTGACTTCAGCCCTACTCTCCCGATTTTTCTGTTTTTTTTTCTACTGTGTCTACTGTTCACTTTTATGTTTTTTTTTTAAATTTCATTATTATTATTATTATTATTATTATTATTATTATTGTTATTATTATTATTATTATTATTATTATTATTATTATTATCATCATCATCATCATCATCATCTTCATATATGTACTTATCTAGTCATTTTAAATTTTTTTAACAAAAATACAATTTAATTATGTGGTCTAATTTATAAAAATTCATCATGACTATCAATTTAATTTATTTTAATTTTTAATTTAATCATTTATTCCATCTATTTTAGTCTCTATTATCTATTATATTTTTCCTATTTATACCACATACTTATTCAAATTATGAAGAAGAGGATGAATATTTTGGGCTATGATATGGAGGAAGGAAAATGGATGATGAAGAAGAAGATGGAGAGGGTTGGAGTTGGAAGCAAAAGGGCCAAAAGAAGTCTTAATTGACTTCAGCCCCACTCTCCCGATTTTTCTGTTTGTTTTGATGTGTATACTGTTCACTTTTCTGTTTTCTTTATTATTATTATTATTATTATTATTATTATTATTATTATTATTATTATTATTATTATTATTATTATTATTATTATTTTCTTATATTTACTTATCTAGTCATTTTAAATTTTTTAACAAAAATACAATTTAATTATGTGGTCTAATTTATTCAAATTCAACATGGCTATCAATTTAATTTATTTTAATTTCTAATTTAATCATTTATTCCATCTATTTTAGTCTCTATTATCTATCATGTTTTTCCTATTTATACCACATACTTATTCAAATTAAACTATAATTAGTGGGCATTACAGAACTCCCATTTCGTAAGTATGATGTGATATTGGGGATGGATTGGTTGTCCGCCCATTAAGCCATAATAGATTTTAAACGTAAGAGAGTGACACTTAAATTTTTCGATGATCGAAAAATCACTATTGTAGCTTAAAGAACAGACTTCTTATCATATGTGATTGTAGCTATAGTTGCCAAGAGACTTATAAGAAAAAGGTGCATTGCTTATTTATGTTTTGCAATGAAAGTTAAAAAGGAAAATCTTAAGATTTCATATGTGTCTACAGTGAGAGATTATCCAGATGTCTTTCTTGATGAATTACCAGGCTTGCCACCTGACCGGGAAGTTGAATTCACTATTGATGTAGCTCCAGGCACACACCTATTTCGATTACACCCTACAGGATGACACTTACAGAATTCAAGGAATTGAAGATTTAGCTGCAGGAATTGCTTGACTAAGGCTTTATCAGACCCAGTATTTCACCATGGGGGCACTGGTACTCTTTGTAAAGAAGAAGGATGGGTCTCTCATATTATGTATTGGCTACAGACAGCTGAATAAGGTGACAATCAAGAACAAGTATCCCCTTCCATGTATTGAAGACTTATTTGATCAATTGAAGGAGGCAGGTGTGTTCTCAAAGATTGACCTACGATTAGGTTACCATCAGTTGAAAGTAAAAGAAGCAGATGTGCCCAAAACTGCTTTTCGCATAAGATATGGCCATTATGAATTTTTAGTCATGCCATTTGGACTTACGAATGCCCTAACAGCTTTCATGAATCTAATGAATAGGATTTTTCATCCTTATCTAGACCAATTCATAATGGTATTTATTGATGACATTCTAGTGTATTCGAAGACTCTAGAAGAACATGACAAGCGCTTACGAATTGTCTTACAGATATTGAGAGAGAAACAATTGTATGCAAATTTTAGTAAGTGTGACTTCTAAATGAATGAAGTATCATTCTTGGGTCATGTAGTTTCAGCTGAAGTGATAAAGGTGGATCCAAAGAATATTGAAGTAATCTTACAGTAGAGAATACCTAAGACTGTTATAAAAGTTAAAAGTTTCATAGGTTTGGCAGGGTATTATAGGAGATTTCTAAATGGTTTTTCAACCATAGCAACGCCGCTCACTCGACTATTACAGAAGCACGTTAACTTTGAATAGATGGATAAATGTCAAGGAAGCTTTGAGAAGCTTAAGAACATGTTGACATAAGCCCTAGTGTTAACTCAACCAGAATCTGGCCATGCCTCCAAGAATGGGTTAGGTTGTGTATTGGTGCCAGAAAGTAAAGTGATTGCATATGCTTCCCAACAACTTAAGACTCATGAGAATAACTATCGTACTCATGATCTTGAGCTTGCAATAATTGTACTCGCCTTGAAGATTTGGAGACATTATTTTTATGGTGAGAAATGTTACATTTACACGGATCATAAAAGTTTGAAATATTTGCTCACATAAAAGGAACTTAATTTGAGACAGACGCATTGGCTTGAATTGATAAAAGACTATGACTGCCTAATCAACTATCATCTAGGGAAGGCAAATGTAGTAGTTGATGCACTTAGTAGAAAATTTATGGCAGCCCTTCGGGTGATGAATGTCAGATTGAATATGGCATAGGATGGAGCGATAATAGGGGAAATGCAAGTAAAACTAGACTTCCTTCAACAAGTGAAAACGACACAAAAGTTAGATGATCGTTTGATTGCCATAGTGAACAGAGTAAAAGAAGGCAATGAAGGTGATTATTCTTTGAGTGAAGATGGAAGTCTTTATTTCAACCGAAGGTTATGTGCACCAAATCAAGATGAATTGAGAAAGAACATTCTCATAAAAGCTCATCATAGCAGCTACGCAATGCATCCTGGTGGTAACAAAATGTATCAGGATTTGAAAGTACACTATTGATGGCCAGGAATGAAACATGATGTGATAGAATTCGTGAGTAAATGCTTGATATGCCAACAAGTGAAAGCTGAACATCAAGTTCCATCGGGTTTACATCAGCCTATCGTGATACCAGAGTGGAAATGGGATTGAGTGTGGATTTTGTGACGGGACTGCCTTTGACTGGAAAGAAGCATGTTGCTATTTGGGTAATCATTGATAAACTCATGAAATCAACCCATTTCATACTAGTACGGAGGGACTATCCACAGACCAAGTTGGAAGAAATCTACATTAATGAGATAGTGAGACTCCATAGAGTACCATTCTCCATTATTTCAGATAGGGATCCCATATTTACTTTCGGTTCTGGAAGAAGTTGCAAGAAGCATTGGGGACAATACTTCATTTTAGTACAGCTTTTCATCCCCAGACTGAAGGGCAGTTGGAGCGTGTATTCAAATACTTGAGAATATGTTGCGAAGTTGCATCCTTGAGTTTGAAAGCAGTTGGGAAAAGTATTTTCCATTAGCCGTATTTGCTTACAACAACAGCTATCAGTCCAACATTAAAATGGCACCATATGAAGCACTGTATGGGAGAAAATGTAGAACTCCTTTATGTTTGACAAAATTGAGTAAGAAAAAGCTAATGGGAATAAACTTGGTTCGAGAAATGGAAGAGAAGGTACGGGTGATCAAGGATAGATTAAAAGAAGTCATGGACCGATAGAAGTCTTATGTAGATTCAAAAAGAAAGGATTTAAAGTTCCAAGTCATAAATCGAGTACTTCTAAAAGTATCACCCTGGAAAAAGGTTATGAGATTTGGAAAGAAAGGCAAACTAAGTCCTAGATTTTTAGGCCCTTATGAGATTGTATAGCTAGTGGGACCCATAGCCTATTGATTGAAGCTGCCTCAAGAGTTGGAAAAGATTCATGATGTGTTTCATGTGTCAATGCTACGGAAGTATAGGTTAGACCCTAGCTACGTAATCAAACCAGAAGAAATTTGAATACAAGCTTATCTGACTTATGAAGAGAAACCATTAGAGATCCTAACCAGAGAGGTTAGACAACTCATGAACAAGTAAATCCCACTAGTGAAAGTATTATAGAGTCACCACAATGTGGAAAAAACTAAATGGGAGCCAGAAGCTGCAATAAGGCAACAATATCCACAACTATTCAATACAGGTAAAATTTAGAGGATGAAATTTTTATTAGTAAAGGAGAATTGTAATGATCCAAATACCGGGTTAGTCATAAACTATAGTTTCTGAAATTGATCAGCATATCCGATGGTCAAAAATACGCCTGTAAGTGAAAAATATTCTATTTGATCATCGAAAAATATAGATTATGATTAGTCCGAGGGTAAAATTTGGAGTAAAAATGAGGTCAATAAGTACTCAAAAGTCAAAATTAAGAAAAAATGGGACCCGATTTAATTAAATAGTTAGTTGACCATACTTTAATCGGGCTATAAAAAATAGCAAACGACATCTAAAAATTTTTTTTAAGATTGGATAGACTCTAAATAATATTTAGGATTATTTGACAATGAAAAAATAATTTTACGGTAATACTGAAAATTGAATTATCTGTCCAATTTGAGTGAGCCGGATAGAAAACAGACTCCGATTGAGTTGAAATTCTTTGTGTAGACATATAAAAATATTTTATGAATTATGGAATCAAATTTGGGTGAAACTGAGCTTGATAAGTGAGAAAAATAATTTATAGTGCATAATTGGACCTAAATGGGTTGGACTTCATTTGACCTAAACCCACCCAATTTAGACCACTATAAATAGGCTCAATATCAGAATTCTCTAGAGATAAATATGCTCCATCATCTTCTTCCTCTCCTCCCTCATGGCTAAAACTACCTTCTCCCATTTTTTATCCAATTTTCTTTAATTTTCTTCAATTATTACACCAAAATCAACTATCAAAAAATAATTTCAGTCTCTCTAGCAGCTAATAAAAGTTTTTAATCTTCATTTGGAGAGCTAGAGTGGAAGAAAATCAAAAGAGAAAAGTTAGGATACCAATTTGAGGTAAGTAAAATTTATAGTTTTAAATTAGCTTAATGGTTCAAATAAGTAGTTTAAGGTATGTAGATGATAAATATGAAGTTTATTTGAGTTAAGGAAGCAAAATAATGGTGGATTAATGAAAGCAAAATTTTGGCCATGGTAGGTTCAAGAGAAGGTGAAGGTGCTTCCAAAGAAAATGCTAAGGAAAAGAAAGATTAGGAAGGCCTAAACAAGAAATTAAGGTTAGTGATTCCAAAATCTATCTATTTTCATTAATTAAGCATGATTTAGGGTTATAAAAATTAGGAATTTTGTGTGTTTTGTATGTAATTGCTAATTAATGCTTAAAACATGATTAAGAGATTATGAAAAGTTCATTAGAATGGTTAATTTCAATAAAAAAATTAATTAGTGAAAATTGGAAAATATGACCTTATTATGTGAAAAATATAAATTAAGGTATAAATGCATTTTATTGTAATATTATATCTATGGAACAAGGAATGTATAAATTAGTGAAAGGAATATTTGGAAGATGAAAGACAAATTTTAATGATGAAAATTAATTATAGGCCGAAATATGAAGAAAGAAAAATTAATATTTTCCTTACTAATTAAATGAAAAATTAGTTATAAAATGCAAGAAAATATGATTTTAAGTGTGTAGAAATTTATTGGAAATTTTTAAATTATATATTGAATATTTTTCTAATTATTGATTATATTATGCATGAAATGAAAAATAATGAATAAAGTGTGTTTAGTGATGCTTAATTACTTAATTGAATATTCATAATGAATTATTGATATATTAGAATGAAAAGTGTGAAAAATTATGGTAGTGATAAAATTGTAGGGATGAATAAAATGTTAGATGATTAATAATGTAAAAATAATGAAATTTATGAATTTAATGGAAATTGAATTAAAGAAATAAAATAATGCCCTTAGTTATTTTTCTGATGGTTAAATCTAATCCATGGTATAATTGGCTAGCCACAGGGACACCATTACCGCAGTGTGGGTCATGGCGACTCGCTTATGTAGGCCAATGATCATATACTATAGTGATAGTAATTCAATGAACATTGTACAGTACAGTGCTCAGGTGATCATTTGAGATTACTTTTCAGTGTAGTGGACTTTTGGGTCCACGTCCCATGTATCTGGTCCGAAGATTTTTTATCGGATGGAAACTAGGGGCAAATATAAATAAATGTAGTAATAATGATAGAAGTGAAAAATAAGTGAAAAATATGATAAAATGATAAAATGGTATAATTGTAAAAATGATAAAAGTGACAAAGGTGAATAAAATGATAAAAGTGAAAATATGAGAAAAATAATAAATGTGAATAAAAAGTAGTAAAGATGATTTAAGTGAAAAATATGATAAGAAAATATGCAAGTAAAAAAAATATATGAGAAAAATGATTAAAATGATAAAAAAATAAAATAAATGAAAAATACAAGATAAATGATAAATGAGATAATCGTAAAAAATAATAAATAAATAAAAATAAATAAATAAATGAAAAACAAAAATATTAGTGGTAGAAGTGTAAAGAATATATAGTTAGTGACATAATTGTAAATGAATAAAACTTTAGGATCTAAAATGAAATTTGTAGCTAATTAAATTAAGAATTGAAAAAAAGTAATGGTTAATTAAAATATAAAGTGAAAATGGACTGAATTGAAAAAAATTGAAAGTTTAGAAGTAAGTAAAAAAAATTAATTGAGAAACATTGTTAAGATTAATTAAGATATTAAATAGTGAATTAAGGGTAAATAAAAATAAAATATTAAAAAAATAAAAATAAAAATAGAAAATTTAAATAGTATATTAAAAATGTTATTGCATGTATGAACGCATGACAATATAGGACGATGAAAATTTTTAGATTAATAATCTCTACTGGGCATATTAATGCTCAGCACGTAGCTATTTGACTGCGTGCAGATAGTAGCGGGAAAGACAGAAGAAAACATACAAATTTTGAGAGCTGATGGAAGATCGAAATAATTGTGGGTTATTATATAAAATGACATGTATATATATGTTTACATATGGTGCTGTATGGATAAAATTATATACATATTCTGATAAAAGAATATTTGTGAACTATTATATATGTATTGTTGTACCCAAAAATGGGCTGAGATTTGTTTGCTTTGCATGTGGGGTCGTTAGTTTATAGTTCTTATGCTGCCGAAATTTTTGAAAAATAAAAAGGATTAATTAAGTGTGAATAGTATTATGGTCATTAAATTAAGTTAAGGAAAAAAAATTAGCACACATTGGCTATAATTGCATAAGTACGTAACATACATATAGAAAGAAGTGTTATAGGGGTGTCACATGTTGCACTAGAGATGTCCCTTCTACCATCTTAGAGCAAAAAAGTAACTTAGATATATCATATTGCTCGGTTCAAGCATGCTCATTGAAATGCTACCTTAGATGATACATGATGGTGTTTGCATCCATATTCTCATACTAATTTTGAAGCTCAAAAGATATAGAGGTGAGCATAATGCAACCAACCAACTCACTATCTTCCATATGCTTCTTGTACATCAACTGTTTATCAACATATCCATCATCAGTATGAGGAGAGGGAAGCAACTCTTCCAAGTCAGGCTATCTTTTCGGCTTTAAGAACTATTCTCAAATTTATTAGCCAATCAAGAAAATTCAAGCTAATGAATTTATTAGATTTGAGAATTAAGTGTAAGTTCACGTTTAATGACATAATTCTAACAACCCAGATGTAAAGAAAGATCATATTATAGTATGTACTATATTAATGATTATTAGGTTTTTAATAAATGCACATTATTACTCACACTATTTTATTGCAAATCCATAGCCTTCACTATGAATCTGAAAGAGCCCGTTGGAAGCTCTCTTAGTGGGTCAGTATCTAATATCCTTAAGAATGATCTTAGGTGTGCCCAACAGGCTACCTTAGGTTAATTAATAGGTAACTCATACCAACTGCATTCTTTTATGAAACTACTAAATCACTGGGCTATCAACTTTTGATGTGTGCATATCTTATATGCACTAACCTAATATTGCCTCTAATTCATATTAACCTCAGTTGTGCCCAACAAGTCAATGTAACAAGTTAAAGCTGACCCATTAATCATTAAATTATATTTTGATAGTTTGAACATATTCTTATAGAGTGAGATTGAGTGTACCCAATAGCCCAATCTCTAAAAAAATAGTGTTTCTTACTATATTAATGGAAGACATTGACCTTAATATAATTTATGAGGGTTTTTATTTAAGTCTCATCATGGTTGTTTGGCATGCGTAATATATTCATTCATCACATCTAGATATATAGGATAATTATACTAATTATATGGTTATGATTATGGACATATCTAATATTAATCCTTCAATCCATGAAAAGATTGACTAGGTCTCACCTATGTAGATGCATGAAATTACAATACCAAAATAGAAAAATAATTTCCTATTCTAATGCTCCTTACTTTTGGAGCCACCTCATTGGCTTCTTTCTCTTTTTCACTTCAAATGTAATCTAGTTACATAAATTCTTCATAAGTAAACCTCATGATACATTTGAAGGGAGTGAGATGAGAAAAGAAATAAAATAGAGATAATAGAGAAGACATGGACTTGTATGCCCTAATTACTAAAAAAAAAAAATTTCTATGCATGATCAATCATATTGTTCAAGTCCATAATCATACCATCATGTTATTCCATACTCCCCTAGCATACATTCTCTAACGCATAAATAAAGGTAACCTATTAATGTAACAATTTGGATTCTCTTTGTTTTAACTCTTTAAAAATTATTTTGATTGTTTGGCCTTTAATAAAATTCATCATGTATTCATTATTTTATCTCATTAAAAAATCATATGAATATTTCGAAACACTTTCTAAAAGGAAATTATGAAATTTAGGCATACATTTGATCATATCAAAAAGTTTCCTAAAATTGCCTACTTAGCCAATTAGGTTACTACAATTTTAATGCATGAGATATTTAAATCCAAATTTAATAATTAAATCACATTAAATATCAAATATAGACATGACTAGTAGTTAATTTAAATTAAATTATCTTAATTAATTATTAGTTTGATGTCAATTAGGATTAAACAATCCTAGTTACAATTGCATACTTAAAACCTAGTCAAACTAGGATTAGAAAACATTTTTCTAATTCAAATTAAATTCTATTTGAAAATTTCCAAAAAAAATTCATAATTCATTCTTATCATTATAAGTAACTTATAATTATTTTAAACTAATTAAATTCATTCATTATACAATTTAAACTATTAAACACTTAACTAGTGCACTAATTGGTCAAAAATTGCCTAATACATGAACTATAATTTTCTAGGCACTTAAGTAGGAATTTAATTTGACTTTAGCATGAATTTGACATCAAAATAACATAATTTATATCTCATAAAAATATAATTAAGGTTCTGGTCATGAAATTACATCATAATAAATCATATAACACAAAACAGTTCCATCATATGGTAGGATTTTTGCCATAGTTTGTAGTTTTGTTTGCATTATGAACAAAAACGATTTTTGTATCATATAAGGTGCTGTCCAAAAGTTAAAATACATTCTAAATATTTCATAAATATATTTGATTAATCATATTAACAAACCAAATTCAAACATCCCCTCAAAGAACTCAATTGCCAATATTAGGTTTCCTAAACCCTATAAATTTCACCAACTTGCACAATTTTGAATTTCATATTTAAATCAAATTTAAATCATTCCATTAACACCAAAAGTATCTAATATTATCATATTAACATGTAATTGAATGAATAATAAAATCAGAAGCCAAACACAATCAAAATCATTTTTAAGAGAATGAGAGAATCCAAGTTGTTCATTTTCAATCAATCTTATTGATACTTCAATTAAATCCAAATGTAATTTAAAATTGGATTATGCCATCACATGGGATGAAGAATATTACCTTATTTTTTACTATTATTCTTTTAAGTTTGTGAGCTTTCCATCTTGTTGGTTTGTTGTAAATGAAAACAATCCAAAGCTAGGAGTGTCTCTAACGGAAGAAAGAAGAAGAAGAAAATCACAATGCATAAGAGTTGATCAACCAACAATGTGCTAGCAATGGAGGTTAATCTTTAAGAAAGTACGAGAGAGAATATTTTCTCAAGGTGGCAACCACAAAAATAACCTTTAATGATTTTATTTGTATGTCTTATAATTTATATTATAGCATGATTCATCAAATCCTAGGTTTAAGCTTTCTATTCAAAATAAAATTGTTGAATAGACTGCATTAATGACAAAGACAGGTATGTCATGACCGCGAATTGTATTGATGTTGTGATAGTCACCACAGTGAAGAACTTGTCGAGATCGTGACATTTCGTGACAACAAATAGCATCAAGAAATAGAATTTTCAACATCCATGAAAGCCCATCATGAATACCATATATGCAATTATGATGACATTATATGACCAGAGACCAAGTGCAATTGTAAAACACTTTACGAGACTATGATTTTTTCTAGCCTAATTATTCTCTCTCTTGTTTTTAGATTCAATCCAAGGCCTATTTCAAATCTTCTTCATTCCTTCTATGCATTTGACCTATTAGGTTCCTAATTATATTGGTAGCTCAAATCATCACATGATTTTGAGCACATCATGAGTGGTATATAGCAATATATCATGATTTCCAATTGACCGAAAAGTCACCGATTTGACTGTAAATCCTTCCATAGCCAATTATTGTGCAATTCATCCTTTCACCTTACTATAACTTATTTGGATCAAAGCATGAACTATTTTTCAGCTCCTACTAGACTAATTACATCACATCTTGTCCAAATAATATTTATTCTTGTCTATGAGACTCATTACTCTATTATATATATTTTTAAAGACCTTTTTCAAGACATTTCTGCCTAAGCCGAGGATTTTTATGCAACGATCTCTACAAAAGGCCATATGAATGCTCTCTTTCTATCAGGAGTTATGAATCCATTATTGACTACTCAACTACCTTTGAATACTTCATACTGCACCCAATCACCACCTTATGAGCAACCTTTGAAAGCTAACAAGAAATGGAGTCAAAGTATAGGATTCAGTATCCTGATAACTTTGAGCATCTCAAGTCTAAGGATACATGCATCATTACTATGATGAGACTATCAATGACATTGAATAGATATTCATGTGATTGTTTCATAACAAGTCATCCAATATACTTGACTACTCTAGCAAACATCCATATGTTAACTTTAAATATCTTATGTCTTTAGTTTATGAGATTAGCTATTTGACTTAGTCAAATAGTATAAAATGTGTTAGTCTATCCGGATTAATAATGTCTTGTCTTGTTAGTCATATGACTAGGAAACATTTAGATATAAACACTATTGCACATGATAAGAATCTCACTATTATGATCTCATCATGATTTCTTTTATGATATGTTATATACTAAGGACTTCATTAAATGGTCTAAGATCTAAATTAGATTTATCTATGAATGAACCCTAATATAATGAAAATGTGTGTTTATTAATGAAAAATGAGTATATCAAGTGCCTAAAGTGATTGCCTTTAGGACACCTCTTTAACAATAATACCATACCAATAATACATTAACTGAAATGATCAGTTATCATATAATATACTTACTTCGTCAAATGTGACATGAGATTATGTCTCGAATAATAGTTAAGACTCGCGAACCCCTAATTAGATTTAGACACAAAAATTATAGATTTACATGAGAGGCATTAAATTTATTTTGAGGGCACAATCTTTTATGCATATGCAGATTTGCATATCATGCGAATATGTACTTATTCGTTTACATATGTTTTGTTAAGCACCTTTAAACCATGAGTGCCTGAGGCAAACAAAGGTAAGGAGCTAACAGATGCTAGAAGAGTATAAGCCAAGTTTGTGCAAGCTTGATGTCAATAGCCATTAAAGCTAAGGAATATATAAGATATTAATAATACAATGTTATATGTTATAGACATGAATATGTTTATTATATGCTCATCATAATTGTCTTTTATGTCTGTTAGAAATAATTATGGTATATATATGCTTGCAAAATGTGGGAAAGTAGTGTATGAAGTATGCACGAAGTAAAATATTCATGTTAAGTATATGTTTATATCCATTATATGAAAAGTTTGTCATGACTATTGCATTATGTCTCTCATTCAACTATGTTTTTGCTAATTGTGATGACATAAGAAGGCCACATTTTATCTTTATGTATATTGTTTAAGATTTCATAAAATGAATGTGAAAACGTATCATCGCATCACAAGTACATATAGACTTGGTGTTAGTAGTAAGTAACCCTTTGTGTATTATAAGTCAAAAAAATGAATATGAAGTAAATGGATTATGGTTTGACTACATATGTATTCTACTCATGATTTGCTAAATATTAGAAGAATTCTATGTGATTTAGTTTATTAAATAATTCTAGTGTTCATATCAGTTAATGCATGTTACGTCTGCCAGACTTATGTATGTATGTATTCCGTGATATGTCAATCGATAAACTCCTTTTGTGTTTTTGATAATGTTATGCATATGATATGACAAAGAAATTCGATAAGTCTAAACAAATTTTTTATGAATAAATCCGCCATTGTCCAAAGCCTATGCCTAGATAAAAGTAGGGTAGATGTGTTGGCATGCCAATAGGGATATTTTGTTATGTCTGACATATCTGTAGCTTCAGCTAGTTTAATGCCCATAAAATAGGGCCTATAAGTTATATATGTATTTAAAGTGGGAAAATATAGGGTTTAAAGTATTTTTAAGTCTAAGTGTTGTAAAAAGGAAAGCTTTCACGTCCATGAATAATTATTCACACCTGTGAAAGGTAATGCTATGGTTCAAATGACAGAGTTTTGGACATGGTAGGAGTGTTTGAGAAGAAAGAACTTTCACACCCGTGAATGGTTTAGTAATGGCCGTGAAATTCCATTTATGCCTGAGAAGTAAGGGTCATGCTCGTAAAATGCAAAGTCAGTTGCAGTCGCACTTTTCTATTTCCTCTGGACCAAATCTTGCCTTAAAACCACTTCCACCGCCCCTTATCACCCTTTAACAAATGCCAAGAGTTGTTAGTCATCTTCTCTACCTCAAAGAAACCCTAAACATCATTCTTGAGCTTGAGAGCTTGAGAGACTTGGAAGTTTAGTAGAGTTCTTGCCTATGTTGAGGTAGAACTTGGGTTTTTGGTTAGTTTGAGTTCCTTTTATTATAAAGGTTTTAATAGGAACATTTTTGTGATGCTAGGATATGCTAGAAAGCAATGAACCACATCACAAAAGGGATAAGCAAGCTTAATAAGCTTGGAGTGTTAGTAAAGACTCCATTTAGTGAAAGGTATAGACATATAGGCATATTAATTTGATTTTCATGCATATTAATGTATGGTTAAAAAATAACACGAATGTATAGTTTATTTGTTAAAATGGAAAATGTGTTATGTTATGACTTGATATGACCTAATAACGGATTTGATGAGTTAAATATGGTTCAAACATGGTGTGAGTATGTAAGTATTGATAAGAGTTATTAACACTGGTTAATCTTAGAGTTTTAGGATGAAATGCATGATTGGCTCTATTTTGAGTTTGCTAGAAATGTATGATTCACACTTGTGAACAAGGATGTTATGACTGTGAATGTTGAGGTTTTATGAACTGCATGAACCCAAAATTTCACGGGTTGTGTCATGGTTTGAGAAGCAGTGATGATAGGGTATCACGACCATGAATAAGTAATTCACGCCTATGATAGTTATATTTTATTCACGTGATGATTCACGGATAAGGTAACCGTGAAAGTTTACCTTCACGGTTGCGAATAAGTAGTTCGCGTCTGTGAAGCTATTTGAATGTATAATATTTATATTTTTGAATTATGATATATTTACTAAATGGATTAATGGCATGTTATGAATGTAAGAATACATGGTAAATAGCATGTGGATGACATGATATGACATTTATGTATTGGATATGATAATGCATAAATGGGAAAGTAAATGCTGGAAATAGCATGTGATAAATGAATCGAAAGATAAATGGTTATGAGATAAAAAGCCTAGTTCTGTAGTCTTAGACTTGACATATGATTGATGGTATACCATTAAAGGAGGAAATGGTACTGTAATGAGTTACTTTTATATGGGGACAAAGTGACTCAGGGTTATGAGCTCTTCTTCCTGGATATGCTAGCATGATAATTTACTCAGTCAAATGATTTAAGCTTGGGTTATATTAGTGCCATTGACTTTGAGAGGCTCAGATGAGATGATACAGGTTATGAGCAGGGTGGCTTAAGCTCGGGTTAGAGCGCTCTTGTCTCATATCCCGTATCTTAATAGTGAAGCATAAAGAGGCTTGGGCAATAAATATATTAAGATGTAATTGGTTGTAATGCTAATGTCAGGCAATATGATATGATATTATGTATGAGATATATGTATTTGTGTACTATATACATGGATGAGTTATATGATGTCTATGATATTGATAGACATGTAAACTTGTATTGAGGCATGAAACAACTAGAATGTATGAATATAGGGATGATCATGAGGTAAATGACATGGCTTTGAATGTCACGATATATCTGTAAGAATATTTATATACATATATACCACTAAGTATTAGTTTGTTTAGCATATGAATTTTCTGCGTGCAGGTTCGGAGCCGATAAACATGAGTTGACCGGTAAAGCAGTAAGCCACTAGAGTTCAGTCAGAGAGCACCCAGTCGGGTTGTGTACATTCATGGAATATTTATATTTTGTTTATGTCATTGGATATTTTGGGGTTTTTACATGTCTTTTATATTTCAAAAACATGTAATAGTAATTAAGCAATGTATTATGTAATATGGGGCTTGTGAAGCCAAAAACATATTTATATGTTGTTTATTCGATTGGTTGGATTGAGGTTTTATTTATATTAATTTTATGCATTGATTGTATTATGATATTTAAACATGTTTTAAATGTGAAGAATTTTCAATTAATCATTTTTCCACAAGTTTTCGCATAGCACTCACTGATACTATTAAAGGTTTTCCCGGATTTGTCAGAGGGTATTACATTTATTGGTATTAGAGCTTAGGGTTAGGCATTTTTGAACCTAAGTAGGGTAAAGGGGTTTGTTATTAATCATGCATTCATTGTGTCTCATATGACTCTAACGTGGGCTGCTACTTTGTCAACTTGTAGGATTAAGTGATAGGTTATAGAGATTAAGGAGGTGAATCCTCATGAGGTTGCAGAAAACAATACTCCTACCAACACTTGGGCTCAGGATAAGCCTAATGTTACTAGCATACATGGTCTGGGTGTTACACCACTACCTTCAAAGCACACCACAGGACAGACCGAGCAGGGCTAGATGCAGTTTATGCAATAGATAACAGGCTTGCTGCAGTGGTTGGTACAAAATATGCTGTAGGCAACTCCGCAGCCAGTACCATCACCGGTACCACCGTCTTCACCACCGAGACCATGGATATAGATAGATAAGCTCATAAAGTATGGAGCTACTAAATTTGCTAGTAAGAGTGAGGATGATCCAACAGCTGTTGAGTTTTGGTTGAAGAAGACCAAAAGAGTCTTCAAAGAGATAGAGTGTGCCAAGGAGCACAAAGTGAGGTATGCAATTTCTTTGTTTTAAGAGCATGCATACAATTAGTGGAAGACACCTGTTGAAGCCACAGACACGACAACCACCAACATGGATCTTCTTTATGGTAGACTTTAAGAAGAAATATGTACCACAAGTGTATATGAAAGAGAAAAAAATAGGAATTTCAAGATATGTAGCAGGGAAATCTGATTGTTAAAGAGTATGAGCGAGAGTTCATTAGGCTGAGTAAGTATGCAGCTGGTGTTAGAGGAGTGCTCTAAAGACAATCACCTTTAGCACCTATTGTACAAATATTTTTGATTAATAAAAAGATTTTTCATTAATTTGATGTTCATTTGATATATGAATTGACAAGTGATCTTAAATCAATTAATGAAGTTCTTGATACATAACATGGCATGAAGGAAATTATGATGAGATCATGATATTGAGATTCTTATCATGTGTAATTATGTTAGTATCAAAATTATCTCTAGTCATAGGATTAATGAGACGAGACATTATTAATCCAGACAGACTAGCATATGTTACACTCCTTGATTGGATCGAGTAGTAGATCTCATAATCTATACACATGAGATGTTTAGAGTTAACATGTGGATGCTTGCCAAGTGTAGCTAAGTATATTGGATGACCAACTATGAGACAATCATATGGATAATCTATTCAAATGTCAATGATAGTCTCATTATAGCAATGGTGCAAGTATCTTTAGATTTGAGGTACTCAAGGATATCTTGAATATTGATTATGTATTTTGACACTATTCCTTGTTGCCTTAGGGAGGTTGCTCATAGGGTGGTGATTGGATACAACTTGAGGTATTCAAAGGTAATTGGGTAACCAACAAAAGATTCACCACTCTTGATAGAAGGAGTGTATACCCATGGCCTCTTGTTGTGGTCATTACTCGAGTCTCTCTGGCCGAAGTGGAAATGTCATAAAGATAGTCTTCAATGACATATCTAATAGAGCAGTGAGCCTCAAGGACAAGAACTAACATTACTTGGACTAGACATGACGTAGTCAATCTAGTGGGAGTTGACACATGTCCATACTCTGAACCAAGTGGGGTATAGAATGGTGAAAGGAATAATTGCATGGAAATTGTCTATGGAAAGGTTTGTAGTAAAATCAGACTTTTCAGTCAATTGGGGGTCATGATGTGTTGCTAGATACTGCTCATGACTTGCTTAAATTAATTATTAATTTAAGTGGCCAACATAACTGGGAACCTAATGGGTCACACGCATTGAAAATATGAAGAATGAGTAAAATGGTCTTGGATATGATCCAAAATATGAGAGAATTATTTCGGGATGGATCGCGATGAGATCGCATGGAAACAATTGTTCAGGAGGGTCACGGGCCAGTTGGGCTGCCCAGCAGCAACCTGTAGTAGGCCCAACACG
Source organism: Triadica sebifera (assembly GCA_023653625.1). Classification (NCBI taxonomy): domain Eukaryota; kingdom Viridiplantae; phylum Streptophyta; class Magnoliopsida; order Malpighiales; family Euphorbiaceae; genus Triadica; species Triadica sebifera. Next base: position 31,936,394 of record CM042893.1, read on the forward strand.
CTGCTGCCTCCCGCCCGTTGGCCAACGACAGAATTTGGCCTTAATTAGGCCAATCCAATTACTATTCATTCATTTCCTTTTTCTCCATTTTGACTTTTCATTCTTTGAATTTGATTCAAATAGAAAAGACATCAAAAGATAGAAAATAGACATGAAAATATTTTTTTGTGAAAAAAATATATTTAAGACAACAAAAAATCTCTCAAGAACACTTTCAAAGCTAGCACTTTGAATTTGTTCAAACCATTTCTTTTGATAGTTTCTTCTTCATTCTTCACGTGGATTATTGTTAGACACATCCTAATGTGGATTGTTGTAGTTTGCTAAAACCCAACAAAGTGAAGATTTGAAGAACAAATAAGAAATTACAAGGTATAATTTCTAACCTCTATATTTATACAAATTAGTTTTAATGGCACAAGTATGATCTTTTGTTTCGGGTATTAAAAATTTATTTTCCACTGCATTTATGAATGTGATTCATTCTTCAAAATCCAACATTTGTATTAGAGCCCCCTTGTGTCCATTAAAATTAATTTTTGAAAATATAATGAGATTGCATTGTTTTGATGATTTTGGATCAATAGGTTTTGAAAAATTGAAATTAATTTGTAAAATATGTTTTGCACATTTTTCTTTCTCTAATCTGATCATGAGATAATTAAGGATGATTATTTTGGATTTATTTCAAAATTACCTAAATTTGCCTTGTTTATGAACATGTGTTGTTGTTTAGCTTAATTGATAGGGATGGTTATATTTTTCTTGTAATTTGATTATGAAAAAATTATTTAGACATATTGAGAATATTTTTATGCCTCTAGGAGTATCCAATAATTAATTAAAAATTATTTTAATTAATATTTTGAAACAAACACAAAAACGAGACTGTTTTACCATACCCGGTGGGGATGTTTTGTTTGATTTTTTTTGTATGTATTTATTTTATTTTCAGCTCCTTGAAATATTTTTTATGTGATTAAAAATATGTTATTTTGATGTTAGATGCATGCCAAAATTATTTTCAAAGAATTTGAAATTTTAAAAAATTCTAGATGTTGAACTAGTCATTTTGAGCGTTTAAGTGTGTTGGTTCGTTTATCTTAGTAATTTTGGCTTGTGCCAAAAATATTTTGATAATCTTGAGTTGACCTAAAGATGATTAGAATGATGATTTTAAGTTCTAAAAATTTTTAGAATTTTTGGAAATTAATTTTGAATTAATTTAAATTGAGCAATTATAATTCTAGTGTGACTAGAAATTGGTATGTATATTAAAATTAAATTGTTTAATTTTAACATCATAATATTGTGATTTTAAGGAGAATTAATTTTGAATTAATTCTAGAAATATGGAATTTAATTTAATATGGTTAGATATTAAATTCCACTTTAAAATGATATATAAAATTAAATTAACCGAAAGAATACAAGTAGGCAATTTCGGTTCAAGCGTTGAATCGATTTACAAATTAAAATCCAAAATTGTCATTTTTATTTTATGCATTAGAGAATGCATGTTAGGGGTGCATGGAAAGGCATGATGGAAGATTATGGACTTAGGCCCAATGTGATTGGGCATGCATGAAATTGTTTTGTTTTATGATAAAAAAAAGGCTTGCGTGTCCCTACCTCTCTTTCTTTCTTATGTATTTCTCTTCTCATCTTACTCCCATCAAATGTAAATTGAGATTTTCTATACTTTGAAATATATAATTACATTACCTAGGATTATGATAGAATGAAGATACAAATGAACAAGAAGGAAATGAGGTGGTACCATAAACAAGAAGACTTAGAAATACGAATTTGATTTCTATTTTGGGTTATAAATTCATGCATATACCTAGGTAAGACCTAGTCAATTTCACTTTGGTTCAAGAGATTGACTTCAGTATGTCCATAATTATGCAATATAGTTAATGTAACAATATTTATATATCCATGTGATGAATGTATGATATATAAAAGTATGAATAATAACTTGATGAGACTTAATAAAGAAATCCCTCGCTAAATAAACAATTAAGTCTTACACCTTCCATTAATGTGGGGAGAACTAGAGTTCTTTTAGAGTTAGGGTTGTTGAGTTGTCTCAAGCTCACTCTATAAGAATATGTTCAAACCATTGAAATTAGATTTCACGATTATTGGGTTAGACTTAACCAATATTATTAACTTGTTAGATTTGCACCAAGGTTAATGTTTATTGGAGGCGGAGTTGGGTTTGTACACATGAGATGTACACATATCAAGAGTTGATAACCCAATGTATGTGCACATATCAATAAGTTGATAGCACAAGAATCAATAGTTGCATGAATAATACAATTGGTATGAATTAGATGCCTACCAACCAAGCTAAGAATAGCTTATTGAGTTGCCTCAAGGTTATTCTTAGCTAGTTGGATATCGACCCATTAAGAGAACTTCCATATAAGTTCTCTTGGGTTCATAGTGAGGGTTATGGATTCGTAATAAAATAGTGGAAGTCATAATGCAATTTATTAAAGACCTAATAAACATGCATTTTATGTACATTCTAACATGTTCTATTTTACATCTAGGTTGCTATAATCATCATCATGACATGTGTGAATTTGCGATCACTAATGGAATCAAATAAGTTGACTTGGCCTATTGTTTTGGATTGGCTAAGAAATGTGAGAATAGTTCTCAAATTCGAAAAGATTGTCTATGTCCTAGATGAGACACTCTCTAATCCCTCTGTTGCTAATGCTTTTGAAGATGTTCAGAAGGCATATCAAAATCATCTTGATGATAGTGAGATGGCAAGCTGCATTATGTATGCTACTATGTCAGCTGAGTTGCAAAAACAGCATGAGGCTATAGATGCTAATTCCATTGTATACCATCTAAGACAGTTTTTTGATGAGCAAGCGCATTCCGAAAGGTTTTAAACTTTGAGGTTGCTCTTCCGTACTAAGATTGTTGAGGGGACATCTCCAGCACAATATGCATTGAAGATGAATGGCTACATTGAGAGGTTGGCCACCTTAGGATTTGTGATGGACCATGAATTAAGTATTGACTTAATTCTAACCGGTTTGTCTGATAGTTATTCACATTTTGTGCTTAACTATAGGATGAACCAAATCTCTACCACTATTCCTGAGCTGATTAACTTGCTTAAAATAGCTGAGCCATCTGTCAAGAAGGACAGAAAGGCTATGATGTTGGTGGACTCTTCAAGTTCTAAAAATAAGAACCTTAAGAAGAAGAAGAAGTCCATGAAGCCTAAGGGAGGCATGGCTAAGAAAAAGGCCAAGGAGATTTCTCCAAAGGGGACATGCTTCCATTGTGGCAAGGATGGCCATTGGAAGAGAAACTACAAGGCGTACTTGAAGTCCTTGAAGAAGAAGGCATCTGATGCCTCATCTACTTCAGGTATTTTTGTAATTGAAATTAATTTTGTTTTCGATAATAATATATGGGTATTAGATACCGGTTGTGGCTCACACATATGCACTGATATGCAGAGCCTA